>VZRI01012373.1:53534-76936 GCA_013397515.1 Upupa epops
CTTCTAGTCCCTGAAAGGGCCTGTCACAAAGCTGGGGAGACTGTTCACAAGGGGAGAGATCATAGGAGGGGTCACGATAAGTTGAAAAAGAGCTGATGTAGGCTGGACGTGAGGAAAATGTTCTTCTTCAATCTGAGGGTAGGGGATCTCTGGAACAGGCTGCTCAGACAGGTGGTGAAGACCCCCTCCCTGGAGGCTGGATGGGGCTCTGGGCAATCTGGTCTGGTTAGAGATGTCCCCGCTTGTCGTGGGAGTGTTGGCCTAGGTGGCCTGTGGAGGTGGCCTTCCAAGCCAACGCGTTCTGTGGTTCTGTGANTGCGCAGCGGAGTGGCCGGGCGCCCAGCGGGAGCGGAGCCTCGTTAGAGGAGGAGAAGGAGAAGGTGGAGGTGGCAGCTGCAGCGGTGAGGCCCGGCTACCACTCCCGGGAGCAGGAAGCAGCCGCGCTCCTGCCTCGCTGCCCTGATATTGCTCGGGCCGGGCTCCGTACGGTCCGCAGGTCCGGAGCCCGCAGCCGCCCCGCGCAGCGGGAGGTGCCCCCGGTGTTCTCTATTGCCGCTGAAGGGAACGGTGCAGTCTTGGGAAAGCAAAAACGCCATAGTAATTGCTGTGTTGATGTCTCCTTTCGGTAGGCCCGGTACCGTAAGAAAAGATGGCAGACCCGTGGCAGGAGTGCATGGACTATGCGGTGGGGCTAGCGAGAAAGGCTGGGGAGGTAAGTGCCAGCCCGGTGTGGATGTGCCCCGGCGGGGAATGGTGTGAAGGGCTCGGAGGTGTTGGAGCCGAGGATGCCTGCCGTGTCTGCAGCTTGGCTCATCTGAGAAGACAGCGTTGCTTTGTACCAGGGTCTCCTTAAACACCAAGCAGTACACTTTGTTCCTTAAACGCGATTAAAAAGGAAGTTGCTGCTGAATGATGGTAAACAAAGAGCATCTCTGCTTTTGCCCTGGATCTCACTTACAGCTGCATGACCTGAAAGCTTTTGGTGGTCTTTTCTTGCAAGTGGGTCTCTGTGCAGCAGCAGGTCGGTACAAGGTACCACATCGCATACGTGAGCGTTGCTTTGCTTAGCTAAAAAAGCAGCACCCCTTGCAGTGGCCCTGCTTTCCCGTTTGTGATGTGAGATGGCTTGGAACAAGTTCACGCTCAAGGCAGAACCACAGCAGTTACTAATGTATGTTTGCATGCTATTGCAGCCTGGCAAGATGGCACTTGTACTAATTCTGCTGCCTGGAGCTACAGTATCTGTAGAACGCTGTCACTGCAATGCCCTCATTATAAAGTGTTCTCTCAGAAGACTTTCTGAGTTAATTCTGTGGCCCGTGAGGCACAGATTCTCGGTGGAGCTGGTTATAATAGTTTTAAGATCATAAATGCAGGGTCTGTCTAAAAACAGCTGACTGAAGCTCAGTCTGAAGTGTTTCATTCAACTGTGGTACTTAAGTTTCTAAAGCTAAAACTTGTCCTAGCAAAACAGAGCTTGGATTCCTATAGCAGTGCTACAGTGTACTGCTGCCTGCAGTACTTAGATTTAAAGTAATGTATAAGGTTGTGCTGAGTAGAGATATAGGTGGAGGTAGATGATGGATGCAAGTGTGAGCCCCAGCTCTTGCAGCTAAGTTCAGGGTTTGTCCCTGCTTGTGTTATGCATGTGCAGTATAGAAAATTACAGTGAGAACAATGCTCAGGTGTTTGGGGAAAGCCAATCTTTTCCATACTGTTAATGGAGAATGGTTGTTTCTTTTCTTAACAGATGATCTGTGGAGCACTCAAAGAGGAAATATCTGTTATGACTAAAAGTTCGCCAGTAGATCTAGTGACAGAAACTGATCAAAAGGTGGAAAAATTCCTCATTTCTTTGATAAAAGAGAAGTATCCTTCTCACAGGTATGACCTCTTATTGATATATTTGGGAAGAGGAAGGGTGACTGCAGAAAGTTTATGATTTTGTTTTATAAAACTTCATTATGATTGTCATGCTAGAAAGTTATAGAATCTTCCCTTTCCCTCAGTATTTTAAGTATTTTTAGAGTGATAGTGGGTTGAAGTTTTGCCCAGGGCTGTAGTAAGAAAACAGTGTGTCCTCAAGAGTTGACTGTCGTGAGTTTAGCCTTGACTTATGCTGGAAGGGACTTCCAGTTGAACCAGCCGTAAACAACAGATGCAGTAACTGGGTGCAAATTCCTCATAGCACTAAAGCTTAAACTCGTCCCTGTGTTTTTTAAATTGCTTGGAGGGTTTTAAGAGCCAGCAGATGAATAAACTCCCAGTCCCTCCTCCCTGGGGCAGGCTCAGCAATAGAACACTTGAGCAGCTCACCTTGTTTTGTCATCCATGTACTGAATTGACCCTGGAGGCAAAGTATGGGGTGTCAGAGTCCTGTTGGGTGCCACAGTGATGCGGCACCCTGGACAATGCTGCTTATATGTGCTTCCAAAGAGAGGTGGCCCACTTCATGCTCCATGACTTGCACTGCACTCAACCCATCTGTGAGACCAAGCAGCAGGATTACTGTGATCTTGTGGCAAACATGGCAGGGAGAAGGGAGGAAACCCAGCAAAAGGCAGTTGAGTTTTCCAGTAGCACTGAGCTTTGTTCTGGGCGCTTGCTCCTTGAGAGATCTATCTAGCAGCCCTTCCTTTGCTGAAAGCTAGGGCTGGGTCATACAAAAGCGAGTGTCACTAAGAGATGCTGTTCTGGGCAGATCCTGTAGCAAGGAAATGTCGTAGCTGCTGGTCCTGATGGAGGAGACCTGGAAAACCTAACCACGGTGATCCTGCTCTGGCAGAGGGCTTGGGCTAGCTGATCTTTTGAAGTCCATGCCAACTCCTAACATTCTGTGATGCTGTGAACTTCTTGGTGGTCTGTGTTGGAGAGTCAGAGGTAGGGCAGAGGCACCTAGAACCCAAATTTTCTGTCTGCTGTTGGCTGTTCAAACCAGCATTTACTAGCTGTCTCTGCTGAATTGGCCCCATGGCACCAGGTCTGCCTTTGGCAAATCTCATACACTGAAGGATGTTTGATGTTCCACAAAGAAGACAACATCTGATCCTGCGTAACTGCAAGTGTATTATACAAAATACTGTTTGGTTTTTTTATTGCTCTTCCCCCTCTTATATGATTTTCTCCTGCCCCTTCTTGTCCTGAGATAGATTTATTCTCAAAGGGTGAACTGTACACATTTGACTTACTGTTGCTGACTTTCTTTCCCACTTGGACACAATGCCCCAAATTTAGTGCAGTTTCCTTTGGGTCACTTGCTCTTTTTGTTGCATTTTCTTGGAGATCTGCTTATTGTAGCTGTGAAATGTAAGCAATAATTGTAGAACTACAGCAGCTGAGGTGATGCAGAGGGTCAGTAACCTAAAGAAATCGGTGTCAGACTCGTGGAATGACCTTGAAATAACAGTTTGTGTGCCCTTGTTCTTTTTTCCTAGATAAACAATATCAGATGTCTTAGTGTTGCTTTTTTTTCCTAGCGAACTACTCATCCACTTAAACAACTACATTTAGTCTCTTTGTGAAGATCTGTTGCTTTGTGGGAAGCCACTGTTTATCTCTGAGCAGTCATTTTCCACAGTTAATCATAAAGCTCCGAATCGATAGTAAAGGAGCTTTCCTTGTTTACTCACAGCTCTCTGCAGTTTACACGCTCGTGAAGGAAAGCGTGTGTTTGCATGCCTTTCATAAGTTGAGTAATATGTGATGAATTCACCGTGTAAAAGGCATGGAGGAGAATTCCACCTGCATAGACTCATCCCAATAATTCTGTTAAAATCAAACACTTTAATAAGTGGCAGAACTTGCAGAGTTTGTGTTTCTGTGGTGGTGTGTTTAATATTGTGGTTGAGTGTGCTCTGGATTGGATTTCATCCCTTTACCATGCTTCTGCTTTGTAATGCTTGTAAAGCTAAACAGCTTTGAGGTTAACAACTTTGTTATTTGGGTTGAAACCAGACTACAGATTTCAGAGACCTCTAACTGGGTGCACATGGCCGCAGAGGCTGCCTTCAGTTAAAATACAAGCTCAAACCCAGTGGTTTCTAACACAGACAGACGCTGTAAAGGGCTGTGAGTACTCTGACCAAAAGTTGGCGATGCTGTTACTAAGTGATGAAAACCTCAGTGTTCTGAACCCAGACTTCAGGAATCGATATTAAAAAGTGAGGCTCTTTCTGTACATCGTGGTGTTGGCTTTGACATAAACACTGATGCAGGCTTGGCCAGCTGTGGTTGGTGCTTTCCAATGCATTTCCAACCTTTTATATCTGATCACTGGTGGGACAAAAGCCTGTATCTCATTTTAGAATTTTAATTATAACTGTGATAGTGTTGGAATTCATCCATTCTTAACAACTTCTTTATATTGATGTAACTGGTACTCCAGCTTCATCGGGGAAGAATCTGTTGCAGCTGGAGAGGGCAGCGTTTTGACAGATAACCCCACGTGGATTATTGACCCTATTGATGGAACTACCAACTTTGTACACAGGTCCACCTCTCTTTTGTTTTATGTTAACAACTCTAACTGATTTCCTGCTTTTCTTTCTTCATTTCATTGAAGTATGGTCTTTATTTTTTCACTTCGAAGTTGCACTAAAGGAGATACCATGGATTTGCTACTAGTCACAAATTGCTGTTTGTGTTTATTGAGAGCCATTCAGCAGTTTCTGTAAACGTAAATATTTCTGTAAGCATTGTAATCGTCTCACTTGGTAACCAACAGCTGTTTGTTCCCTGAGAGCCTGTATCCCTGAAGCAGGGGTCAGCTTGGGAGCCAAAAATAGATGGAATGATGATTGACACTAGAGCAACAGGAATAAGAATTAGGAGTTACAGCATCTTCACAGAGGTGATAACAGCTCCAGGTGTGGATTTTGAAGAAGTTTCAAATCCATTGAGCTCTAGGAGCCTATACCATGAAAGCAAGCAGAATTGTCTAGTGTTGTTTTGCACCAGGATGAGGAGAGGCTTTTCAGTGTAATGCTGCTTGCCTTTCCTTGTATTTGAAACAAGATAGATCTTTGTCCGTGGTAAGCTTTTCTGAGCATACTTGAAGTTTTGAAGTAGCCACCACTATGCGTGCCACAGCTTTAAACAGCTGCTCAGTCCTGCTAAAGAAGCTATAAGAAAAGAACTTACTCTGCTGGATTTATAGCTTCAAAAAGCTATAAGAAAAGAACTTATTCTGCTGGATTTATAGACTTAAAAGTCCGTTTTTTGCAGATGGTATTGAAAGCAAATGGTTTGGAACAGCAAATATTTAAGAGTAAAAAAGAACAAGAGAAAATGTGAATTGATTGGTCACTCAAAACTTAGACTGAGCTGCAGCCATCTGTGTCCTTCATATATACCCCCACTGCCTTCACTCTGCGTTCTTCCTTCTCCCTTTCTGTTATGTTTTTCTCATTGCTTTGGGGAGAGGGGAGAGGTGTCTTCCTTTGATGAGGCTGTTTTGGCCAGCTTGTTCTTTCTGAGAAAGGCTACCAGTATAGAGGCTTGCTTGTGTGCTTTGGTGTAAAATGACAGTCCCTGTGGTAGTAATAGCTGTAACAGCGATGACAGTCCCTAAACTGTAGCAGGTTCCATGTCAGTGGGCGGAACAGTTTATGCTGTGGTTTTAGAGTAAGTCGTGCAAGTTTCAGAACACTAGTATTTCCTATATAGTTCAAGTTTCTTTTTAAATCCATGTAACTGAATGTTGTTTGTATGAAGAGTAAGTGAAAGAAGCATAGTGTCTCACTATAAATTAGTGAAATGTTTTGTTTTGTAGGTTTCCATTTGTGGCAGTTTCAATTGGCTTTGTTGTAAACAAAAAGGTATACTTTTTATTCCTTAATATCTCATCAGTCAATACCAAATTGTTTCCCTGTTGTTAGTTTTAATTAAGATCTGTATTTTGACAGTAAATAGAAAGAAAGGGTTAAAAACCGCTTAATGGTGTCCTTACTTTTCCATGCAGATAGAGTTTGGAATCGTGTACAGTTGTGTGGAAGACAAGATGTATACTGCACGAAAAGGAAAAGGGGCATTTTGCAACGGTCAGAAACTGCAGGTGTCAGGCCAAGAAGGTAAGCTGAACTGTGAGGCTTATTTCTCATTGTATTGGTTTGGGAGCAAGGCATCAGCAGTTCTAGACCTGGGTATGGTCCTGGTTCTTGGCTCGTGGGTTTGTTTTGCCAGACAGGGTGTTTTTGGCCATAAGTTGTTCAGTTTTGGCCATCAATTTTCAGAAGCGGCTTTTATGTTCACTTTGATGTGTGTAAATTGCTTGTGGTCTTTGCCAAATCAGGACTTGGGAATTGAAGCTTTTATTCCCTGTGTATTTGTGTGCTTCGGCGTTGTTTTTAACTCCCTGGGTGTCTATAATCCCTCTGTGTTTGTTCTTTTGAGACCATAATAAGTCTGCCAGTGACATTCGTATGACTCTTGTATACTTACTACCCTGTGTAAAGTCACACTTAAAGTGGGACCTTTACAAAGCTGAGATCCGTTCTAATAGTTATGTGAGCTATATTAAATACAGAGTATATTAAAATACCTTTGTTTTATTCAGCCATTTAAAAAACCAATTAAGTAAACTCTGCTAATGACTGTTATTGCAGAGGTTGTACTGTTGCAAAAATGAGGTTTTCTTTTTTTCTTTTTCAGATATTACCAAATCCCTTTTAGTAACAGAATTGGGATCGAATCGTGATCCAGAGACTGTAAAAATAATCCTTTCTAATATGGAAAGACTTCTCAGTATTCCTATTCATGGGTAAGAGGCTTGCTGGTTTTTAATGTTTACTGATAGTGTTGCTGTTGCACCTGTGATCAAAGCTGAGGGCATCCCGGCTTGTGTGTGCAATAGTGTGGCCAGCAGGAGGAGGGATGTAATTCTCCCCCTGTACTGGGCACTGAAGAGGCCTTGAGTACTGGGCGCAGTTCTGGGCCCCTCAATTTGAGAAAGGAATTGAGGGGCTGGAGCGGGTCCAGAGGAGCAACGAGGATGGGGAAGGGACTGGAGGGAAAGGCTGATGAGGAGAGGCTGAAGGAGCTGGGGGTGTTCAGCCTGGAGAAGAGAAAACTCAGGGGGGACTTTATAACTCCCTGAAGTTATAGACAGCTGGGCATCATGTTCTTCCAGGCGACTAATGACAGGACAAGAGGGTAGGGCCTGAAGCTGCACCAGGGGAGGGTTAGGTTGGATGTTAGGAAACATTTCCTCATGGAAAGGGTGATTTGATATCGGAACGGACTGTCCAGGGCAGTGGTGTAGTCCCCATCCCCGGAGATGTTGAAGGACAGCCTGGCTGTGACCCATAGTGCCCTCATCTGGCTGATGTGGTGATGTTAGAACTTGGGTTGGGCTGGATGAGCTCAGAGGGCTTTGCCAGCCTCAATAATTCTGTGATTGTCAGAAAGGAATCGTTGCACCGCAGCTGACACCTTGAATGTGAATTGTGATTTGAATACTGTTGTCAGGTAGCTTCAGTGTGTTTCACATTTTCAGGCAGGGCCACAAATAAGAGAACCAGTCAGTATTGAGAAGTAAACCATTAATTTTGTAGCCTTAAAAAGTATCGTATTTACTAGTTTTAAAAATGAAATACAGCTTTGTGCTTCCGTTCTTTTTCTAGAATAATAATTAGGGGTTTTAATCTATGTCAGAAGACAGAAGTAAATCTCTCTCTCGAATTCATTCAATCTAGGTGTATGTTTTACTTGATCTCTCTCTCGAATTCGCTCAACAGCGTGCAGTTTTTTGGCATGTGCCAAGTAGTTAGAATAGACCATAAGCTGTTCTTACTTTGGTTACAATCCGTGCTTCCTTTCCTCCAGAAAAGCCAAAGCCTACTGATCGACAAACTATCTTATACCTCAAGGTGGTTTCAGTGTAGTTTTGTGTTACTCAACCCTGCTGGGGTTTCTGTTGTAAGAGAGTTTGTACTTCTTATGCTGCGATTGTCAAGATTCTTGTCTTGACACCTAACGGGGTTTTTCTACTTTCAACAAGTCTTCTGATGCCGTGAAGGATTGATGCTGAATTTTAAGTAGGGAATCCATTTTTAATCTGTGGTCTGTTCAGCTTTGGTCAATGATAAGTTCAGATTGGAATTGATCTAAGTTACTTCTCACAGTAACTTCACTGCTCTCGGTTACGATGTAATGTACGCTTTACTGGTAGTGGAAATAACTGCAGTTATGTGATCGAGGATGTCAACGTTTTAAAACAATCCCCGAGTCTTGATGAAGTGACCCGGACCTCTTTTATGCTGGGTAATTGATTTTTTGTGATTACTGCTGCTATGGATTTTTGCAGGTCAGGGAAGTTTACTGAGTATCACCAGAAAAACTGAAGTAACTGGTTTTGCAGCACTGAAGGTGTATGTTTTACTTGAATTCTTGCATCCAGAAAGCTCGGTCGGATATCTGCTTCATTTCATGGGTAGATCTCATAGAATCCTTAGGGATGGGAAGGGGCCTCGAGAAATCATCTAGTCCAGTCCCCCTACCACAGCAGGATCACCCAGACCAAGTCACACAGGAACATGTCCAGGCAGATCTTGAATGTCTCCAGAGAAGGAGACTCCACAATTCCCGTGGGCAGCCTGTTCCATACTGTGTTTTACATTAAGAAATGGTTTTAAGTGGCTTAATAAAAAACTCATAGCTCCTGGAAACGTGCTGTATTTGGAGAGCTCGTCAAGCTATTTGAGCAAAAGTTAATTGCCAGTTTTTTTGTGCCTTTCGCTGCAGCACTCCATCACATGCTCTTTTGTTCAGGTTGCTTTGCATGTGATGCTTCTCTGTTCTCTGTGCAGTGTGTACAGAGACACTGAGGCTTTCTTACAAACTGTTGTCAGTTACAAAACCCAACTCTCTTTCAGGATTAGAGCTGTTGGTACAGCAGCTGTGAACATGTGCCTTGTGGCAACAGGTGGAGCAGATGCCTATTATGAAATGGGCATTCACTGCTGGGATATGGCAGGAGCTGGAATCATCATTACTGAAGCAGGTGGAGTACTGCTGGATGTATCAGGTAAATATATGGTCATGCATGATAGGTTTTTGCTCTTCTCACTATCTCATTTTGGAGCAAAACAGCTGAAAGGAGAAGGCAACAAGTTTTTCAATCCTTTTTCCAAGTTAGCACTACTGCACAGGGTCCCCATCCAGTTAATAGGCAAAGAGAGAATTTATGTTTTTAAGTTACAAGACGGCCTCTACAGCCTTGGCTGAGCACCTGGAAGAATGAAAAAAGACTAAACAGACATTGAAGAGAAATTAAATGTAGCTCAGATGAGATACCAACCGCTATCCAGGGGCTAAACTTGCTCCTAAACAGTGATGTATCATTTATACTCCGTTTTTCTCAGTGTTTGTTTTCTTACCACTCTTAATTTTTCCTAGATGGTAAATAGTTACTCTGCTTGCTTTGATTTCTAGGTGGACCATTTGATTTGATGTCCCGAAGAATAATAGCAGCAAGTAGTCGAGCTATTGGAGAACGGATAGCCAAAGCACTTCAGATAATTCCTCTGAAGAGGGATGATGCACCTAACTGAATCCTGAACCCTCGCTTTAAGTGTAACCATGTCACGTTGTCTCAAACTCGCATGTAGTGGTTATTCTGCACCTGGAACCTGGTTCAAAAAGTAGATAAATAGATGGTAGTCTTTCAGTTCTGGTGTGACTGCTAGGTAGTGCTAAGAGATTGGAACAACATTCCAAGTAAGACTTTACTGTTAAGTATTCTATTTAACATTACAATTAGATAAAGTTCGATAAGGCAAAGCAGTTGCTTACAGCTCACCTTTTCAAGTTTTATACTGCAGTGGAAGAGATAGCAAGAGAATCTTTGCTGTATAGATAAAAAAAAACTAGTTCTTTAAGTGACAAACCAAAACTTACTGCACCGCATCACGGTGTCTGAGTCTGAACCCAAACAGATGCAGGCAGTACTGTTATCCAGGCTTTTTCTGTCTTGTCTGGTGTTTTCCCCAGTGTCATCAGTATCTGTTTCCTTACCTCATGACAGGTGTTGTCATGGTAATTCACACATTTGCAACCTTTTTTAGCTGCTTGTGGTTTTGACTCTTAATTTAAAGCCTAAATTGCTTAGGCACACTTGGTTTTGTGGTCATCCTTCTACCTTTTTAATGGTAGATGAGCACAATCTCTTCAGGCTCTTTTGTGACTCTTCCGTGTGCCAGTTTATTACACTTACAAAATAAGCAGTCACCATGTCAGAAGATCCGTGCATCTCCCATAAATAAGTTCTGAGCACACCTGTCACCAAACCCACGTGCTCTGAAAATGAAGATGCAGTGCAGTTTGTATTTGACCGTGGGACTGGTTGATACTAGGCCATTTAACTTGATAGCTACAATTCCTGTTAATGTTGCTTGGGTTTCTCCATGGATGAGTGAGTTTCAAAGTCCGCAGAATCCTTAAAATCCAAGAGAGTTCCATAAGTCAGCTGGCAAAGAAACCATTATTTTACACCATTTTCTCTAAGTTATAAAAGCAGGGAGCAACCAGGATCAGGTTTCTCTTGGGTTCCAGATTGCAGAGTCACTAAAGAAGATGGATACCTAATCCTAAAGGCTTTATAAATTGTAAGAAATAGCAGTAAATGCGTTCTTGGTGGCAGTTGTTTTAAGCTGCGAGAAGTGTACTGGATTTTTGAATGTTTATATTTAAGATGGTTAAAACTATCATTTCACTGCTCACATAGTGGAAGCACTTTAAAAAAGATTAGCTTGGACTGATTCTTTGTTTTCTGTGTGAAGTTTCCTAAACTGCGCTGTCTCGTTGACGGTGTCTGGTCAGGACACAGCACTTCTTGGGGAAAAGCTGACTTTTTTATTGCTGTTTTCTGTCTCGGGAGTTTCTGTAGCCCTTTTATTATAGATGCCAGTCTTTTCTAGCAGTTGACTTTTGCAGAAATCCTCCATTTGAAGGTGTGTCTAATGCCAGACTAACTTTTACAAAACCATCCTGCTATGGGAAGGCCTTGTCGAGAAGCCAGCCTTGCGTTCGTTTGACTTTTTAAATTCCCATTGTGAAGGATCGAAACCTTTGTGGAGTATGTCACTGTCATTTTATTGCTGTCGGTGATGTGAGATGGTCACTGCTTGTTGAGCAGGGTGGCTGTTGCACCGTTCCTGGCTTTCTGCAAAACTTTGAAAGATGGATTTGTTTCTGGAATGGCGACATCTCTGAATACTGCAGATGGGAGAACACGTTACAAATAAAGAAGCTTTAGCTCTGGTGGCTTCAGTTCTGCTTCGTTTCTTAACGTTCATGAAGGCATGATGCTGGGTGCCAGCAAGATGGATTTGTGGGCTTCGTTCTCTGAATTGAATGCTGCTTCTTGGCTTGTGCTGCACGGGGGTTGTAAATTGCTGTGCTTCTGGGTGAGCAGGGTTAGTAGGCACCTGCAGGAGGTCTTCAGAGTGCAGTCACGGTGCATGAATCATTTCCAAACTCTGAGATAAACTTTATGAGTATTTAGCCTAAGATCTGTTTTGAGGGCCCATCAGCTGCTTGAAGCCTGTAGCTACCTCACTGTTAACTTTGCTGATGCTCTTTGAGGTGACTTTTCCAATTGAGCCCTGTCCCTGTTTGCACTGGAGATCAGCCTGTTTATTTATTTACTTATTACTTTATAAATAGAAGCTTTAACAAGTGTCTGCTTGCTTTTTCAGTTCAGTCCCCTGAGGGATCAGAAATCCTTGCAGTTTGCAGCATCTTCTTGGATCAATCTTTACCTAATGGCACTGCTTTGCCACCTGAAAGGACACCAGGCTGTCGCTTTGAAAGGCAGGGTGACAAAGGTGATGGCACTAGGTATTTTTTTATATATAATTATGTTGAAGTCATGCATTTACAAGACAGCTTTTGCTGGGTAGTAAGACAATTGGAAAGGCAAACTGGTTACCCCAGACTGAACTGATAGATGGTCAAATTGAGATCATGAATATTCTTTGTGAAGACACCAGCAGAAGCTTTCTTACCCAGCTTTTTAGTTAATGACCTATTGTGGTGTAGATCTGAACTCTGATTGAGCAGCCCTGCATAAAATGCCTCCCTGGCCTCCTACTGTATCATCTGGGTTTGAAAAGACCTCCAAGATCATTGAGTCCAACCATTAACCCAACTCTTACCACTTTTAAACCATCTCCTTTATGCCCCTTCATGCCACTCAGGGCAGGTGATTCAACTACTCTGAGTAGCCTCTTCCAATACCTGATATCCCTTTTCCTGAAGCTACTTATCCTGATGTCTGACCTGAACTTTATCTGGCACAACTTGAGGCTGCTTCCTTTTGTCCTGTCTCTTGCAGCGTATGAGAAGAGATCAACCCCCACCTGTCTCAACCTGTTTTCAGGTAGTTGTAGAGAGCAGAAAGGTCTCCCCTCAGCCTCCTTTTCTTCAAACTAACTAGCTCTAGGTCCCTCACCTGCTCCTCATAAAGTTTGTTCTCCAGACCTTTGCCCAACCTTGTTATCCTTTGGACCCACTCCAGGGGATAATCGCTTTCCTACACCTACTGGCATCATCAGTTGATCCTGTTGATCAGGTTGAGATTAACTAACGGGCCAAGGCCAAAGCAAGTGACTTCCCCAAGTCTGTAGCACTGCATGAGGTTGTATTCCTCATATCTGTGCCCCAAAGCTATGGTTTTAATTATGCCCAGTCTAATACCTAGGTGTAAACTAGGCCTTTTAACTAGGTAGGACAACCTGGCACCTCAGGAGGAAGCAATTTAAATGTATTTCTTTTCCTGACCACCTTCCCATACTCTCCAAGCCAGCTGCTAATTCACCTCCCTTCATTACCTCGGAGTGAAGGAATTGCTTCACGAGTCCAGTACAGTTCATCAAGTGCTGAAAGGCCAACAGCATATTGGGTTTGGATCTACAGCAGTTGCTATGGCTTCCTTTGTCTGCACAAACTTCAGGACCTCGAAAAGTCATCCAGTCCAATCCCTTCTGCCGCAGCAGGATCACCCAGACCAAGTCACATAGGTCAGGCAGGTCTGGAACGTCTCCAGAGGAGACTCCACAACCCTCCTGGCCAGCCTGTTCCAGTGCTCCAGGGCCCTCCCTGGGAAGAAGGTCCTGCTGATACTGATATGGAACCTCCTCTGTTCCAGCTGGCACCCAGTGCCCCTTGTCCTGTCCCCAGATGCCCTTGAGAAGAGCCTGGCTCCATCCTCCTGACACCCACCCCTCACAGATTGAGAGACAGCAATGAGGTCCCCCCTCAGCCTCCTCTTCTCCAAGCTCAAGAGCCCCAGCTCCCTCAGCCTTTCCTCATCAGGGAGCTGTTCTACTTCCTTCATCATCTTTGTTGCTCTACGCTGGACACCCTCCAGCAGCTCTGTGTCCTTCTTGAGCTCAGGGGCCCAGAAATGGACACAGTACTCCAGATGTGGACTCACTAGTGCAGAGTAGAGGGGGTGAAGAATCTTTCTTCTGGTCCCCCCAGGATGCTATTGGCCCTCTTGGCCACAAGAGTAGGAGCGTCTGCAGTGTCTCTGTGCCTCTGGTTCTGCTGTCTGCCTGCTACAACACCAGGGCAAAGCAGCTGTGAGACACTTCAAAGCCATGCACAGCGTCCAGAGCAGACACAGCAGGTAATGGTGCTCAGAGCACACCGTACCCTTGTTTTAAAGAGGGCAGAGTCTGGCCTCTTTGAGGATGAATTACAGCTCCCACAGCAGAATCACAAACGGTAGGGGTTGTGAGGGACCTCTGAAGATCATCTAGACCCACCCCTGCAGGATCACCTGGAGAACACTGCTCCGGAACACATCCAGGTAGGTTTTGAATGGCTCCAGAGGAGACTGCAGAACCTCTGGGCAGCCTGTGCCAGTGCCTCATTGTAGAACGTTTAGATTGAACCTCCCGTGTTTGAGTTTGTGATTGTAGTTTGTATGTGCAAAGTGTTCCAAATCTTACAGCCAAGTTGATGACTGCTCCCGTGTGTCGTACTCCTGGTTTGCACCAAAATGATGCTCATCTTGGCAATCAGGCCGCCTGTGCACCCATTTCAGTGGGAGGAAAAGAAGCCCAAAAGACAACCCCAGCAGTGGGGAGGGACAGAAGCCCACCCCCTTTCTTTTGCTGTGTCTGGCCTTATCTCAGTAGAGACCACACTTAGAGACCACCGAGTAAAGCAGTTAATTCAGCAGAGGTGATGCTACCTGCAATAGCTGAGGTTGAGGAGGTAATCCTCATCTTTTGGGGTTCCTTCCTCCTGTGGCATCCTTCGGGGCGGTGGCTCTGTACCCTCTCTCCTGCTGGTGGGAGCCATGCACCTTCAGAGCACTAGATGGCAGCCGGAGCCAGGGTAAGACCAGGCATCCCTTTTTAAAGGTGATGGATAGACTCACAGCCTTGGAAGGAACCTCCAAAGGTTGAACTATGTGAGTCCACCCCCCCTTACAACAAGCAGGGACATCTCTGAGCAGTTGCTCAGAGCTTCATACAGCCTGACCTTGAGAGGCTCCAGGGAGGGACACAACCCTCAGATTAAAGAATGATGTCTAAGTTAAATCTGCCATTTCCAGCTTCAAACCATGACCCCTTACCCTATCGTTCCCTGCCCTTGTGAACANTTGTGATTGTAGTTTGTATGTGCAAAGTGTTCCAAATCTTACAGCCAAGTTGATGACTGCTCCCGTGTGTCGTACTCCTGGTTTGCACCAAAATGATGCTCATCTTGGCAATCAGGCCGCCTGTGCACCCATTTCAGTGGGAGGAAAAGAAGCCCAAAAGACAACCCCAGCAGTGGGGAGGGACAGAAGCCCACCCCCTTTCTTTTGCTGTGTCTGGCCTTATCTCAGTAGAGACCACACTTAGAGACCACCGAGTAAAGCAGTTAATTCAGCAGAGGTGATGCTACCTCCAATACCTGAGGTTGAGGAGGTAATCCTCATCTTTTGGGGTTCCTTCCTCCTGTGGCATCCTTCGGGGCGGTGGCTCTGTCCCCTCTCCCCTGCTGGTGGGAGCCATGCACCTTCAGAGCACTAGATGGCAGCCGGAGCCAGGGTAAGACCAGGCATCCCTTTTTAAAGGTGATGGATAGACTCACAGCCTTGGAAGGAACCTCCAAAGGTTGAACTATGTGAGTCCCCCCCACCTTACAACAAGCAGGGACATCTCTGAGCAGTTGCTCAGAGCTTCATACAGCCTGACCTTGAGAGGCTCCAGGGAGGGACACAAACCTCAGATTAAAGAATGATGTCTAAGTTAAATCTGCCATTTCCAGCTTCGAACCATGACCCCTTACCCTATCGTTCCCTGCCCTTGTGAACAGTCTTCCCTAGCCTTCTGGCAGCCTCTTTCAGGGACTCGGAGATCACCACAAGGTCCTCCTGGAGCCTTCTCCCCTTCAGGCTTCAGGCTGCCTCTGCCTCCCTCCCACCCTGCTGCTGTCTGTTGCTGTTGCTGGGTACAACGAAGAGCAGAGCTGACCGTGAGGCAAAAGGATTTATACCACAAATTGTTGTCCACTTGGCCTCTTTCTGTGACTTGAAAGAAGCTTTGAAACAGGATCTACGTGTCAGCAGCATGAGCATTCCCCCCTCTGCACCGTGAGTAGAGTGAAAGCTGTAGTAGCTACCACGTGAACACAACCCCACGGTATAAAATGAAAGCCCTACAAAGGATTGAGTTACCCAGCACCTACGGCCACAGTAACTTCCCACAGGGTTTGGCTGTCACAAACGAGGACAGGTCTTTCAGAAGACACCAGATACCTTTTGGGCAGGAGCTGGGGGGCTGTAGGGCAGACGGTTGGACTTGATGATTTTGAAGGTCCTTTCCAACCTCGATGATTCTGTGATTCTAAGGGTGCATCAATCCACGTGCTGGTACAGCAGCCCTGGCACCACAAACCCAGGCGCAAATGAGCTGCCCTTTCTGACTCTGAGATGCAATGGTTCTATTTTCTGAAGAGAGCACCAGCCCAGTATTTCACAATGCGTTGTGGTGATGGAAAAGGTCTTTACCAGCTGTGTCTGTGTCGTCCCTTTACTGCACAGCCTGTCGAGACTATGCTTTTCAGAACCTGTTCAAGGTACCTCATCCCCTTACTTCATTGTTTCACCCATCTGCATGCTGCATCCCATAAAAAGTTTCCCAGTGCCTGTAACCTTGCTGAGGAAGATAGTGGCCTAGAGATTAAGTGCCAGTGCTTTAGTGGCTGAAGGTCTGAGATGTGTGTCAGCATGACTGGTTAAGGATTGCCTCACCAACCTCCTCAGGAAGACCTTCCTGCCCTTCCTGTAATGCTTCTGCAGATGCTGGAGCACTCTGCCCAGAACATGCCCTGCGCTTGCAGACTGCCAGCACATCAGCACAGGCTGCTAGGTGGGACCCAGGCACTCTGCTCCTTAACAGAGAGTAGCAAAAAGAGAGAGAGAGTGTCCTGGGGGGTCTGCAGTGCTCTGTCAGTAGAGGTGGTTGTGATTTCAAACGAGCAAGTTGCTCTGCTGTGAATCAGCATGACCTGTCTTGTATTGTGACCTCTCTATGGCGTTGCAAGGCACTTAAGCTCTCCTTCCTCCCGCTGTCATCAGCTGCCAAGTCCCCTTTGGACAGGAGGAAAGCTCCAAATCTTGTTTCTATCATTGTCTGAGGATGAAGAGATGCAGAGAGTCCCACCTGAGGAGACACTTTACCCGTGGGATGTGTGATATTGGGCAAGGTTTAGTCATGGAATCATTAAGATTGGAAGACACCTCTAAGATCACCAAGTCCAATAGGAGAGGGGCTGGCTAGAGAAAGCCAGCAGCAGCAGGGAGCTGTGAAAGGCACAGGAGGTCTTGGTCTGGCATTAGTTTATATTGGTGCCTACAGGGAATTTTTCTACTTGTAGAGAGGTCTTTCTTGTCCAGCTCTCGAGATGAACAGGCAGGAGGGTACCTCTGTACCTGTGCAACTCTGCTGAAAGCCTCTCTAGAGATTGCTCCATTTTCTATGGCTTTTCCAGACTAACCAAATGATTCCAGGTCTATGCGTTCCTCAGGCTGACTTGATTTCTTACTGGTGGCAGAAACCTCCATGTTCCTGGGTGTTTGCACAGGCAAACAGCTAAGAAATGCTCGTTATTTTCACCTCACTGCTGAAAGCTAAAAATAATAACCCCCCCTTTTTCCTGCTTCATTACACTGGACATTATGGTTTCAGTCCTGAACGGTCCTCCAGCAAAACAGGTTCAAAAGAGAGTAATGGTTAACGTTATTAGAAATCCCTCTTCCAATATTTATCCAGGTGTAATTAGCAATCTATTAGCTGTGTAAAAGTAAATTGGATCCCACTTCATCCGTCCTCCTTGTTTGGCTCCCCGTGTTGAAATGGAATTCGTGATGATAAACTGTTAGAGCGGGCGGAGGTTAAAAGCTTTTCCTTCTGCAGGCACTTAGGACCTAATAGCAGTTTCCAGGGAAAGGAAGTGCCAAGCTGGACGTAATGATGCCCATCAACAGTGATTTGTGTATCGGACACTGCAAAACACAGCTACGCCGTCAATTAAGAGAGAGAACCCCTTTCCTCTAATGCATGCTGCCGTTAATTTCTCCTCTCCTTTGTTTAAATATCATGGAAAATGAGTAACGAGCCCACTCTGTCAGAAGTGTTCCTTTCGGCCCAGCTACCGAGTAAAATACTTGATTTAGAAAGTGCCAGCCCAGCCCTGCACTCGAGGTAGAGCCTCCAGCTCAGCAAGGTTCTGTCGCTGGTATCTATTTCCCCTTCTTCAGGAAGTCTTCATTGCCATCTCCAACGCACCTCCTCTGAAGGGCTGTTCATGTCTCCTTGAGCATCCAGAACAGAGCTGGGTTTATGTGATGAATAGGGAGATCTGGGGACTTCTCCAACAGCACCTCTGCAACCATAGGTTCTTAACCAGCAGGCAAAGCTGAAGAGCAGCGCGTGTCTTCAATCCTACTCCTATTCCTAGCAGAAGTTCAAAACCAGACCTCGACAAAGGAAGAAGCAGAGACTGAAGTTGCCAGTGAAATGAAACTGAGAGCTGTTAAACACAAATCCTCCTAATAATTAGGCCCTCCTAATAACAATCCAGTCACTTCCAGCTCTGTTCCAGAAGGGTTTGTACCTGTGAGGAGCCCCGTGGTCCAGTTGAAACCCGGAATGAAGCTTTCAGAGAGCACTCTCTGGAAAAGAGACACTGGCATTACCTAAAGTACAGCTTGATTTTAGCAGGGCAGCTCAGAGAGGAAGCAAGCATTCCCTTCTCCCACAAATACTTCAAATGACTACATTGACTTCCTCATCACAAGGAAGGGCACCGTCTGTGCAGAAGGTAAGAAAGACTCGGGAATGGGTTTAACCTAGAAAGAGGCTAATGATTTCCTAAAGGTGCCATCAGTTGCCATAAAACTTCCCCAAATCAACTTACAGCTGCTGAGGCAGCGTGAAACCATACACGAGGCTTTCACACGCATGAGTAATCGTGTTTGGGTGACAGGCAGACTCCAAGAGGCGATAACACCGTGGGGATCATACCGTGGGCAGATCAGGAATCACTTTTCTCGCAGCCTAAGTTGTCCTGGAGAGGAAATGTTATCAATCACATCTTTACCTCAGCATACACATTAAGGATTGGTTTCCTTTGAAGGTCTGGGGGGGGGTTTCCCCCCCAACTTGCTTCCTATCTTCTAAGAATCCAGCTGATGTGCAGAGGCAGTGGTTCTGATGTGTGACTCTCCCATCACAGGCTGTGAAAACGCAACACAGGGACTGTAGATCCACTCCCACCCTGCCTGCTGTTACAGCGATTTCAGAGACAACACAGACTTAATGAACTGGGAATGAAGCACCATCAAAACCTGGAGACACTGAGCCTTGGAAGGGGGCTGTAGGGGAGGGCTGTCCTATGTCGGCAGAGCTCTTGCAAGCTGATGGCAGGGAGGACCTTTTGCAATAGCGTTTGGCTAGAAGGGAGATGTGGGGGTAAACTGAGGCTTCCCATCCATGCTGTGAGGTCGTAGGCTGGACTTGATGATTTCAGAGGTCTTTTCCAGCCTGCTTAATTCTGTGATCCATGCAGCAGGGTGCCTGGTTTGCTTTGTTTTCACGGGGCTCTTCATTTGCTGCCTTTTTACAGCAGACCTTCACAGACAGGAGGGCACATACAGCAGGTCCTCGGTCGTGTTCAACCACACTCTGTTTGTCACCATTTGAGCCATTTAGGTGACTGGAAGCAGGGGACAAAGCCTGGAACACGAGGTGGTTCCTAGATTGTTGATTTCACACTGGAACCCTATGTCATGTATTCACAAGCCTCAGAAACCAGTCCTGGTGCTGTCATGAGAGCACCCGAGGAGCCCTTTTGCTCGACACCACCTGGCGTTGTGCAGCACCGTGTCTCCACTTCCAGCACTGGACATTTTGTTTGAATAACTGTGGTTGCTGGAGCTTTGGTCTTGTTCTCCTCGCTGGGTTTTTCTCTCAGTGTCGCTACTGCTCCTCTCAAGAGATGCTGCTTTTTCAGTTAGCGCTGAGTGTCCCACGACACTCTCCTCCGTGGCTGCTCATCCTCTAATTAGCAGCTCCAGAGGCTGATATCCCTGTCTCAGCTATGCCACTGCAAAGCAAGAGGCTTTGGGATGAACCACAGCAGCGATGGTGGAATTCAACTGCCATTAGGGGTGTTAGGAACGAAGATGAAAGAGAAACAGTCATCTTCACGGGCATCACCAGCATTTGATGCGATAGAGGCTTTGGTTCCCAAAGCCGTGTGAATGCCTGACTTCACAAAACAATGGGAGGGTTTGTCTCCTTTCAAAGTCAGGAAGAAAGAGGGGGGGTTGTTACGTTTGCAATCAGATTTTTTTCTCTTTAACTGCTTTTAATCGTAGCCAAAAGGGAGGGAGAGAAGAGGCAGGGTCAGCTGCAGTGGCCACTCCTGACAGCTGTTTGCTTGAGCTGCTTTTATGCACTGATACACAGATCATTAGGGGTTGAAAGGGACCTCCAGCAGTCATCAAGTCCGACCTCTGTGCTCAAGCAGGATCATAAAACCTAAGAGAAGTTAGATAGAAACACATCCAGATGAGTCTTAAAATTCTCCAGAGAAGGAGACTCCAGCAGCTCCCTGGGCAGCCCGTTCCAACGCTCTGTAACCTTTATAAAGACAGCTCTTCTTGTATTGAGATGGAACTTCCTGAGCTCCAACTTACAGCCGTTACCCCTTGTCCTATCACAGGCTGCAAGTGAAAAGAGATTGTCTCTTTCTTCTTGACACCCAGCCCTCTTGTATTTACAGGTAGTGATGAAGTCCTCTCATAACCTTCTCCTCTCCAAGATGAAAAGTCCCAGGTCAATCCATCTTTCCTCATAAGACAGGTGATCCCATCCCCTCATCATCCCCGTGGCCCTCTGTTGAGCTCTCTCAATTAAGTCTCTATTCCTCTTAAACCAGGGAGCCCAGAACTGGACATGATACTCTACAACTGGCCTCACTAGGGCAGAGTGTAGAGCAAGAAGAACCTCCCTTGATCTGCTGGACACATCTTCTTGATCCATCCCAGGAGTCCATTTGCCTTTGCAGCCACCAGAGCACAGTGCTGTTCCACGGAGAGCTTACTGTCCACAAGAACCCCAAAATCCCTCTCCCTGGCAGTGCTCCCAGCATGGCATTAATGCTTTAGAGGCCCTCCGCGGTGGATGCTCTGCACCTGCCATGTTCTTCCTGAGCCACTACCCTTTAGAAATATTTATGCTGAATATTGCCATCACTTCAGCTCATGGCTTCTTGTCCTGTCCTCTGTGAGCATATAAACCACAAGTGATTATCATAGCAAGTAGATAACAGAGCTGGGTGTAAGTGTCTCAGCTTCCAGGATCTGCCTGCCCCACTCCTCCCCTATTCCAGGCTGAAATCAAGCACTTTTTGGCTCTCTCCACATTGAGCTGTTTAGCAGGTGTAGCCGAGGGCTTCTTCTCGCCTCAGCCTTACCTTACTGAAGCTGCTTGGAGCTGAACTTCTCCTTACATTCCATCTTTCTCAAGTTGGGAGGTCTCCTAGTCTCTCAGATCCTGCCCCTAATTGCCCGTGCTCCTTCTTCTTCCCCTGGAATTACTGATGTTACCTCCTCTGTGTGTTTTTCTCCTGCAGGTGAGGACAGTGATGACCTGAAAGAAGCACACTGCTCTGTACCCTGCCTGGATTTCTCTGTATCTACCCCTCACGTTGTTCTTCTCTGAGTGGCAGCTGTTCTCTGTAGCTTCACCTGCCTTCTCACTGTCTTCCCATGGCATTGTGGTGATGCTCTACCTGAATTCAGTCAGAGCTACCTTCTGGAGGTCTCCCGGTTTGGGGGGGGTGGTTTTTGCTAGTCTCCCATTTTTCTTCACCTTTTAATTGTGGATTCTCTGTATTTTGGCCCTCTGCTTTCAATCAGAGATTGCCTCAACCAGCTGTTAATTACTTTGCCAGAATTACCCTAACCCCCTGTGAAGGTAAAACCAAAGAGAGAAGAGCCTCTGTGGGAACGATGCACTAGGATACCCCTGGATGGCTGGATGAGGATGGTGTATCCTGAACTCACTCCGCACAGCCAGCAACACCACCGTCTGAAACTCCCTGGGGAAAAGTTTGCAGTAAACGACTACACTCAGATAAAGAGGCTTTGATGAGGAGCAGCAAGAGGGTTATGGTCATTCACTGGAGCCCTGTCCTCTAAGATGCGGGACAGCAGCTCTGAAAGCAGCCTTAACTCATTAGTGGTGTAACAGACCCCAAGTGGCAGCCAGGAGCTGTTTCACTGCCCCAGGACAGGGGAAGTTTTCAGATCTGTAGTGTTTTCTCGTGAGTTCTTGAGAAGGAAATTCATTTTTAGCTGTTTCCAGCTGGGATCCCCAAGATCTGTGTTCGTACTTCTCCACAAAGAGAAGGGGATTTCTGGTGTGACCTCCCCACTTGCAGCAGCAGCCCCATCTCTGGTCCCTTGGGATGGCAGGGTGCAGCTAAATCCCCCAGACACTTCCCTGCCTGCCTTGGGGACAGGCAAGGTCACCCTGAGTTCTCCAGTTTGGATCTGCATGAAGTCCAGTGGAAGCTGCTGCTCTCCTGCCAAATGCAGCGTGCAAAACGCATGGATGCCCTGCAAAAGCCACAGGGGTTCGTTCTTCCCGTGGTGGGAGAGGATGCCAACCACCATTGCTCACCTTCCCAGCGGGGTGGAACTGAGGGCAGGGTCTGCTCTGCCTCACCCGCTGAACTTGTTCCTCTGTGTGGAGAAGTGAGAAGTCAAAGAAAGCGAGCAGCTGGGGGAGGGAGGGTGCTGCCTGCTCACTCAGCCAGCCTTTGTGTATGTATTTTGCATGAAACAAACGTTGCATAAAAGATTGATGCAATCCCTGTGGCCAGGCCCAAACCTGCTTTTCCAAGAGTCAACCTGAGCATCTAATTGCAAGGCTGAAAACCACGGAGATCACGGAGCCACCTTCCACTGCGTTGAAACCCTTTTCCACGCCGAGCAGAGTATTGCAAGAGGGGAGCCCTGGGAGAAAGTTGCAGGCAAGTTGTGAGCCTGGAATCATCAAAGAAGAGAGGCTTTTGAACACCAGTGTCCACATATTTCATGACTGCTTCACAACTGAGCTATTTACAAGCATAAACTCAGGGTTAAAAAGATCTTGAAGAGCATCAGGTCCAACCATCCACCCTACAGACCCCCAGCCACTAAACCGTCTCCCCAGACACCCTGCCTGCCTGGTTTATGAACCTCTTCAGAGATGGTGCCTCCACTCCCTCCCCAGTCAGCCTGTTCCACGGCCTGCCCACTGTTTCTGGGGATCTTTTCCTAAGATCCCACCTGAACCTCCCCTGGCACAACCTGACTCCATTGCCTTTTGTCCTGTTGCTGGTCATGAGGGAGAAGAGGTAGAGTTTGTTCCTCCTGCCAGACTGGGTCGAGGAAATGGAGTGATCTCTGTCTCTGTGACAAAAGAGATGCTCCAGGTGAGGGCTCCGAGCTGTAAAACCTGCACAGAGAGCAGCAGCACTTCCTACCACTGAATAAGAGAGAGTCAGATGTAGAAAAGTGTAAGAGTTCAGCACTCCCAGCCACCTGATTTCCACAGCTCCCTGGCAGGTTTGCTGCTTCCATGCTCAGATCAATGTCTGCATCTGCCCAGCTCCTTCTGGGTTAGCTCACTCAAACTACTTGCTGTTACTCGATCACTGCAGTTCTACCAGAGCTAGGTAGAAGTATGGCCTTCCTCTGATCTTGCTGTCTTCTTGGCTAGAAGGAAGTTGCACATCATTCTTGTCTGAATCATATAGTAGGAAAATAAGGGAGTGTAGTGAATCACAGAATCATTCAGGCTGGAAGAGACCTCCAGGCTCATCCAGTCCAGCCATCACCCCAACCCCAC
>VZRI01012373.1:81511-96451 GCA_013397515.1 Upupa epops
GGCACAGAGGGGAGGCTGACTGGCCTGGAGTTTTCGGGATCTTCTTATTTTCCGCTTTTTAAAGATGGGGGTGATGGTTCCCCTTCTCCAGTCAGCAGGAGCTTCACCAGACTGCCATGACCTTTCATATACAATGGCTACTGGCTTGGCAACTTCACTTGCCAGTTCCCTCAGGACCCGTGAATGGATTTCATCAGGTCCCATGGACTTGTGCACAGTTAGGTTCTTCAGATGGTCTGGAACCTGATCTTCACTGGAAGGGGTTGGATCATCCTTCACCCTGTCTCTACCTTTGCCTACTGGGACTTGGGTGGAGTGGCTAGCGCCTTTGCTGCTGGAGACCAGGACAAAGGAGTCATTAAGCACCTCAGCCTTCTCCATACCCCTTGTGACCAGGTCTCCTTTTTCCCTCGGGAAAGGCCCCGTGTCATCCCTAGCCCTCCTTTTGTTACTGATGGATGCAAACAAACCCTTCTTGTTTCCCTTTATCCCCTGGCCAGGTTTCATTCTGCCTCTGCTCTTGATATTTTAATATTAAGCTTCTCGCCGTGTGCCTCGGCACCAGGAGGGAATGGAGTGGCCTCGGCACCAGGAGGGAATGGAGTGGTCCTCTAATCATTAGCAGGCATCGCTGCTCCAGCAGCTGAGTCCAACAGCTCTATTGGCAACACCATCAGGACCTTGGGTATCGATGATGGACTTAGTTCAGCCTCTGACTAAGATAGGGTTGGGGTCACACAGAGAGAATCCAGACCTTTAGGGAGCACACTGCACCCGTTGCTGTCGAAGGTGGGAAAGCTTGTTGTTAGGCACTCGGGAAAAGAGTCCCATTAGTCTTGACAGGCTGAATCATCCTGAGGCACAAGGAAAGAGCTGAGAACAGTTACATCATGTCATCGCTGAGTTCTTTCTGCTTTGTTCCTGCATGTGCACTCAGCGAAAAGCCCGTAATAAATTCCACTGGCTTGTTCCAACAAGACCAGTTGATCCCTGATCTCAGCACTTCGCATGGTCTCCCCCTGCGCTCAGCCACGTCTGCAGCAGGATTCCGGTGGCCCAGCCCAGGTGTTTCACAATGCAACCCAACTGCCTGCCTGTTACCCAACGGAGGATAAAGAGGAGAAAGATGCTTCTGTTAAGACACCCCGAGGCTGCAGTTTGACCAGGGTCTTGTTCTCTTGGAGAAGTTTTGAAATTGGAGTTGAATGAGTACTGTGGGGCAGCTGGATTCCACAGCTGGGGGGCTGTAGGGATCAAGCTCAGTGGGCAAATGGAGAACCTGGACCCAAGTCAAGGCTGGAAGAGACCTTCAAGTAGGTCTACCAAGTAGGAATGGGCATACACAGAGATATGGGTGCACACCTTGGCAGGGTGACCCACGCATGCCCCAGCAGGCTCTGGGGACCCTGACTTCAGCTGCCAGAACAGGCTGTGTCTTCTCTCTGAGTGCCTGCTGAAGTTTCACCCAAGTTGGAAGTGACCTCCAAAGATTACCTAGTCCAAACCTCCTGCAGGGAGCAGGGGCATCCTCAGCTAGATCAGGTTGCCCAGAGCTTTGTCCAGCCTCACCGTGAAGATCTCCAGGGATGGGACCTCAGCTACCTCCCTGGGCAACCTGTTCCAGTGTTCCACACCCCTCCTGCTATAGAGCTTCTTCCTAACATCACACTAGAGGCCTTCATAAACAGTCCTTCTCCAGCCTTCTTGTAGCCCCCTTCAGACTGGAAGGTTGCTATCAGGTCCCCCTGGAGCCTTTCCTTCTCCAGGGTGAAGACTCTTTATGAAGGAGCAAAGTGAGAGGGGAAAGACAGGGCGATAGCAGTGGCAGCCAGCAAAGCCAGCACATGGAGAGAGGAGTAACCAGGCACGGTTGCCCATGCTTCTCCTAGAGCCATTTCTTCTTGTAGAGCAACTTCTTGCTCCTGTCAAGAAACAACCAGTGAGGAATCCAAGATCTCCATAACTGGGATAGTTTGGAAAGGGAGACCCAGGCTCAGTGGATTTCTGTTGGCACTCTGAGACCTCCTTCCTCTAAGACTAATGACATAGACGAAAAGCTGCAGGGCACCGAGGAAGCCATCTGTCTCAGCCTTCCTCTCTGAAGATGTTCAGCTGCATATGAACCATATATTGGAGGCGGACAGGAGAGAGAAAGGTTACGGGGTGAGATCTCTGGTCTTTCAGCATTTTTAGAGAAAGATTCCCCTAAGAATGCTGTTAAAGCCCACTGCAAACTGGCCCATCACAAGCGTGCCATGCTGAGAGTGATGGACACAGCACTACCAGTGTGTAAGGTGAAGGTGGAGATGCAGGTCTATAGGAGTCCCCTGAGCTTAGACCCTGCTGTTCTAAGTCCCTGCACAACCAAGGGTGATGTGCACACAGGTTCACTTCTCGATGTGTGTGCTCTGCCTGCGCTGGGCAGCCCTCTCTCAGCACCACAGATGTTTTTCACCCTGTTCTTGGAGCCCTTCTCAGCTGTTTTATTAATCCCCAGTGCTCTGGGTCCTTCCTCTGGTGACTTTCCCGAGCTGCTGCTGCTTGTTTCTGTCTGTTAGTTTGGCAGCAACTTATGACTCACTGAGAAAAAACACCCCCCTTCTTCCCTGCCTGAGCCCTCCGTGTGACAGCATCGCAGGGCTTCATGAAGAGCTACTGCCCGTCCTTTGGCTGCAGAGCACCCGACCGGCTTTATCTCAGGCTGTGACGTTGAATAAATCTGTCTGCCTTCTTTTTTTGTTCCCAGGGCGGTTTATTTTGTAGTTTGAGCAGGTTTCGTGCCTGAGGCATTGGGAAGTTGCTATGGCAACTTGTGAAACGGTGTTGATTCCCTGGAATGGTCTCCCTGCTTGGAGCTGCCAGATCCCAGTTTCCATGCTGAGAGAGACGCGTGGCACTGGACTGGGTGCAGCAGTTGTCTTCTTCTGGGAACGTGGTGAAGGGAGAGCGAGAGCATCAGTGGAAGGAAAGTTTTGTCTGAATTCTATTGTTTGCTGAAATGGAGAGGATTCTTCCCTCTTTCACGGCTGCAGGAATCAGCGAGCTGGAAAGGGAGGACTGGCTTGGCAGCACAAGGAACGGGGGAAGGTCAGATGTATTCCCATGCTTTGCCTGGTTGGGATGCTTCACGGCACCACAGAATAAGCAGAGAGAAGTGTGTGACACCACGGAATAACCGACTGGGGAATGAGAAACTGAACAGCAGGAGCCATCAGCAGCAGGGTTGTAACTGAGCTGCACATCTCTTTCTGTGTAGGCAAAACGTTCTTGCTCCATTGTTGTTCACAGCTAATTGCTCTTTTGCTCATAAAGATAAAGGCTAAGGTGCTTCTTTTCTTCTGATTTCCCCTTTTTTTGGTAAGAAAAAGGATTTCACAGCTGATCTGTCTTCTTCTGACTTCGAGAGCACCGTTGCTCTCGTCAAAGGTGAATCCACCCAGCTACAGGCGATTTCCATCACGGGTTCTTGCCAGGATTTGGCCTGTAGCTTGAATTGCTTTTCTTAGCGAGGCACCTGCCGCGCTTGAAGAGCTCCCTTCATTTCCCTGGAAAGAGACTGCTGCTGCAGCAATCTGCCAGTCTCGCTGGCACTCGTGAGGGTTTTATCAGCCAGCCCTGCCTGCACACTCCCACCAGGTCCTGGAAGGTGTGTGTATTTCCCAAGCCATGCTCTCAGGGGCTGCACATACCTCGTGAAGCTGTGGGAAGCAGAATCTGGGCTGCTATGCCCTAAGGATGATAAAGCTGCTGTTTAAGGAGTGTCTTCTTGAACGTCAAGGTTTCACCACATCTCAAGGCTTTATCCATCACTGGGCAGTGTTCTCCTTGCACGCACCAAGCCCAGGACTCACGTCGTTATGGTTAAGGGTCACAGATGAGCTGCTGCTTTGGACACCGAGGAAGGTCCTGAGCACTGGGAAGAACATGAGGTTTTCAGCACACCCCTCCACCAAGCAAACTTTATTCCCTTTCATTCCTTAATAGGAAGCTTATTCAGAGGTTGCATCACTCACTTTCTCACTACCTGGCACAAAAGGCAGCCTTAAACCCCTCTGTGATACAGAGCACAGGGTATGGCCACCAGGAAACCTGGTGGGACATCCTGGGACAAACTCACTGGCGATGCAGCCTCCTCGCCTGGCAGCGAGCAGTGGCATTAGCAGGGTCAGCTCTCCCAGCCCATGTGTGCTGGCAGCAAGAAGCAGGCTCAAAACACAGATCAAAAGCAGACACCAGCAGCAGAGGCCAGGGACGGTTGGTTGGTGAACATCTACACTTGTGCACAGCTTCCAGCCATGGCCAGCAGCATCTCCAGCAGTTAAGCAGATGAGTCCCTGAATCCTGCCTGCATATCTCCCAGATCCTGTCTCTCCTTTGGGTAGTCCAAGCAGTGTTTGGTAGGGTTCCCCCAACCATTCAGGCTGTTTCAGCAGAGCTCTTCATGCTTATGTTCTTTTCTGTCTGCTGCCAGTGTCCAGAGGTGGGCTCATCTCTCCATGTCCCTGAATAGCCTCATCTCCTTTTCAGCTGCAACCTCTTCCTCCCCAGTTCTCCCAGACCTTCACTCCCCCTTTGTCTTTCAGAGGCTTCATAAAACCAAACCAGAATCAACTCTTAAACCCTAAGCTTTGAATCTTCATATTAACAGTCATGTTTTCCTTTTTCACTTCAGCATCACTGTGAGCTGATCTCAGACCTTCATCTGTCACATCTTAAACTCTGATCTCTACTATTCATGGAATCACAGAGTCTTTCAGGTTGGAAGAGACCTCTGAGATCATCAAGTCCAACCATCAGCCAGACTCCAGCATGGCCATGAAACCCTGTTCCCAAGTGACAGCTCTCCATGTTGTTAATGCTGAGCTACTTGTGTGTGTGGTTAACGCCAGAGCTACCCTAAGTATCCCTGTGTCTCACGTGGTGACCTTCACTCCCTCCTCTGATGTTTCCTGCCCATTACTGCTGCTCAGCCAGGGACGGGAACCCTGAATATCCACTGCCTCTGCCAGGCCATTCCAGCATCAGCAGCCTCCCTCCAAAACTGCATAATCACCTGTCCAGACTTGACACCAATCCCACGTTTGCCTAAACTTCCAGGACCAGAAGCCCCACTGATTTCTTCACCACCCTTCCTCCGTCTTTATGAGCAGCACTGTACAAAGACTTGAGGCTCCAGACAGCAGTCAGCATTTGTATCAGGTAACATCAAAGCACAGACCCATCTCATGGCACTGGAAGCTCTCCTGAGGAGAAGGGAGCCATCGCCAGGAGACTGCCCAAGTGAGAGCCAAGAACCCGCTCACAGATAACTGCCTGCTTTGAAGCAAGCGATCAGATCAACCCACAACCTGGTTTCTTCTTGTGTTTTTGAATCATCGTGCTTGTAAGGCATCTACTCAGAGCTAGGGTGTCAGGGACTGCGCTGGTCTGCTCCACTTTGACTCAGTGAGCGGGTGCTTCACCTCTCCCCCAGCGCTACTCCAGCAGCATGAGCTCTGAAGACGACTGTGAGCCCAAAGGAAGGGCAAACCCCTCTCTCAGGCTATAGATTTGAACCTAAAAGCCTTATGACCCTCTAGAGAACTGCATGCTAACTGCAGTAAGCCACACATGGAGCAGATCCCAAAGGAACAGGGTGGCTGCAAGGACTGAGTTCAGCCAGGTGGCAACCCTGCTGTCCAGGGCTCTGCCAGCAGCCCTCACCTGCTGCTTTCTAGTCCTTGTTACGCAGCTCCTGGGTTTGAGTTTTCCAGCCCTTTCACACTGCTCACACATGGTGCAAGGCTTCTCGAGACGCTAATCCTAAGGGAAAAAGCACAAGATTCTGACACAAACTTCCACAGCCCTTCAGGGTTTCCTTTTATAGAGCACCCAGGCACGCTGTGCTCTGAGAAAAGCAATTAGCTTTTCAGTAATTGGAGTATTCGTCTGTTTATTCTGGGAGCAGCCCAAGGTCAGTGAACGTGCAAAACCCCTCTCAAAACCAGAATAGATCAAACCTAATATTAGCTATTCGAGAAGACTAAAAATAAGCTAAGAAAGCATACTTTTCCACCCAGCCTGCAGCCCTGCAGGCTTAGAGGGTAACTAACTGCTTGTGCACAGAACTGCTCAGCCCTCCCAGCAGTGCAAGCAGGGAACAGCCTTCCTACAGACAAGCTCAGCAGCACATGTCCTCAGGGTTCTGGTGGGCACTGAGCTGAGTCCTGAATGAACAAGAGCACTGCCAGGACTTTGATGGAAGTGATATTCTCTTTATTCAGCATCCTTATTCTGTGGCCAGGGTACTGCATCCAGCTGTGAAGTGAGTTCAGCAGAGGACCCCTCCAGGATGCTCAAGGGGCTGGATGCACTTGCCCTCTGAGGTGAGACTGCTTCTTGGTTAAGGGGTGGCTTTGGAAGTGCTCAGAGCAGCCCCCAACAGCTCCACACAAGTGACTGAGGAGCTGGAGCCAGGCTTTTCACAGCAGTGAATAGTGAGATGAGGAATAAAGAGAACTCTCTTTCCTTCTGAATTTCCTCATAATCACAGAATCAGTAGGGATTGGAAGGGACCTCGAAAGATCATCCTGTCCAATCCCCTTGCCAGAGCAGGATCACCCGGACCAAGTCTCACAGGAACAATCTTACCACGTTGTGTAAATAGCTTGCCCACAATGTTGTTACTTACAAAGCCTGCAAGTAAGAAAACACAGTCACACAGTACTGATGAGGCTGGAAAAGACCTCAAAGATCTTCCAGTTCAACCTAAATCCAGCTAAACCCAGTAACCCTAACATCNGCCAGAGCAGGATCACCCGGACCAAGTCTCACAGGAACAATCTTACCACGTTGTGTAAATAGCTTGCCCACAATGTTGTTACTTACAAAGCCTGCAAGTAAGAAAACACAGTCNCCCAACCCAGTAACCCTAACATCTGCCATCTAGCTCATGCCACTCAGCACTTCATCCAGCCTGACCCTGAACACCTCCAGGGACGGTGACCCAACCACCTCCATGGGCAGCCCGTTCCAAACCGGATCACTCTGTCAGGGAAAAACCTTCTCCTAAGGTCAAGTCTAAACCTCCCCTGATGGAGCTGAAGGCTGTGACCCCTTGTCCTGTCTGCAGTGTCCAGGGAGAACAGACCGACCCCCGCCTGACTCCAACCCCCTTTCAGGTAGTTCTTGACAGCGCTAAGGTCACCCCTGAGCCTCCTCTTCTCCAGGCTAAACAGCCCCAGCTCCATCAGCCTCTCCCCGTAGGGCTGACCTTCCAGCCCCTTTCCCATTCTCGTTGCCCTTCTCTGGACTCGTTCCAACACACAGAGCAACACGTTTGATCCCTAACAGCCAGCAGAGTATTTCATGGACATCCGTCTGATGGAATTGCTGGGGCTCGACTCTGCCCTTCTGAGCTACCTTTTGCCATGGGGACAGCACATTGCAGCCCAAAGTCTGCCTGACTGCTTTCTGGTAGAGTTTGTTGTGACCGGAGCTACGGCATGGACTAGGGAACCATCACAGGGGATCTCATTCTGTCAGGCATTTACACACCTGGCATCAAACAGGTTGCTACCCGAATGGTGAGGACAGAAGACAGGCAGTGTCCAGGGGCCTCTGGGGGCTGATACCAGAGCTGAGCTCTGTGCCAGAACTAGTTTTAATGCTGTTGTTGGGACATTGGTCTGCAGAATGAAGAGAAAGAAAAGGGGAGAAGTAATCTGCTTTGTTTCTTTCCACAGAGCCCTGTTTTCCTTCTCCATCACTCTAAAGCAGAACACTGACCTCTCGGTCCATTGACTCAGGTAGGGCAATGATGAGGAGATCTCACTCGAGGAAGCAGTTTTATTGCCTTACCCACCTACAGCCACCAGCACTCTCTCTTTCTGCCCCAAGTCTGCTTCTGGCTGTCATTCTGTGCCTCTCTAGAGAAAACCCCTGAGTGCAGGGGTGGAGAAAGCAAACCACATTATCCCAAGGAGCATTTCAGATCCTACAGTCCAGAAATTCATCTGTGCCCATTTGATCTGGAAGAATGAGAGAAGGAGTGAGTCTGGGAGAGAAGGGAACCCTCTGTGGGTCGAGCCTGCCTTTTTCTTCTGAAAGACAATAGGATTTAATCATTTGCCTTTAAGGTGGAGTCTTCTTTAATGACAAAAATAATTAAATAAAGGCAAGACGGCGATCTTTGTGCTAGTAAGGGCTATGAATAATAACACTGTGACCTACTGGCAAAGGAGGGGTAGAGGAGGAAGGAAAACACTGGGCACTGGGGCTCCCTCTTCATTGGTCATCCTAGAGCATCATGTGGCCAAGGCTCCTTTTTAAAGATAACTCCTGGTCTCCTGAAGCTCACACTGTCCTCCTGCCCTGCCTCTCTGCTTGAACCCGTGCAGGACCTCTGCTTGGCTGGACAAGATGTGTGACCAGTTTGTGGGCACCTGGAAGCTCCTTTCCAGTGAAAACTTTGAGGACTATATGAAAGAGCTGGGTGAGAACTGCTGTTTCGAGCTGTTGTGTCGGGGATGGGGAAGGAATGCTCCTTTTGCACTGAATTCTTGACTTGATTTGTCTGGCTTTTCTGTTTACCGAGGGGCTTTTAGTTCAACTGTTTTGGTCAGATGGTCTTAAACCGCAGAGCTTGTGCGGTTGAGTTAGTGTCAGATTCCTAGTATGCACCAGAAGCACCCCAACCCCAAACCCCTTGCCTGGGAGGAATAGTTTCAGGTAAGAAGCCAGTCTCTGCATGCCTGCTCGCTGGGGTGATGAATGGGAGTGAAACACATGGCCGTGGGATTCTGGGGGGGTTCGCTTTTATCCTTTGACAGAAAAAGCAGCGCAGGGCTAGGATGCAGTGAGCTGCTCTGTGCCTGAAGGCAGCACGCCTCAACTTTTTATTCCCAGCGGACTAGGAGACAGAGTAATTGCTGTGGCTGTTGCAGTGAGCAAACCTCTGGAGCTGCCTCCAGAGACTGGTGATGAAACTGCACAGATTCCCACAGCTACTCGAACCAGATGGTAGGGATAAGGTTTCTCTAAAGGCACAGGCTTCTTGCTTAGATGTAAATTTGGTGTCTAAAAGGCTTGCATAGTCTCTTAGTGGGAGGGTGGGGGGATGTATGGGGAACCCTGCATTGATAGGATCAGTACCTGCTAAATATCCATTGGGAGCTGAGGGGTAGAACAGCCACTGACACTCATGCAGCTCGCAGGTAGCAATCAGTGAGGCTCTTGCACTCTTCACCTCTACCACAGATTCTACTCAGGACGTAACAATTGCCAGCTCTTTCTTAATCATTTCCTTTCATTCAGCCTAGCTCCTGACAAGCAGAGGCGGGCTTGCTTTGTTTGCTGTGTACTTGTTTGTGTTTGTGGCTCAGAAGCCACCTGCTTATTTCCTTGTCCACGAGGTTAGTGCACCAGTCCAGGTACAAACCCCCGCCGTTGCTTCCAACACTGCTGTGTGCAAACTGCTGCCACGAAAACCTCCTCTCAGTCCTCTGTTGCTATTCTGATGGGAGCAGAGCAGAGAATATCCTTATGCCATTCCACCTGGCTCGGTCTGTAACCCCCCTGAGCGACTGGGGTGCTGCAAAAGAACCTCTGCAATACAGAACTGATAAATGTGGGAAGCAGTAGAGAAACCAGCACTGAAGCTGGCTGGTTTGCTGCTTTTTGACCCCAGAAGGAAGAGAAAGATGTTGAGTAAAGATGAGAAGGCTATAGTGCCCTGTCTTGCTTACAGGTGTGGGGTTTGCTACCAGGAAAATGGCCGGGGTGGCTAAACCAAACATAACCATCAGCATCAGTGGAGACGTGATAACCATCAAAACAGAAAGCACCTTCAAGAACACAGAAGTCTCTTTCAAGCTGGGTGAAGAGTTTGATGAGACCACAGCAGATGACAGAAAAACAAAGGTGAGTGCAGAAACCACACTACTACTACTTCATCTCCCCAAAGAGTACCCCAAAGGTGTAGGAGCAGAAGGGCAGGGGTGTGATTTTAACACGCAGTGTAGGGATGCTGCCTTGAAGGTGGGATGCTGTGAAGGTGGGATGCTGTGAAGGTGGGATGCTGTGAAGGTGGGATGCTGTGAAGGTGGGATGCTGTGAAGGTAGGATGCTGCGAAGGCTGCACTGCTGTTTGGACACAGAGAAAGTCTTCTCTGTAGCCCAAAGCACCCTGCTGGAGCTGCCAAACGCTGCTCTCTTCTTCTCTGGCAGAATGTCATCACCCTAGAGAACGGTGTGCTGAAGCAGGTGCAGAAGTGGGATGGCAAAGAGACTATCATTCGGAGGAAAGTGGTGGACGGGAACCTGGTGGTGGTGAGTTCACTTCTGTTACTTCATGGCTGAATTCCTTGGTGGGATGCACGCGTGGCAGGTGATTGCACTGAATTCAAACACAGGGAGGCTCTGTGGACTTGACCAGAGGTCTGTGTGGAGTCTACAATCAAATAGAAACAACTGAAATACACAGTGGAGAGGTCCCTCTTCATAGCAAGACAGGGGTGTGAAAGAGTAAGGATTAAAACCCCACTTCCCCAGGAGTGAAATCGTAATCTTCAAGTGCTGAACAATACAGGGGAAGCATCAGCAAAGTCATTTTAAGTGCATCCACTTTGTGCTGATGCAAAACACTTGTGTTCGTCTCCAGTAGAAACCCAACAGCACTCTGTGAGAACAGAGTGCTATAGACACCACCAACTGTGACCGGACTGGGATCACAGAGCAGCCTGACTGAGTCGTGTCGACCGGTGGTACCTGGTCAGCGTGCTGTGCCTGGCATGGTGCCTGTGAGGCTCCTCACCTGCAGCTTGGGGTTTCCCAACACTGCTCTCCAGGTTTAAGAAAGACCCTTGGAAGAATACAAAACAGAATACAAAGGCAGCTGAGGTTCCTACGTGTGGCAACACAATGCACACCCACGGGATTCCTGAAGAGTTCTGCCCTTCCATAGAGAACGTGTCCATCAGTGTAATACTGAAATCTGGAGAGAGGCCAGAGGAGAGCAAGTGGAAGTAGTTTTCAATAACAACTCTGTTAAGGAAGACTCAACAAGACAGGATTTAATCTGACAGAGAACTGGATGAGGGCAGAAACTAGCATACACCAGCAGCTGCGGGTCTGGCGGCTGTGTATGACCCGGAGTGGGTACGCGTGGTGATCAGATATGTGAAGAAGGTGAAAGGAAACCCTAATGCCCAGCTCCAGAGTCCAGTCACCTCCAGACAAGTCTAAGGAGCCTACTTTAGAGGTTTTTAAGAGGCAGTTAGGAATCTCCTGTGGGTCTCTGGAGCAGTCCTGTGACAGTGCTGCATCACTGCTCCATTCCAGACTTGTTCTGGCCGTCAGACTGTTTTGGCCATTACTTGTTCAGGCAGAGGAATTACTTTTTTCCTTAAATTATTCTCTACCTTCTGTCTGGCTAAGAAATAACCCGTGAGAGTTAACAGCTGATTACATTTTGCTGAGTGGCATGAGCTAGATGACAGATGTTAGGGTTACTTGGTTGGTTTTAGGTTGGACTGGATGCTCTTTCAGGTCTTTTCCAGCCTCATCAGTACTGTGATTACTGTGATTACATTTGCCTTTCTCTCCAGGAATGCACGATGAACAATGTTAACTGCAAAAGAGTTTATGAAAAAGCCTGAAGAAGCCTCCTCTACACAGCTTTAATGCTTGAAGCTGGAGAAAAGCAACCTAACCAAGGGAGAACTCATCCACAGATCCGTTTTAAAGAGAACTGTACTTTCTACAGATATATCCTAAAGCAGTTACACGCAGCTACTCCAGTTTGTTGTGGCTACTCAATAAAATGTTCAGCTTTCTACAGCCCATGCTTGTGTTGGAGTTTGTCGGAGAGGGGTTTCGGGGATGCTGTGCGGGGAAGGTGCCGTGCAGGAAAGCACCGTGTGAGAGCTGGTACCACACTCAGTACCTGTGACCCGAGCCACTGGGGAAGGGAGCTGAAGGCTGTTGTGGTTTAATACCAGCCAGCTACTAGGCTCTCCCCTCCTCACCCACCCCAGTGGAGTGGGAAGGAGAACTGGAAAGCAGGGCTAACACTCACGGGTTGAGATAAGAATAGCTGAGTAACTAAACAGTTTGTAAACGTTGTATTCACAGTTCTCACAACAGAATGCAGTCACCACAAGTGATACAACAAAAAGAGAGAGAAACTAGCAAGAACAAGCAAGAGCTGCACAAAGCAATTGCCCACCACCCCCTGAGCAGTGGTTTGTGCCCACCAGCCAACCCCCTGCAGTTTATATGCTGGGCAAGGCATCCCGTGGTGTGGACTGTATCGCCTGGGCTAGTTGGGGTCAGCTGTCCTGGCTGTGTTCCCTGTCAGCCAGCGGAGCATGGGAAACTGGAAAGCCCTTCAAAAAAACTCTGCTTAACAGTGTTATCAACATTAGTCTCACACTAAATATAAACCACAGCACTGTACCAGCTCGTAGGAATCATAAAATCACATAGAGTGATTTAGGCTGGAAGCGTCCTTGAAGATTATCTAACTCCAACCCCTCTGCCACGGGCAGGGACACCTCGGTCTCACTAGACCAGGTTGCCCAGAGCCCCCATCCAGCCTGGCCTCCCTCCACACACAGATGCCATCAATTTTAAACCTGAGGTCATCTTAAGTGTCTTGGTTTCTCTGTCACCTGAAGTGTGAAAGGTCTCAGCTGTGAGGTGTCAGCTATTTTAAGAGTTCTTTCCTTTGATGTTCTTGAAATTAAGCCTTGGATGAAGTCCGTATCTTAGAAAGTACTCTCGGGTTTACTGAAAGCCTGAAAAGGTTTGCTAGCCATACAAGCTCCTTTATTGCCTGCACTTCCCACTAGTTTAGTAGATCAGGTCAGCCTGGGCAATACAAAGCCTCTCTAGATATGACGGCCCTTTGGACACCAGGTATTTCAACTCTTGTTACTCTTCTACTGCTCATAACCCTGTCCCGGTTACAGAATTCACAGCCACCCTCAATTCTACACCTAGGAGGACAGAGAGCAAAGAGAAGTCTGGGGAACACCTGGGCAAGGAGTCTGAGAAGGCATGCAGCAACCACAAAGCGGGGACCCCAGCCTAACTCGAGCGTTGTGATTAAGGTCTCGTAGCAGATTCCATGTATTGCTGACATTCCTAAGGTCTCCTGTGCAGCAGAGCCCTCACACACTGGGACTTTCCTCTGCGTGACTCAGAGTGTTCCCAAGTTTCTGCAGCACTGATACAGCTGGGAAAAGAAGAAGGACGTCTGCCCTGTGGAGTCACTGAAGAGCAGTTCCAGAGGGGAGGGCTGGTACTAAATGGTGCTGTGGACAAACAGCTCCTCTGGTTTCAGCTTGGCTTCACTGCTTACGAAACTTCTTCAGCACTGCATAGGGGAGAGAGAGGAGAGTGCTTCAGGGCACCCCAGACACCCACCACTAACTCTGCCTCGCAATTAGCAAGAGGCGAGATTATTGTCATAAAGCCAGGGTAAAACTAGAGTCTAGTGCCAGAAAAGCCACGCCGGGGAGAGGATCATCAGGAGCAGCAGCGTGGACTCCATTCCATTAATATAACATTAACACTACAGTAATATAATATGAATACTGCAAGAATAGTAGATCAATAATATATTAATAGTCATATAATACTATTAATTATCACTATTAAATATTAATATAATGGTATTAACTATTACTATATTAAGTTAATGTTATTAATATATTAATATATAGTATATAAATATATAATATCTATTAATGCATTATAGATAATATACAAATTATATATTAAAATATATTAATATATCAATATCATATTAATAACATTAATATCATTAATAATACTATATTATTCTACAACACAGTAATTATAATTATATATTAATTGTTGATATATAATACAATGTTAATTGTTGTATCATACTGTATTAATAATATTAATATCATTAATAAGAAGACACTGTTCCTGACATCCAATCTAACCCTCCCCTGGCACAACTCAAGTCCATTTCCTCTTGTCCTATCACTAGCGACTTGGGAGAAGAGCCTGACCCCCACTTCTCTACGACCTCCTTCCAGGCAGCTGTGGAGAGCAGTGAGGTCTCCCCTCAGCCTCCTGTTTGTGTAGATTTTTCCCCTGTGCTGCTCACCATTCCACGTGCTTTCATTTCAGGTACTGTTTTCTTCCACCCCTAGGAAGGAAAGGGACGCAAGGCTCCCTGTTAGCTCAGCTACTCACAGTCCCTGGCACTTTTTTCCTTCAGACTTGAGGAAAAATTGGTTTCCACCGATAACATTGCTACTAAATACAGTTCCCTGCTCTTCTCCCCTAGACTGTAAGATGGAAGTGTTGATTTTTCTTAGTGACAAGGAGACGGATGATGGCAACGGCAGCGTTGTCGGAGACTGCTTGAGACCAGGGCTTTTGTCTGTATAAATAATTCCCTGTCACTTTTGTTCTGAAGGTTACTGGGAGGACAGTGGAGCCGTTCTATTCCGCCTAATGGACTTCTTCAACCTCCTTGGCCTTGGTTGTACAAAACCCCCAGTTATCTTTCATTCCCTAAAGGCATCAGCCTTGTGTCAGTGAAGGTCCCTTGTGTGGGAGAGACAACAGAGCAGTAGTATTTTTATATTACTATATTATTCTTTGAGAAACGCTCGATGGCTTCATTTAGCAGGCGTTTTCTTATTTCCAGAGACTGGGATAAAGAGACAGCTACTCTTTACATAAAATACGATGATGCTCCCCTAGTAAAGCCTTGCATGGAGCAACAGTCATTTACGTGTTACAGGAAAGGGATACCCTTCCTACTGCAGGGAGAAAGAGATCTCCTCTACTGTTTTCACCCTGTTCCCAGGATGTTCAGCCTCCTGAGCTTGAAGATAAGGGTGGTGAGCAGTACAAAACCCTCATAATCCAGGAAGAAGTAGTTAATGATCAGCTTCTGCACCTAGACACTCGTAA
>VZRI01012373.1:97159-110685 GCA_013397515.1 Upupa epops
CGTGGGCAGCAGGAGAAGGGAAGTTCTTGTGCCCTTGTACTCAGCCCTTGTGAGGCTGCATCTTGGTGCCGTGTTCATTCCTGGTCCCCTCATTATAGGAAAGGCATGGAGATGCTGGACCCTGTCCAGAGGAGAGCTACCAAGCTCATGGGGCTTTAGAGAAGAAGTCATATGAGGAGAGGCTGAGAGAACTGGTCAGGTGTAGTTTGGAGAAGGCGAGGCTGCAACTACCTGAAGGGAGGTTGTGGAGAGGTGTGTGTTGGCCTCTTGTCCTTGGTGACTGCTGAGGGAACCAGGGGCAAACATTTTGCATATGCAACCAAACTCTGTGAGTTAAGATTTTGTGTCTCCTCAAACCCACGGTCTAATTTGGAGATGACAGCATTTTCACTCCTCAGGCTGCATGTTTTCCTGTAGTCCTTGTGGCGTATGACAGCTTTTAAGACGAGACCCAAACCATCCTCTCCTTGGCCCAGCATCAGCTTCATCTCTGTCTCCCTTCCCTAAACACAAAGAAATGTGGTCCCACAGCCCAGAATCGTAGGGTCCCTCCATCCTTCGGATGCGTCTGGTCATAAAGCAGAAGGTGTAATCCTGGAGGAAGTTCCAATAACAACTGTTGTTCACGTTAGGTGAGAAGGAAGCCATCTAACCCTTTCGAGTAGCAAGCAGTGGTCTTCTCCAGGAAGATGATTTAAGAAGGAGAAGGGCAGATCCAGACAGTTTGTGGTGTGCTGAATGATGATGCTTTGGATTCCTGCTTGTCAACCACACATATGGGGGGGGTTGTTGCGTAGAGTGGACATCAGGAAGCATTTTTTTACCAAGAGGGTGGTCAACACTGGAACAGGCTTCCTAGAGAGGTGGTCAGAGCCCCAAACCTGTCGGTGTTCAGGAGGCATTTGGCTTATTCCCCTAACAACATGCTGAAGGCCGTGGGTTGGCAGTGGGTTTGGTAGAGTTGGGTTAATGGTCGGACTTGATGGTGTTGAAGGTCTTTGCCAACCTAATTCCATGATTCTATGCCCTAACTTTTTATCTACCCTGAGGTGATGGTCATTGTAGGTCACTTCCAAGCGGAATATTGTGTTGTATGCTGTAGTACTGTTTTGTATTGCATCCTGTTCCCCGCAGTTCCCTCCTCGTCTATATGGCCTCAGGAGGACAATGAGGGCTGGCTTTCATATGGCTGCAGTGCTTTTGTGCTTAGAGGCTGAACCTCCGTTGCAGTGTCCCCTGACTGCTCCATGGATGTGGTGGTAACCTCCCGTCCCCGTCCCCACATCTCCTCAGTGTCCTGATCTATTCAGGGGAGGAAGCCAGGGCAGGCGTCACCCAGAGCCTTGGTACTGGCACGGCTGCCTTGGACAGGGGGCACATTGTTTTGCCCTGGCACTGCCTCTCCTATTGGCCCATCCTGTCTGCTGTGGGGACTGGGCATCTTTAAAAGGAGGCTAGTGAAGTCTGAGTCAGGCAAGCAATCTCTCTGACACCCACCAGGAGCTGCTCACAAAGCCCATACAATGTGTAACCGCTTTGTGGGAACCTGGAAACTGATCTCCAGTGAAAACGTTGATGACTACATGAAAGAATTGGGTGAGAAACCTTCTTCCTTACAGTTGGGTTTTTTAAGGATAGGTTTTCCTTGGGAATGTCTCTTGTCTGTCTCATGCTTTGCTCATGGATGGTGCCTTCTTCTTGCTCACAAAACCGCTTCGATTGCTTTTCTAGCATAATTTGGTTGTTTAACACCTCAAACAGTGGAAGAGCAAGGCAGGAGTTCGATTGCTGTTTGCAGTTCATTTCCATCTAGCTGAACTGATCAGGTCTGTGAGAGGAATCTTTGGAGAGGCAACCTTTTTCATGTTTTGTTTGACTGAGCCATTAACTCACAACTTGTAAGAATTTATCACACAGAATGGAGCTGATGGCTCACGCTACTTTGGTTTCAGAGGTCTAAATCCTACGAATGAATCCATCTGCTGGTGATGAAAGGCAGGATGCAGTAAGCTGGGCATCGTTTTTCATTGTGATGCTGGTTTCGTTCCTACACAGCAAGTGCACTGCCAGCTGCAGCAGTGCTTTTGCTGTCTAAATGATTCACTGCCTTGTGTTTATGTTTTAAACTGGAACCCAGAGGGGTTGCAGTGAATGAATGGCAGTAAATGTGGGATGGAAGTTCAGCTACCGATAGTTTTCTGAGGATCTGAGCAGAATTGTTTAGCATGGAATTATTACTGCAAAGAGCTGGAGGTAACTTTATACCCTCCTATGTGGATATTTTCACTCGAGCATAGCGTAGCATTAACAAAGGCTCTTCCTGTTCTGCTTGACTAAAACAGCAGTGCATTGTAGGTGGACTTCATTCTAACTTGCCCCAGACCTCCAGATTTGTAGACAATGGACGGCACTGAGAAGCCTGGGGCAGTATAGAAGGCTTTTGACCTGGCTTTTTCCACGAAGCTCTCTGCAGTCAGTCTCATGCATCAGTGTCCTTTAGATTTCAGCCTTGTACTTCTCCCTGAGGTTTAGACACAAGGGTCCTTCAGCGATGGCTGCAGGCACCTAGGAATTGCTCGATATCCAGTCTGTTGCAATGAGCAAGCACCAGCACCGGGCGTTGCAGCATTCAGCTCTAAAAAGTGCAGATATGTCATATATTTTGAAGGAGTCTCACAAGCTTTTATGACAATTTACCTGTTCTCTGCTTTTTTTCCCCCCCAGAACCAATCTCTACACAAACCCAGGTATATTCAAACAGCCCTTTACTTCTTACAGAAGGTGCAACTCTATCAGCTGGGGCTGTCTCAGCCCCCAGGCACCGGAGTCTCCATTCAGAGAGTTAGCATCTCATCTGTATCAGGCGTTGGACTATTCTAGAAGAAGCTGTTGCTTATTCTTTCCCTGCAGATTTATGGAAGGGCACTGAGTGTCTTGCTTGCTAGAATACAAGAACAGCTTTGTTTCTCATTTACAGGAGTGGGCTTAGCTACTCGGAAACTGGGGGGCCTGGCAAGGCCTGATGTGATCATCAGTATGAAAGGGGACACGGTAACCATCAGGACTGAAAGCACCTTCAAGAACACCACCATCTCTTTCAAACTGGGCCAGCAGTTTGATGAAACAACAGCAGATGATCGCAAAGTCAAGGTAAGGAGGCTGATGATCTCTGAATAGGCTGGACATCTCCCAGGGGAGCACCAGCAGGACTCCTTCCCATCCCCTTAGAGCACCGTGAGTTTTCTGAACTATTCAAAGACATCTTCTTTCCAGGGAAGGAGAAACCCTATTGAGATGAATTTAATGTCACTAAATATGTCCTTAGCTAACCCATCTCTTAAGGTCAGGAAGTGACACTAGCCAACACAAATTGGTGCTGTAACCTGCAGAGCTCAGCCTGCAGTTTGAAACTGTCCTGTTGGCCGTTGCAGAGTGTCGTGACCTTGGAGAAAGGAGCGCTGGTGCAAGTGCAGAAGTGGAATGGCAAGGAGACCACGATAAAGAGGAGACTGGTGGATGGGAAAATGGTGGTGGTAAGTTCACGCTTCTTGTCTGCTGGAAAGGGTCAGCAGAATGCAGACTCTGCTTTGCTTCTGTCAAACGGGCTGTTGAGTTTGGCTTCACCTCTGCCTTCTGAGGGGAATTAAGAGGGAGAAAAAGGGAATCAAGCTTAGGAAACAAGCTGGGAGGAAATCAATGTTGTTCCACACGGCACATCGTCTTCCAGGTGATTAGATCATCAGAGCTGCCATGGCTGGCAGCGTGTTTGCTGCTGTCAGGGTTATTGTCCTTAAAAGAAATGGGATTTTCCAATAGCAGAAAGCTATGAAATGCAAATAGAAGTTTGCAGGTTGGGTACTGCTGCCCCTAGAAAAGCTCTTCCCCTTTTCCTGTCTTTGGAATAAAGCCTGCCCACGTCACAAAACCAACTGGAGGCTGTCCCACACACCTCTTGCCGCTGAAGCCCACCGGTCCTGGTTGCTTTGGTGGGAACAGGGGAATGCAGGGATGCTGGCTGTCCCCAGCCTCAGCCATGGGCTGGCCGAGCTGGGCGATAGCACATTGCAGGGACCCTAGCTGTAAGCAGCACTGCTAAACTTCAGTTTTCACTTTCAAGCGAAAGGAAGGCATTTCTTCATTAAGTTTTTAAATGAACTTAATTAATCAACTCCAGTGAAGAGTAGAGCCAAGCTAATCTGGCAGCACTGGCAGCAAACTAACCGGCAGCATTACATACTGTGCTAGTTTGTTGTGACTGCAGCTTGTGTCAGGCTCTTGTGGAGAGTTGCTCCTGCACCCCTCAAGGCTTCCTTTGAGCATAGTTTTTAATAATTATCAAACCAGCTTCAAAAAGCTGAGAGGTAGGGTCTCTCCTCCATTAGCATCATGAAGACTTGCCTCCCTGTAGAGCAACGAGGTCTAGTGCAATGTCCCTCCACCTCCTGTGAGGGAGTTACCACGAGCTGCTGCAGGCCCCAGGGGAGGGAGGGAAGGGAGAAGCATTTTGTGACCCAGAAGTGAAAGGCATTTATGCCTGAATTCTGACCTCTGAGCTACCTGAGCTACTTCTGCTCTTGCAAAAAAGAAGCCTTGGTAGAGTTGAAAGGGTTTAGGGGCCAGGGGGTAAGAAGCTTGGTGCAGTTGCTATTTCTGTCAAACCAGCAATAATACTGAGAAAGTTAAATTCGTTTCTGGAAGCTGAGCCTTGCTTTTCAATCTCTGTGTCATTGTGTGCCACTTAATCAAGCCTGAAGAAGGTAAAGTAGAAGCCAGTCCACTCACAAGCTACAAACAGCTTTGCTGGTGGCTCTAAAAGCTCTGTAGAGATGTAAAACATCACATCTGGCTCTTCACTGACTCCAAAGGTCACTGCAGCAGACACTCTTGGTGTCAGCAGAGGTTTCACACTGATCTTTTCCTTCGTGCCTCAGGAATGTGCTATGAAAGGAGTCATCTGCACTAGAGTCTACGAAAGAGTGTGAGGAAATTCCCCTTCTGCTCCAGACTGGGACTGGCTCTGGAAGCTTGGCTTGGTTCTGTGACAGAAGCCTCCTGCACGATGCTTCTTTAGTTTCTACTACCTTGCACTGGGAAAACGCAGCAGCATTCGATACTCCACAGCCATTGTGTAACTCATCCAGAGAGTTGTGGTGATCCAATAAAAGCCAATCGACGCGTGAAACAGAGTGTCTCCTCGTGAATGACTGGGTTTCCTTTCTTGGATGGTGCTGTTTTTAATGTTGTTCTTGTCAGTGCCAGGGGTCAGACTATGCCTGAGTAAAACAGTGAGACATCAGTGATGCCTCTAAGAGAAGGGTTAAAGCTGCCGCCCTGAGCCACCTAAAAATCATCATCTGATGGATTCCATATCCCTTTCCTGGAAAATATTTTACTGCTGAAAGAAATATAAGGAAAGGCTGTGGTGGCCCTAGTGCCCTGGTCTGGCTGATGTGGTGATGTTAAGAGAGATCCAGAATGTCAGAACCAAAACATGGCCAAGCAGGTGGTTAAGAAACAAATATTGTAAGTGAATCAAAAAGAAAGGGTCATCTTTCCTCTCTACCCATCTCTGGAAAAGCTAGAGCTGGGTCCAACCTCGAATACACGGGGTTGCAGACTAACTGGAGGCAGCTGCCAGGTGGCAAACAGGAGGACACCTAGAAAATACGAGCAGTGAGGGAAGGCTGTGAGACTCACGGGTGTCAGCTCTAGGCAGTTCATCCTGGTCTCTCACCTAGATGGAGAGATGAACTCACCAACTTTAGGGACCTTCAAAGCTCACCTCTGTGATTAGAGGAGTTTCTGTGGCTCCAAGTCCTCAGTGACTGTGAGAAGGAATGGAGGAGCAAGACTCCTGTCATCACTGGCAACCATTGCAATCCTGCATTCTAAGTGGATCATCTGCCAGGCTTCCCCAGTGACACTGTTGTTTTATGAGAAGTTCCAGGTTATTCTCCGACACTCCACAGAGAGCTGCAGACATAATTCTTACAGTGCAGGATCTGCCGTGGCCTGAAGCCAGCTCAGGAATCTGGATGTTTGCTCTGCAGCTTCTCCATTCCCTCTCCTTGCAGGGCAGCACAGTCCCAGCGAGGCTGCTGGCGCAGCCTGCCCCACATCAGCTCTGGGAAGGTGGAAGTCATCCAGAGGCTTTAAAACAGAGTCTCCAAGGCAAGGGAGTGATTAGTGCTGCAAACGAGCTCTGTATTTCCTCTGCTTTTCCTGCTGCAACCTGCAAATTCTTTGCAGTTAAGTGGAAACCTTCCCTCTCTGATAAACTACCAGCCTTTAGCTTCTGTCTCACAGGATCACAGGATCACAGTACTGATGAGGCTGGAAAAGACCTTAAAGATCATCCAGTCCAACCTAAAACCAACCCAGTAACCCTAACATCTGACATCTAGATCATGGTGTTGCTGCCCATGGCAGGGGGGTTGGAGTAGATGATTTCTAAGGCGCCTTCCAACCTCAGCTGGTCTGTGGTTCTATGATCTGGTGCCTACCCAGGGTAAGGAAAACCCGTCTGATTTGAGAAGGCCACACTTGTTCTTCTCCCGTGGGTCTCCTGTGAGTGCCATGAGGCAGTGTCACACCTCAGCTGGCCCACATCTCCAGAGGTGGTGGGCAAGCTGCACATGAAGCGCTCATCCTCTGGTTGCTCCAGACCAGCCTGCACTGCATGCCTCTGCTCTGCCTGACCTCTCCTGGGACAGGAGAAGTAAGCTGGCACGACAGCAACCTGCCTGGTGCTCCCACAGGGAGCAAAAATTGCATCTGGACTCTGGGCATCACAGTTGCTCTCTTGAACTTGGCAGAACTTGGCAGTGTGTGGTAAAAGCATCTCCTGGTGATGCACAGCTACATCTGGGACACTGCACCCCAACCCCTGCAAGGAGCAGGGCAGAGAGGGGAGGCAAAGCCACTGACTGTCCTGCAAGGCAAACTTCATCCCTACTGATCCCTTAGGTAGTGGCTTTCAACTTCCCTAGGCTGTTCCCTGTTTCACTACACAGTGAGCACAGGGATCAGCCCCTCTGGAAACGGCAACGATTTGGTGAGGAGAGTTAGGCTGCGATGAGAGCCATTAGGCTTCCTAGGGAGTTCTGACCAGGTGTTTTCAGAGCGACAACTGCTGTTACCAACCAACACCGTGCTGCACAGAAATCGCTCAGAAGATGCCTTTTAAGATGCTGTCACCTTCCCTGGTTTTTGTTGAGGATTAAAGATGTCCGAGATGGAAAGGAGTGAAAGGTTAGGGCTGAAGGTGTAGCCAGCCAGAAACAAACAAGCTGATGCCATGAAAAAACCCTCCCTCAGAAATCCTGGAATTTCGATGCAATCAGGGTCTTTGTTAGAAGGCAATTAGAGCACATCCTTGCCATTTCCATGCAGAACGCTGGGACTGGCCCTTGGCCATCGTGCTGCAGATGGGAAACACAAGCAAAGTATGTTCTTTGGACTAAAGGGCACAACAACACTGGGAATGAGCAGTCCCTGAAACACTACGAAGAGAGCAAGCTCGAGGCTGTTCACATTGTCCTTTTAGAGGAGACTCTGTGCCTTTAGCCCGTCGAATGGCAGACGGGTGTGTAAATGTTCTTGCCTCAAATGCTATGAAATGTTTACGTTAAAATCAGGAGTAATGTGTTGATTTAGAAATTAGGGAGGGTGGGGTGAATCGATTAGACTTAGACTTGACCTTAGGAAGAGGCTTCTAAATGAGAGAGTGATCCAGTTTGGAACAGGCTGCCCACAGAGGTGGTCGGGTCACCGTCCCTGGAGGTGTTCAAGGTCAGGCTGGATGAAGTGCTGAGTGGCATGAGCTAGATGGCAGCTGTTAGGGTTACTGGGTTGGGTTTAGGCTGGACTGGATGATCTTTGAGGTCTTTTCCAGCCTCATCAGTACTGTGAGACTGTGATTACTGCTGGATCTATTTTTAGGTCTTCACTGGAGTACCAGATGAAATTGGTTCAAGTCTTTTTGGGTTCTTTGCGACAACGGGATCACCAGCATTGATCACACTGTAAGCGTAAGGGAAGGAAAGGGGGGTTTCGGTTTGCTTCCACGTGAACACCCTCCATGGCACTCTCCCTTGTGGATAAGACCTTCTTAGAAGAGGCACCTCCACCAGCAGCGGGTCAAAACCACAAGAGAAGTGATTTTACCCTTCTAGCTCATAAACACAGTGTCACGGTTACACCCACAGGAGGAGGTATCTACAGGGGAGCTGTGGAATGTGCTGGTGCAGCCTCTGACAGAGTCTGGAGCTTCTTTGGGGAGCCTGTAGACACGTTCACTGAAAGGAGAGGTGTTTCACATACCTGGCTACTGTACAGCACTCACACACACCAATGATACTCTCAGCTCTGTCTCAGAGCCTAGCAGGGGTTGAGAGCTAAAGCACATATGCATGTTTTTCTTGGAAGTTCTGCATGTTTCATAGGAAAAAATCCATGACACAGTGAAGGTGGAGCCCTTCACACAGAGAATTCCTGAGCAGAGGGTCACAGCTTCGTGTGGTGGTGTGCCAGCTCCTTGTACCTTGTACAGAGGTTTATAACCTAGCGACTCTTAAAAGCTAGGATCAGCAAATGTATTTCGAATAAGTGCTAATCCCCTCACAAAGCCTCTTTTGTTTTTTTAAAGACAGTGGAAAAATACAACCACAAAGGAATTTGGCTTTCTGAGACATAACTTTCGAGGTCCTTATTTATCCAGCTAACACAAACGTTTTCATTTAACAACAGAGAGAGAAATCAGATTACAAAAGGTTAAGTGCATAAATCTCTGCACTTTCCAGGTAGGATTAGAACCCTCTGGCCAGGATCACAGGAAGCAAGGTTAAGGCTCTCCCTGGTGTTTCCTCTGGCTGGGGATTTTGGTGTAATCAAGAAGCACCATCACAATTTGTCCTGGCTCTGGCTCCAGTTGGGCAGAGAGCATGTTGTGAAATGAAGAGGCATTTGTTCTAGTCTAAGCCAACAGCTTTGGAAGAGTTGTGTCAAGTAAGAGGGATAATTTAAGAAGATATTCCCTCCCATAAAGAATGGGGGCTTATCTGAATCATTGCAAACGAATCTCATTGTCTTCTACAGTGGGTGACAACTCCTGCGGATGGAGGAAGAGCAGTAGTAGTAGTCACTTCAGTTGACTTCTTTGCCAGTAAGCCATTGGCCGTGCTCCTCAACACGCTATACGTGCGGTCTAGATTAGGCTGCTGCTACAGAGGAGCTGACAAACTGATGCAGAAACCATGCTCTGAGTGCCGATGGTTCGCCGTCACTGTGGAGGATGTGTTGGGGGGTGTGTTAGGGGGGTATGCGCTGATCCAGTCCTGTTCAGTCCCTCAGCACTAATGGTGCTGTTATTTATAGCCTGTACAGACAGGAGAGGAAACAGAAGCAAAGGGGAGGGCAGGGTTCATATTCAAATGACCTCAACAAACACAGGAAACCGTTTGAAAGAGCCAAGGGGGCATTTGAGAAGGAAAAATGCACTCAGCAATGTCAACAGGAGCACAGAGAACAAGCAAGAACGCAGGGATTCCCAGTGGATCACAGAGTGGATATGAGGGGCAAATATGATGTGGCTGAGAAAAGGCAACCTTCTGCAAGAGGTGGGACTGTTCAGCCTAGAGGAGAGGAGGCTTTGGGCAGACCTTATAGCAGTCTTCCAATACGTGAAGGGGGCCTGTAAGAAAGCTGGGAAGGGCTTTTTTACGAGGGTTTGTAGGGCTAGGACGTGGGGAAATGGCTTCACATTAGAAGAGAGTAGATGTAGATTAGATACGAGGAGAAAATTCTTTACAGTGAGGCTGCTGAGCCACTGGAACAGGTTGCCCATGGAGGCTGTGGATGCCTTCCTCCCTGGAAGTGTTCAAGGCCTTCTTTCTTCCACTGGGATGTGAAAGCGTGGTCCTGGGCATACAGAGGCAGAGATGGTCAAGTGCGGTGGTGCTGGTTCATTTGCCCCTGCCTGCCTGCTGCTGCCCTGCTTCCTGCTCTTTCCATGGATCTGACAGCCTGCCCCGCTCCCTGGGCTGAGCACTGGGCAGTGCTGGTGGCTGCTTTCCAGCTGTTTCCTATCCTAACCCAAAAGCAGCTTAACCTCGTTTGCAATCGCAGCGTTAGGAAAGTGCATGGGAAGCTGGGTGGCCAAGAGGTCCTTCTGGGCTAGCTGAAATAATGTGCTGGTGTGTTGTCAGAACCTGCTGCGGGCTCCCAGGAGACTCTCCTGAATCTGACAAACACTCAAGATGCTGGAAGCAAAACTAACTTTGAATGTTTGCTCCTCGTTTGTTCCCAAAAGTACTGCGTGTTTTCTCCTCCCAGAGCAGTGGCACGAAGGAGCCACATTCTTCTCGAGCTTCATTTATCAAAGTCGGAAATCACTCCGCACTTCCCCGAGCAGCCTTCGCTTTTGCTTCTCTTGGTACTCTGCAGAGAACTCTTCCAGCAGATGGGGAAAGGGTGAAACAGAAAGGATGCTAGAGTTCACCCGCAGCATGATACTTGTGTCCCAGAGAAACAGAAGGCATTGCCTTGGGGACTTGGGCTGAGCATCCCCATTATGATAACGGGGTGGAACATTCAGATCCAAAGCCAGGCAGTGGGAATGTGACCAGCATTACTCCCAGGTGTGGTGCAAGGATGTACCACAGCCAAGAGGAAGGGAACTTGTTTTCTCAGTGGCAGAAAATTCCTCAAGCACCATCTGGATTTGAATAGAAGAACTTGTGTAAGGAAATGCTCCTATAAACGATGCTGCTACCCTTTATAACTCACGTTCCCTTCCACACACGTGCTTTCCACAGCACACGAACACACACACACGCAGAGCTGCTGTGCTCTGGCTGCTTACAAACCCGTCCATTGGCTGTTATGTTTAACCTTGCAGATTTATGGGAAGCCTCTCAAGCCGTGAGGAGCTGTGAGGAGAAGGCAGTACAAAAGGCAGGAAAACAGGGGGATACAGCTCAGCAACTAAATGTGGGGTAGGAAGAGAGAACAAGTGCACTTTCCTTAGTTAATCTGAGCAATGTGTTACCTTAAATGCAGTGATTAGTGTGACTGAAGCCTCTGCAGTGATGATGGGGCAGCAGGGAATCTGAAGGAACGGCAAAACTACAACACTACACTTCAGCATCTCCTGATGCTTCTGCATGACGTCTGCTCAGCCTTCGGTCTTACAGGAGGCTCACGGGTTCATGAAAGTGAGGTCAGGGAGAGTGTGTAGACTTCAGTCTGTGTTTTCATTTATTTTACAGCAGTTCTCTGATGCCAAGACAGTTCATTCCTCTTGGAACTTCATCTACAGCTTCTGCAGGAAAGATGCTCTTCTCTGTGCCCACAGGAGATGTTTTGTCTCTAGATGCACTCACATTTACTCCTTCTGCACCAGCAGCTCCATTACTAAGAAACTGGCTGATAATTTAAGAGAACAATCCCCAAGGGGAAGCTTTATCTGGCAGAGTTATTCTGGTTTACTAGCAGCGTGAAAGCAGGAGCATCTGTTATCAGGTCTTCTGTCTAGAAGTCAATGAGTTTTGGAATCCAGATGGAACACCACGATGAAGCCAGGACCAGGGTGCCTTCTGTTAACTACTGTCAGTTTCTGCTGCAAGAAGCTTATGGTACAAGTATCACAGTAATCGCAGTAATGATGATGAGGCTGGAAAAGACCTTAAAGATCATTCAGTCCAACCTAAAACCAACCCAGTAACCCTAACATCTGACATCTAGCTCATGCCACTCAGCACTTCATCCAGCCTAACCTTAAACACCTCCAGGGACAGTGACTCGACCCCCTCCGTGGGCAGCCCATTCCAAACCCGGATCACTCAGTGAAAAACCTTCTCCTAAGGTCAAGTCTAAACCTCCCCCGATGGAGCTTGGTACCTGGGGTGCCAGGGGTATCTCTAAGCATGCGGATTTACTGCTGGTTTGAAACTACATGGCAATGGAGAAAAGTCAGTAAAGCTGGGATTCCACTCTGGGCTTCACTCGTAGTAGCAGGTAGTGAAACAGGAGTAAACACGAGCAGTTTCCAGGCTTGCAGAGACATCGGGTTGGACACCTTGCAAAATAGATCCCATGCATGTTACCAGAACTTGGTCCTGTTGGGTCTGTCCACTTCCTGGCTGACACAACCCAGCTACGGAACCCGGAGTGGGCAACACACTGACCACAGGCATCACTGGGAGCTGCCAGTCACAGCACGTGGGATGTGATGCTCACTTCACATCACAGATTTGAAAGATGTGTTCGCTCCCACCGTCAGCATTTCCCGATTGCCCTCTCAAGTGGATCTGACCTGAGTTTGTGTGCCCACACAAGGGCAAAGTGCTTTTTACTCTGCCATTCCCACAAGCAAAGCCCTTCCTCACGCCAAGCACATCCTAGGCACAGCCATACGGGGGGAAAGCAGAATGGGGCAGTTTGTCACCACAAGCGAATCGCAGCTGTTGCAGGCAAGGGAAAGGAGCCAGGTGTCAAGAGCCGGTTTGGTTTCCTAGGGTTCTCTGTGGTTCTGCGGTGTTCTACAGATCATGGGAAATCCAAACTGGGATGCGTGAGCTGATTTGTTTGTCGTCTGAACACACTGCATTCCTTTTTCACCTCGGTCAGCACAACCATCTTTCACCCGAGACACTAACTGAAGGAGTTAACTATAAACCACGTTAAAGAGCTGACACTGATTTTGAAGAGAAGGAAGACAATTCTTTCTCCTTTAGTTGATGTTTCTAACGGGTATCTCCTATTTTTCCACTATGAATCCTAACAGAAGGAGGTGCTCAGAAGTCTGGCTCTTGTAGGTGCTGGGCCAACCCCCAGCTCAGACAATACTGGTCTTCAGTGGGTTGTGGAGCCTAAAGAGTCACCTGGGACAAACAATAGCAGGAAACGCCGTCTTCAGGCAGCGGAAGGCTCCGGTGTGTGACATCCAAGACCTGTACTACTTATTCCTCTCTTAAGCTTGACAGTCAAGACAGTCGAGCGGTGTAACTCTGCGCGATGTTTACAGCCAGGAAATAAAAGCTGTTTATAAAAGCTAAATAAATTCATTTCTTTGTGCCCAGCATTAGGAGTTTTGTGGAACAAATGGTGAAGTACATCACACTATTTTTGTCCTGGGATTGTTCTCCAGTCCAAAAAAGCCAAAGCCTGATGGATTGCATTGTCTTATTTGTTAGGCAGTAGCACTGTTGGAACTGAAAAGTTTCCAAAAGAAAGCATCAGTTTAAAATGTTCTCCCTGAAAACACTGAAAAGAATTCCTAAAAGATCCCACTTGTGTTCAGCACTGGCTTTGCACTTCTGTGCTATGATGTTTTCTCTCTCCAGGTAGGACAACTAATCCCTTTACCTGGCTTGTGGCCATTGTTCCTGGCTGTGGGGTAGTCACAGTATCACAGGATCAGGTTGGAAAAGACCTTAAAGATCATCCAGTCCAACCTAAATCCAACTAAACCCAGTAACCCTAACATCTGCCATCTAGCTCATGCCACTCAGCACTTCATCCAGCCT
>VZRI01012373.1:110807-122589 GCA_013397515.1 Upupa epops
TCCTGAACTGAGGGGCCCAGAATTGAACACAGTACTCCAGATGCAGTCTAATCCTTGTCTCAGACGACTCTCACTCCTTAGTCCTGTCCACGTCCCTCTGGATGGCATCCTTCTCCTCTGGCACATCCAGTATAAACCCAGCCTGCTGCAACTAGTGCCAGGAAAGTTCTCCCACCTGTTCTTGAATGGTCTCTTGACTGTTGTGACCTCCGAATACTGCAGTGTCACAGAGGAGTACTTCACACAAACCTATCAACAGACTGAGACCATCAGAATGGTTCCTGGAGCTGGGAGGCTAAACTGACTCTGGCGTAGCAAAGCCAGCATTCATCAGTTTCCTGATCATCGTTTGGTACCCGGTGTAGAAGAAATGAAGACGAGGAACATCAGTGGGGGGCATGGAGCTACCACTTGCTAATAGCAGACAACGCTAGTGGGAGCTTGATCAATTGTCTTTGTAGCTTCATGTTAACCCACTATAGGACATTGTTCTCCTCTCTACATGAGAAAAGCCTTCATTCATCCTCAGCTTTTATCCTAAAACTTCATTTCCTAGTTTGCTTTTGATGATTTTCTTTTCAACCTACCATGTTGCTGTGTCTACTGGAATTGTTATAAACTGTTTAAAAAGGCTTTGGAGTGACATATTGCTGGAGGAAACTGGAATATTGTTCTCCACCCGGATGTTTCACCACAGCCAGCTGCCTTTCACGTGGTGCAGAGACAGAAGAGGTTAACTACAGACATGATGCCACTGCAGAGGAAGGAGATTTCCTAAAGCACAAATCCAGCACCTACTGTGTGTCATGGCACAGGAATCCCAGCCTCAGAAAGGCTTCGCTGGTCCCTGTCATTTCATTCTCACTCTGATATTGTCCAAACCCACAGTACTCTGCACCCCTTTCTTTTTGTCTTCCGGTCCCAGAATCCCAGAATCACTCCCTAAACTCTGCCACAGAACCACACAGTCATAGAATGAATGGCTGAGATCATCTACCCCAACGCCCTGCTTTGTCCAGAGATGCCTCTCAACCAGACTTGGTTGCTCAAGGCATCATCCAATCTGGCCTTGAACACCTTCAGGGAAGGGGCAGCCGTACTCCCTCTGGGGAATCGATTCCAGACTCCCTACAAGCTTGCACTAAAGATCTTCTTCCTAAAACCTAGTCTAAANACAAGCTTGCACTGAAGATCTTCTTCCTAAAACCTAGTCTAAACCTCCACTCCTTCAGTTTCAAATCATTTCCCCTCGTCCTACTGCTAGATCACCTTGGGAAAAGTGTCCCTTCCTGCAGGATCCCTTAAGGTATTGGAAAGCAGTTACAAGGTCCCCATGGAGTCTTAGAGTAGCATGCAAAGTCGTGTCCTGGCATTTAAAATATGCATTAAATAACCATGTGAATGCTTCAGCGCCCGGGATTAAGGCTGGTGGTAAAAAGTCACATGAATCCTAAGCCAGGGCCCTCTGTCGATCGTACTTACACTTTAATTTTAAAGCCATTTTGGGGAAGATGCAGCTAAAGGAAGATGATTTTCAAAGCCTTTGAAGTCCATAAACTGTGTTACAGCAGATTTTGTTTTGCTGGCTGCTTAACAAAACGTCTGTTCATTAAGAATTAGTGCTTTCCAACACGAATGGCACACAGAAATCCTGCTGTGGCTCTGAGAAATAGCAGAGCTTTTAATATTCTGAGAGCATTTATAGCTCAGCATCCCACAGACACTCCCTGGAATCAGACAGGTGGCCCCAACAGTCAAGTGACACCTAAAAGCTCTGCTTTGCAGCTTCCACTCCGATGACACCTGGAACTTGTGACAATAGTTGCTGTCTTCCAGTGTGCTCTCTTCTCTTTTCCACCCTGCCGTATGCCACAGGAAACCTGCAATGTGAGGCAGAGCATTTGATGGGGAAGGAAAACAGGGGCTCTCTTCCATGTCTTTTGTCACACAACGGTTGTCAAGGGCCGGAGGTCACCCCACTTACCTCCAAATAGAAATGTGTGGGGGAGGAACCTGAATCCGTGTGGGGGATGACAACTAATTGAGAGAGTAAAAGCCAAAAGGCTGGATGTTAATGCTGACTTCCTCTTGAATCTTCAATACTTGGTGACACCTCTGAGGGATTTTTCAGCTTAAAAAACACTTTCTGAGTCAATACTGTCCCTGACAACCTGCCATGGCTATTCTTAGTCGTGCGACAGCTTGACTGACTCAGGGTGGGTGCAGCGTAGAGTGGGACAAATCCCCCCAAGTATAAGTCATCCCTGGCCTATCTCTAAAATGCATGTGCCTACTGAGACACCTAACCCCTACAGCCACCCCTGCAAAGACATAGCAATTAACACAGTCTGCCTCTGTCCTAACTGCTGTGAGAAGTAGAAAATAGCCTCAGCTCACTCTGCTTCTGCTCAGACCTCCTGAGAGCTGCTGATGAGACCAGTCTTCTAGGTTGGATTCCAGCTGGCAGGCTGGAAGAGCAAAGCCTGCAGCTTATTTTCTGTGCCGTGACTCATGTAGGCTTTATTAAGAGAGGAATATATATATAGGTTATCCACATGGCTGCTTCAAATGCTAAGAAGCGTGGTGCCAATGGCCAAGCCGAGCCCTCAGAATTTAACAAGTGTCCTTGCAGAAATAGTTCCTCTGCTTAGCACCTCAGGACGCTCAGTGACCATATGGCTCTGTTCCTCCTGGGTGGGTTCCCAGCACAGTCAGTGACCAGCACCTACAAGAGCAATGGCACAGACATCAGTGTGTACCCGGCAGCAGACAAGAGGCTTTCTGTGACTCGAAAGGGAGGATGGCACACAAACACCACTCTTCCCAAGTCGGAAGCAGAAGAAAGTGGTCCGGGGCAGTTCAATTCATGCGTACGAGTGTCCTGTCATCCTTAGAGCTGAAGTCTCCAGCTAAAACGAAGGAGCAGTGACAACAAGAGAAAAGTGGAATATCTGTTTTACTTTGTCACGGGTGCCTGGTAAGCAGGATGCATTCTTGTAAGGTTAGAGAGCTCGTCTTTTCTCTAGTCCCTGGGAAGCTGTGTGCTTTGGTGTCTTGGGTGGTCCCAGAAACACCGGCTAAGGGAGCTATGCTTTCCCAGGGGCTGGGAATGTTGCAGACAGTAGCACTGGCTTTGTTGGGTAACTGTCAGCATCCAAACTCATTTTCCCAAAGAGACCCCTAAGTCTGTTTCTCTGTGCTGTGGTTCCAATTTGAGCAGGTTTCTTGTCTGGGGCATTAGGAAGGTGCTATGGTGACTTGTGAATCTTTCTCTGACTCTGCAAACTGATAGTACTTGTTTGGAGCTTCCTGTTTCCTGCTCCTTCTTCACTTGACTTCGATCTGTTGTTCAGAGAACACACATGGCACTGGGCTGGGTACGTTTTGACTGCAAATGTGGTGAATGGAGAGTGGTACATCAGAGCTCGATGGAAGGAAGGTTTCGTCCTGATTCCACGGATTGCTGAAATGGAAAGGATTCTTCCCTTGTTCATGGCCGTAGGAATCGGCATGCTGGAAATGGAGGACTGGCCTGGCAGCCCAGGGAACTGGGAATTGGGAACTGGGCTTTAAAATGCCCTCTGACACTGAAGGACGTGTGCTTGGATGGACTCTGTGTTTCCTCAAGGAGCAAGAACCCTTCGAGGGTTTGGAGATTGCAGTTTGGCCCAATCATGTAAGACCATGGGATTCAACTCTGCATGTCTTCATGTTGGGGTGATCAGGCCCAAAGGCTGTTTGACCTTATCAAGGGAGAGGTTTATGTCAGGATTAGAGTACCTAATCGGTGTGGTAGTCAAGATTAATTAGACAAGGCAATTGTCATTGATTATCCCAGATTTTTCTACCTTGATAGCTGGGGTTCCCTACTATGTCTTACAGTCTCAGGGTCTGGAACAGTGGCTCTTGAACATGCAGTTGGTATCCTGGACTTTGTGCCCTCATTACTGTTTTTTAGAGAACAGGAAGGGTTTACAAAGCTCTTGCCTCTGTGAAAAGTGATTTTCATGGATATATATTAACTAAACCATGGAACCTGTCACTATTGTGGGAACTCGTGGGAGTTGCCCCCTTTCCAGAGACCGTACCCTCATCTTGCTTCTACTACTCGAGAGATAAAGACGTTAGCTGAGCAAACAGAACTCTTACAGCAGTGGCTGGTGATTCATCAATTGTAAAAATGTTATAAAGTGAATGAGAACAGTTTTATTCTCTGACATCCAGTTTGTCTGCTTGCGATGATAGCTCTGGTGGTACTGCAGAGACAATAGAGCCTAAGGGACTAGGTGCCAAATGGAAAGTTCTCCAGCTAACAAAGGATGGAACCAATTATCTGGGCTACCAATACCCACTGGGCTAAGAATGTGGTTGGTGGTGCTGTACTCCTTGGGCAGCTTCCCAGCAATGCTGTGCAGTGGGAAGGAAGTTATAATGCAGTTGTGTCTCTGGCTTATACTGACTGTCAGATCAAACAAAGCCCAGAGTGATTAGGAATTCACTTGCTGTGCCACTGCCTACTGCATGGAGTTTGTAAAGCAGCCTATTGTAGGCGAAAAGGGGAAACAAAAAGCATTTGATCTTTGCAGCCCTCATGAGACAGCTTCGAGTTTGTTGCAACTTTCCTTTATTCCCCCCCAGGCAGCAGAGGAAGAGATTAGTATCTGGTTATAGATCAGCACTTTCACACGAGCTGAGCAGCAAATGCTCACTGGCATCGTTCGCTAGGGATGTGAAAAGAAATTATTCAGATAGTTTAGAAATTGCTTGACAGCACTTTTGAGATAAAGCTGAATGGAAAGGAATCTGCTTCTAAGCATTGCTTACCTAGAGATAAGAAGATAAGAACTGCTGTACTGGGTCAGGTTGGAAATGCATTTAGGACTCCAGCAGCAGCTCCTTACGAATGCAGAGGCAAGCAAATCAGAGGACGCAGGGTATCGTTGCCTGTAGTCGTTTCCCTCATGCATCTACCCTCAAATACCCACTGCTGGAGTTCACATGCACGTTCTCAAACTGAAGGGACTGCATGCTGCCCTCCCACATTAATTGAGCAGAGTTTTTGGAATATACAGCTGGGCCCCCAACCATTCTGGGCTCTCAGTTTTTCCCTCTTCTCCCGACTGCAGATGTAACCACACTTGTCCTTGGTTATGTTTTTACAAGCTCAGTGGTAGCTTGAAAGGTCCAATCGTTGGGCGATGCCTGGATTCATCTCTCTGTGAAAAGGTGCTCTGATGCTTAGGCTCATTTCTAAAATGTTGTCCTCCCCTCCAGGCTAATATTCAGGAGAGATCACCTGTTTCAGCTCTTCCTGACACTGTAGTAAGCTTCCTGCTATTGCCAGGTTACTGGTGACGACAGGATCCCCAGCTGCACTGAACCCAGCAGTGCTGTACAGCAAACCCTGCCATCAGCTCGGTTTTCGTGCAATAAGCTTGATCCTTAGGGAAAAAGAGCTCCCCTTTTAGTGTTCACTAAAGTGGTGGGAAGCAGCCTGACCACTCCGTTACTTTTTCAAATCCTGTAGCTGCAGCGCAGGAGGTACAATAGGTCTGGAATTCCTACTTCACAAAAGCACCCTCTGTAATAGGCTGCCAGGCTGGCTGAAAGGAGCTTCCTCCTCCTTGTCTCCAGATCAAGGAGATGTGAAATAAAACCAGGAGAAATTTCCATTTCTTTTAAATTAGAAGAGCAGAAGTGTCTCTAGAAAGCCATTTCTGAAATTGCTGTCACTTTTAAATGGACTTCTACCCAATAAGGCTTGGCAGTTATATTTCCTTTAACTCATAAAACCACCCTGCACAGCCCTGCCCCTTAATGCCAGTGAAATGCTGAGCGGGCTGTAACCATGAGAGAAGTCCATGGCACCTAGTCAGGGCTGAAGCACGGCCAGCACCCAAGGAAATCCCTGTCCAAAGCAGCGGGACCATGACCAGAAGAAGACAGGGCCATGGAGCCCGTGCATGTTTCCCATTGCTGAAGGCAGGCTGCCTGAGGAACTGCTCAGGTCCCAACAACAGTGGCCGTGCCTGTGTCTGAAAGCAGCTTTTCAGCACCTCTGCCCCACTTCAAGGAGCTTCCTAAAGTCTGAGGCTGGGTCTACCCGATTAGCTCCTCAGATTGATGTTCTGGCATATCACTTGAAATGCTTTGTTTAGGCATTCAAGACAGATCCCTGTGCTCTCACCTTCTAAAAAATTCCTCGAGAGGAACTAAAGGATTGGTTTGCAGGAAGCCCATTTCCATCAGACATAGTGCTCTGACTTTAGTATTTCCTAAAGAACACTGCCAGAAAAGCACCAGCAGATGAGAGTTCGTAGCCCTGGGTCCAGTAACCTCATAGAACAGAAGCCTCCTTTGAGAGCATTCAGACCATTCCTGCTCCTCTGGCAGCGTATGTGAAACAAGATTGGCCACCTGACTAAACAGCATGGCAATGCCTTTACTCCTAACGTGTGGATGTGGGACATGTCTACTTAGTGCACAGGTAATTGTTGGAGTTCTGTCATGTTCTCTTCTTACCTGTCCGTTCCTTCTGCTGCTGGTTGAAGCCCAGTCAAACCTCAGCTCCCGTGTCCTTGGGCAGGGTGTTTGTGAACAACTCTATCACCATCTGAATACATCTCAAGGGTCACATCTGCGCTGATGGATAAAAGGGGCCAGCGGCTGCTCTCTGGCAGTCAGGCAAATGGTACAGGCACACAGACTATAACATCCCCGTTCCCCCAGACTGAGAGACCACATGCAGTCTGCTAGCTCATGGCCCAGGTTACCCCCACAGAGCACAGTGTGCAAAATCCTATAGGAAGATAATCCTGTGACTTCAACAGCACGGACAATCCTATATGAGGGATTGGGCGTGTGCACTGGCCCTATTTCACTCACTAGGAGAGGTATTACCGGCTGCATGCACACAGATCATCAAGAAGGTGAGACGTCACGTCTGTTAAACAATACACACTCTTTTCCTTCTTTATTCCTTACCAGAAAGAAAGGGAAAAGCAGCCGTGCATTAAATGTTGCAGGACATGTAGAGCTGCCATGCACGTCTCTTCAGCTTGTTCACGCTGCAGCAGGGGGTAATATTTGCCAGCAGCATGAGGAGAGTCTCTGGCAGGACAGTGAGGTGTTTGCCAAGGTGCACACACCGTGCTCCCTGACACGCGCAGGGTGCTCCCCAGGCACGTCCCGCTGCTCCTTGACATGCACAGGAGCTACAGCTGCCAGCAGCTCTACTTTGAAGTATTGTGCTGGCCACCACATTTGAGGGTTTAACTCTTATAATCATCTGGCTGTGGATCCCAGATTGCTGCCATAGATCCTTTTAAATGTGCTGAAAGGCAGCCACGAGAGGTTCTTTGGGTTTGGCACTGCGCATGGGATGAGACTCTAATTAGACCTGTGTTACCAATGACATCTGATTAGAATGCTGCCTTCACGATGGCTGTTTCACAAGCTCTCTTTGCATTAGCCAACGCAGGGATGTCTACACCACAAAACAGAGCCTGATGCAAAAATCATCAAGGCAGACCTGCCCAGAAGCTTAATTTTTGCCAGAACATTCAAAAGGCAGGCGTGATTCACTTACGGCCACGGGTGTTAACAGGCTATACAGTCTAACAATCGAAGAAGCTTTTGGATCGGGTTGAAGGCACCGATATCATTGTCAAGGAGAGCACTCTGCCCAGTCTTACAGTCAGATGAACTTGGTGATTTCTGAACTCTCACAGGGTATAAAAAGCACCTGGCTCCTGGGTTGCCTGGAGCTTCTGGGTGAAGATGACTTAAAATCATTCAAAAGTTTGGAAAAGTGAGGCAGGAGGACACACGCTCTCACAGCACTTGCACAGGGCTGCTTGAATAACCTGGAGAGCCTCTTTCATGTTGAATATTTCCTGCTCACTCTTTCCAGTATCATGGAAATGAATTTACAGGATTCAGCCTCACAATAAAATATTCTTAAGGTTTTATTTGTGTCATGCCAAATAATGTAAGTTCAAACAAAGCAGAAGGCATGGCCGCGTTTGCTTGACAGTCCAGTCTGCTGGGCACAGAATTGCGTTCATCCCCGAGCTTACTCATTCCTGGAAGGCTGGAGGTGTTTGCCAAATGCACCTTGAACTTGGGTTGCCATCGAAACTGAGTAAGAACTGACACACAGTCAGAGCAAGACAAAGTTTTCTAATCCATCGAGAAAGAATTCAAAGCCTATTTTCACTGACTCGTTTCTGAGATAATATTTAATGCCAGGAGAACACAGACATCGCAAAGCTGATGGCATAGCACGGGGATCAGGACTTAGGAACTTCCTGAACTGTCCTCTGTGGGGTTGTGTTTGTGCTGCTTTTGTTGCTGTTCAGCTGGCACCGGTCAGAGGAGCTTTAAATAATTACCATGGCATTTTGATAGTGCTTTAAAATCTAATTTCATTTCTTCTTTTGGAATTATTCATCCTTTGATAACAGGTTTGATTCATGCGACGAGATGTTTGTGATTCCTCAATGGGAACACTTAATAGTCAAGATTATCAGATTGCACCAATCAATTTACCTACTGAATTTGTCTAATCTAGCCCCAAATATTTACTAGAACTTGAGATCATCTACAACACCTCAAGCTGCATGAACACTGCAAAAAAGAGAACCCATGTGTTCAGGAGCAGCGGCGCTCTGGGAATGTTTCCCCAGCCTTTGTAATACTACATCTCTCACACTGCCCTACTGTGCACAGACCTCAAAAGTTCTTTACAGTGAGGGTGGGGGATCCCTGAACAGGCTGTCTAGAGAGGTGGTAGAAGCTCCATCCCTGGAGACATTCAAGGTCAGACTGGATGGGGGTCTGAGCAATCTGCTCCAGTTAAAGATGTCCCTGCTCATTGCAAGGAGCTTGGACTAGCTGATCTTTAGAGATCCCTTTCCAACCCAACATACTCTGTGATTTTATGTTTCCGTGAGCGGATTCTGATGCACTTTAGGTTTTTATTTTTAAAATGTATGGCACAAACTCTGCTGGCCAGCTTGACTGCTGAAATTAAAAAATAAGTGAGGTAGGGGAGGGGGTGAGGCCATAGAGTGAGAGGGGTTAGAAAGTATTTCAAACATTTAAAGTAGAGTTTTATTTGGGATTCAAATATTAGAACAGCGTAGACTTACACAAATATTGTGAGTGTTCCACAGAGACCAATTGATTCCTGGATTCTTTTAATCTATTGTATTCTTAATCTTCAAGTAGCTTAAAGATGATGGGGAATGTGCTTTACTTTCCATGTGCTTAACATTTTCTCTGTGTGCATACTGACATGGGTATTTCACAGTGCTGAACACTCTTTCTAGGCCAGCAAACTAGAGCCCAGGAGGCTGACAGTGGGAAACGTGGTGAAGTTAGTGCACATATACATTATATATCTCTATAGCACACGCAGGGTCGCCCAGTTTGCAAACCTTGCTGCACAGTGAATACTGTCATAAATATTTAAACTAGAGGGAAGGTGAAAAACAAAATAGCATTTGCTCTCTCATAATGCAGTATCACTTTGCAATAAAAATGCAATGCAAGAAAACAAAACAGGAGAAAAAATACATGGTTCTCTTTGAGGATGAACTGATTTGTTTTCTGTGAGCTTAAACCTCCTTAAAAAAATGCTTGATGAAATTTACTGGTTGTTTCTGCTTTAAAACTACCCAGAGTCACAATTTTAAAGATCCTGAGGGATCTCCTCTGAAATTGGAAGACGTAATTTTTACTGCATTGGTTTTTAACCTTCCCTTTCTGGTTTATGTTCTGTATTGTAGTATCCTTCTCTGGCCCTTCTGCAAACAGATTGTGCTACTGAGAAGTGATGGAGGTCCTGCTAGTGAGTTTCCTGTTTAATCAGCTTAAATCAGAGGAGTTTGCTTTCACTGAGAAAGCGTACACTATGAGGATAGCACATCATTGACTGCAAGACACTCAAACTCTACTTTTAAAAATAATTGTTGAAGTGTAGCTGCAGAATCGACTCGATCTAATACCACTGATGTCTGTTCTTCTGAGCCCTAGGAAGACTGCTCCACCGTTTTTCCTCCAGGGAGCCAAATCGTCCTTGCACGTGGCATATTTTTGCACAGACTGAGCAGCATTTTATCCCTCAAGTAGCTTTAAAAGCACTGTAAAGCATCACAAAGAACAGAGGTAAGCTGGAGCAGAGAACCCGGGCCAGGGCGAGTACAGGATAACTGGGAGAGCAGGCAGGCTCTTTGAATATCAGTCTCATTAATTTTAAGACCATCTTCCTATTGATGACATCTGCTCCTTTGGCAGCAGCCAAACAAAGCGATGCACGAAGAGGCAAATAAGAGGAGTATAGGGAAAAGGAAATCAGTGATTGTATCTGTTGAGTTTTCTCTAAATATGGAAATTCTTATACAATAGACCATCAAATGTAATTTCCTATGTTTTACAGGACAAGCTGTACATACTTTAAAATAGTTCAAAAGGTTTAGCTCAGGGTGTGGAAGTAGAAGGAGGGGGGCAGAGGTGCTGTGGAGAAAAAGAATGGAGGACAGGATATCCCCCTCCCACTTCTTTTAAAAAAACCCTCTCAGTTTAGGAGATTTCTGTGTTCAGCCCCAGAGGCTGTATTGACTTGACAGGTCTGGGGCAGTGTGGATCAATGACGGGGACACCTTTATACAGCAAAATAAGACCAAGATGCCATTTCTGTGAGGACAACAGAGAGATCCATTGCCAGCTCCACATAGAGAAGATGTTCCCTGTCAAAGCTGCAGCATTTCCCTCATGCCATTCTGCATCATGTGCTGTGAACATGAGGAGCCAGCAGTAGCACAATAGCGTCCTGCTCTTTGTTGTTCTTCTTCTGTGCTGCTTGAAAGTCCAGATGTGCCTGGGTCAGCTCCATCAAGCCTAGCCTCTGTCTCACAGAGCAGTGCTCCAAGCCCATCTTCCCACTGAGGGCCACAGCCCTGACCCTTTCTTTACCAGGAGTGAACATAGTTAGTGCTGTCTTATTTCTTTTTTCTGCTTATTTTTTTCAGTCTTGCCTCACAATGCTTTTATTGAGTGAATTCAGAGAGCTGCTCTTACTCTACACTTGAGATTCTGACAGACTGCCTCCTGATTTCACAATACTGAAGAAACAGGCGGATGGTTTTAGGTCTCTTCTAGGTCAAAGAAGAAACAAAAGAGATTTCCAAAGAACTAGGATAACCCTTCTCCCAGTATTTGAAGGGTTGTTCTTTCCTCTGTTCTGGTAATACAGTATGGAGTAACAGACTTGCCCAGGCTACTCTTGCCTAATGTCATGGGGACATTACAGCACTGGGCAACTTTCCTGCACATAGTGTCAGCTAATAAGCAAAAGGCTGCCAGAGCGAGCACACAGGCTCCTTCAAACCCAGTTCTGGGAGACTTGACTGTGTTACATACATCCCAGTGCTCAGCTTTGGAAATGTGTTTGTCTCAAATGGCTCTACTGGGTGAACCCAAGATCCGTGAATGAGGAACAATCTGACAGTTTGAGAGGGTTTTTTCTGCAGGCAGACTCACACTTCTTCCCAGAAGATGAGATTGAAGCTGATAGTTTGAGTGATCAACAGTAGTGATTTTTTTGCTTTTTCTCAGGTTCAGATTTAAACAGCTTTGTCCATCACCAACCAACCAACCAGCCAACCAGCCAACCAACCAGCCAACCAACAGACCAACCAACCAACCAACCAACCAACCAACCAACCAACCAACCAACCAACCAACCAACCAACCAACAAACGAGCCAACCAGCCAACCA
>VZRI01012373.1:122751-134932 GCA_013397515.1 Upupa epops
CCAACCAGCGAATCAACCCACCAACCAACCAGCCAATCAACCCACCAACCAACCAGCCAACCAACCAGCCAACCAAAAGCCATGCACAGTTGTATAGGTGGAACACAGTGATTTCAGCTGAAATGAAGAAGAGATTCTGAGTCTGAAATGTTTCCCAGCTTTTGCACCTGTATCAGCTGGATTATTAAAAGACATAATAAAGCTTTCCGTGCCAGCCCAGCTTCTTTATATCCCTAAAGCATGAGATCTATGGAAACACTCTCACAGTTCAGTGGGAAATAACAAAGATTTGGACACAGACCAGTGCACACAGGAAAGCTTTCAGATTTATTAGTTAGTTAATGCTGACTGTTTCGATTGTGAGTTTTAGATGAATTACAAGCTGTCTGAGAGACAGTGGTCAGGAGCAAAGTTGCAGAATCACAGAATTATTGAGGCTGGAAAAGACCTCTGAGATCATCAAGCCCAGCCTGTATGGCAGCCATATATGCCATGCCCACTGGGAAGCATGTGGCCAGTTTCTTCTAGCTCAGAGCACTTGCAAAAGCATCTGAAAAAAACCTCCAGCTGAGGAAAATGGCTAGGTCCTCATTTCCTGTTGCAATCCTTGAATTTTGATGCAAGAAAAAGAATATCAGATAAAGAATGTCTTTTGATGTGCTGTGCCAAGACCTGTCTGTTGCTACCTAGGAAATTAATAATCTCCCTGATTTGGTTTGGTTGGAAAAGACCTTTACAACAGTAGCATTCACCCATTACCTCAGGGCTGCCAGGTGACCCCTCAACCTTGTCCCTAAGCACCACATCTTTTTGCCTTTTAAGTATCTCCAGGGATGGTGACTCTGCCACTTCTCTGGGCAGCCTGTTCCAAGGGTTTGGTAACTCTCTTAGTAAAGACATTTCCCCCAATGTCCAGAATAGCTCCATATTTATATTATCAAAATAAAGACCTATACACTCAGTCTATACACTCATGTATAATATACCATAGTATATTATATATGGTATATTATACATGGCATATTATATCATTTCCTTATGAGCAAAGTCTCCTCTCCCTTGTTTGTGTCCAAAACCTTCAGCAAGGTGTTGTTAAAGGCTCCAAAAATATTCCAGTCAGCTGACAATTCTGCAAGCAGACTGAGATATTTCCTCCTCAGTGAGTCACTGCTCACATGCTCTGCAAACATGAAATTTAAATAGCTTCTCCTCAATGAAGACATCAGATGGCAAAACGCAAAGCACACTTGTAAAGGTGAAACGGATAGCTCCTCATGTTAGTGACTGTATACAGACCAACCCACTTCTATCACATTCACTATTCTTCCAAGCTCTTTTAGAACTTTTAGAGCAACAATATTGAGGCAAACATGCATTGTATTTGTTCCTTTTTCTCCCAGGCTTTCCCTTAACAATGGACGACGTGAAGGCTTTCCTGAGTTCAACATTTGCTTTCCAGATTTGAGAGATTCAGATAACATGGAGCCATGATGTCATCTTAATGATTTCCCCCTATTCTCCACTAGGCCATTCCAGTGCAGGAGGAGTACTGGGCTCTTATTCATAATCCCCTTGAGAAGACTGCAGTGAAAAACTTGTGGGTGTGGTGGTACTAACCATGGAGAGATGAAATGCTCCTCAGCATGAAGACATTAGCAAGAATGAAATGCTCCTGACTTGTGGCAAAAGAGTGATAAGAAACGTGGCAGGAGTCCTGGCATGGGGAGCAGGATGCCACAGGCATGCCAGTAAAGTGCAGCAGGAATTGATCAGCTCTTGGTTCCTAAAGAAGCCTGTAAATTCAAGAAGCACACATCTCTTCTAAGAACAATGAAAAGGAAAGCCAGGGGATGCCTTTGTCAGAGAGGTGAAGAGTGCTGTGTATTGGCTCAAAGTACCAAAAACGTCAGTGGAAAAATTATTAGGCCTGATACCCATTTACCAGCTTCATTCAGGTGCCATCAAAACTGGTTACTATGGAGCAGCATGGCTGATTTACCTCCCTCTGTTGTGTGGACCTCCTGCCCAAGAGCTGTTCAAAACTGAGCTATCTCCAAATCAGGTTCGTAGCTTCTCCTCACTTCTACTTTCACTTGACTCGTCTCAGTTTTAGACTGCTCATCAGGGCCACAACAACCCAATGTAATGCTACAGCAAAAGACCTAGGTGTCTGGATGGACAACCAGATACATATGAGCAAACAGTGTGCCCAAGTGGAAGGCCAATGGCATCCTGGCTTAGATCAGGACTAGTGTGGCCAGCAGGAGTAGGAAAGTGATTGTGCCCCTGTACTGGGCACTGGTGAGGCTTCATCCTGAGTACTGGGTTCAATTTTGGGAATCTCAGTCCAAGAAGGACACTGAAGTTCTGGACTGGGACAAAAGAAAGGCGTAGTGAAGGGTCTGGAGAACAAAACTTGTGAGGAGTGGCTGAGGGAGCTGGAGCTGGTTAGGCTGAAGAAAAGGAGGCTGAGGAGAGAACTTACTGCTGTCTGCAGCTACCAGAAAGGAGGTTTTAGAGAGGCAGGGGTTGGTGTCTTCTCACAAAAAACAAGGGATAGGACAAGAGGAAATTGCCTCAAGTTGCAGCCAGGGAAGTTTAGTTTGGACATCAGGACATCATCTTCATTGAAAGGGTCATCAGGCCTTGGAACTGGCTGCCCAGGCAGGGGATTGAATGGCTAATCCTGAGCGTTTTTAAAAGTCATGGAGATATGGAGCTCAGGGACAGGGTGTAGTGGTGGACTTGGGACGCTTGGGTTAATGTTTGGGCTTGATGATCTTAAAGGTCTTTTCCACCCTAAATGATTTTGTGATTCCAACAGGGTGTTTCAGTGCTCCATCACAGTTTACGTTCACCTAGTGGAATGGGTTTGCCCTAAGCTCGTTAGTCTTGTCTGTTACCCTTAGAGGGAGCCTCCGTGACTGTGCTGAACTCTCACTGAAGCAGCTTCTGCGCCTGCAGTGAGATGAAATACATTGACACCTTGAACATCATTTTGATCCACCCTTCTGAATTGCAGTTGCGGCATGAAGGTGATTATTAAAGGCTTGTTAACACATCCAGTCTGCTTTGCTGATGAAACAAAACGGAAAGGGTCATCTGATATTTGCTTTAAATAGGCCAAGGGTCGCAAGAGATAGGATAAAACATAATCACCAACTTCTAGCAGCATTCTCATGCCTAGCCTACTATCTCCAAGTACATTGCAAAAGTCTGGCGTTTTCACAATCAGGTCTCACTCATGACTACAATCAGCCACAAAGGTCAGTGCTTATCACAGCTCTTGTTGCTCGTGGGTCTCGGTTAGGGGTGTTTTCTCCTCTATCACAGTAATGCAATGTAAGGTAAACCCTATTACTAAAGGAATCTACTATGAGATTTCTCACCTACTCTAACCATGCCCAACTTGGGAACTAAGTCTTTTTCTCAGTAACAAAACGCAGCAACTCTTTCTGCCTCTTCATTCCTTCTCCAGCAAGCAAACCTCACCAGGCTTTGGAACAGCACCACTGACATATAATTATCATAATTATGTTTTAGTAGGAACCTCCTCCTCGGTGTCAGACTGAGAGGGATGCATCCATCCACCCCTTGACTCATGCCGAGGCAGCTGGTGAAGACATCTTTCTTTGGTGCTTTCTCTGAGCATTTATTAGCCAATGTGGCAAGGCCAGAGCCAGAGGAACGTAACATAGCTGCAACGATTTTACGCAAGCACCATTTACTTCTGGGCTGTACCTTGTTTGTTGCCTTACAGCAGAGAAAGTTCTGTCTGCCCAGTGTTTGGACATGGATCTCCATAAACCACAGAGCCTACAAAGGAGGCGGTAGCCGCTCTGATTGCAGGATTCCTCTGATAGGCAAAACAACTCTTCCAGTGCTTTTACCACAAACTGAAGCTACTTATTTGCATTACAGCTCGATAAGGAGATCATGAGTTTCAGAACTATCTTCATGCTAAGTGCTGCAGCACCAAGTCGGGTCAAACATGCAGGCTTTGTCCTTTCTGCAGTTGAGATTCTCATGTTTTCCTTTTCTGGGTTCTATGCTGTTTCTTGAGACTCCTTTGTTCCTGTATATTAAAAGCACCATGGCTCTAAAGGAGGATCGAGGAGGCAGAGGAAGCAATCTGCCACGCTTGCTCTTTGCTTTGGTGCTGTGCTGCTCTGTTCACCAGATGAGGCTGTAAGAGTAGCCATTCCCCCACAATGTCCTAAAGGATGTCTCCAACTGGCTGTGCCACGGTGCCATAAAAGAAAGTGAGGCAACACATAAAATGACGGGAAGTGTTCCTGCACTCATTTCCTTCCCCGAGACAAACACAACTCGCTGTCTTTATTAAAAACAGCCTGGCAAACCTGCTTTAGAAACACTTCTACACTTCAAGGATGGTCCCTTTAAAATCCTAGTGACATTCTTTCTGTCCAAGATGGAGACTGTCCCCCACCCTCCCTAGATGTTCCCTCAGGAACAGTTTGTCCTTTCCTTTAACAGTGCACTGTGTTCACTGGATCACAGCTGCAAAAAATGTCTCGGCTTGACATCTGGATTTCCAGTCAGCCACAGATTCATGGCTGTTTTCCCAGATAGAAAGCAATTAATTGCAACCTGTAAAACTCATTAACAGAACTCTGGAAACATTAGGTCAGCCAAACAAAATTATCTTCTCAGTGTTTCTCAGCCTGAGTTTCAGGATTAAACTGGTGTTTTTAAAGCGTTTAGGGAGAAATCATTCCCAAGTTCATTTGCTGCCTATTTCCTCTTCCCCTCCAGCTCACTAATACTATGTTCAGGTTTTTTCACCTTCTCTTTGTTTATGTCTTGCTTTCAGTTGATCCAAGAACCAAACAGACTTCAGGTATCAGGGCAGCCCAACAGGGACAACTGGCAACCTCAATCCTTCATGGACCAATGGAAGTCAAGAGCTGCTGCCTCCGCTACCTCCCTGGAAATGACAAGCCATGCTTTGCCTCTTCAGGCTCACTGTTTGACTAACAGAACCCTGCACTGAGGCCACAGGAATAGTTTTGCAGAACTGCAATTTCCTCTTATGCTGCCCTGCTCTTACAAAAAACACCTAAGAACCATTTCAGGGCCTTTTTTATGCCTTCCTTTCTAAGTAGGGACCTACTTGAGTGACACAAGTGGAAGGTTTTACACTCCACACAATTGAAACACGCCAGTGGATTTGTCTTCCCTGTATGAAGAACGAAGATAACAGTTCTGTTCTGCAGAAACTGGCCACCTTCACTGCTTCTCAATGCAGCTTTTTCAAAGAAGGTGATAGTGTTTCCCCTTTCTATCCACACCTTAACTCCTGTTAAATAATCTGCAGGGAAAGTCATGTTCAAGGGACACTCTTCTGGTAACACTGTAGAGAAGAGGAGAAACCCATTCCCCTCTAAAATTATCCCAGTCAGAAGGCAGCGTCTGTATGATGCCATATCCCAGTTTGCCCATTAAATCATCCCTGGGGAGCTGCCATCAAAGTTTCAAAACCCTAAGTCACCTCAAAAGCCCTGCCAATTAACCAAAGTGGTTCACCAAAAGTTACCAAGGCAAAACTTCAGCTTTTTACCCTGTTGCCTGTGCTGACAGGGTCTCTGTTTGCCTTAGGGGTTTTCACCTTGCAAGCCTACAGCCCCAAACCATGTCCAGAAATAGGGCCTTAGGAGCACAGCCTCATCTTCTTGAACACAGTCAGTTTCATAACAAAAAGCAGGAAGAATGTTTCTCAAGTTCTGCTTAAACAGTCCTTTTTCCCAGGAATTGCAGGAGTAGTTTTCTTCACTTCCCAAGTGCCTTAAGTTAAAAAGCGAGTGCCGTGATCTCTGGTAACAGCACATACTGTCACTCCCCAGGTAACGTCAACATTCAGTCTCTAAGTCCAGCTGTAAGTGAAGTGGTGGCACCGGTGTATAAAGCCATCAATAAAACCCTATTTTTACCTTCCCTTCATAGCACTAGGAATGCAATTTTAACTCATATTCCCTATCCCAATTCTTACCTATGGCAGCGTGATGGTGCTGAAAATCTAATAGGACACCAAAGACCAAAAGAACTACACAAACCAATGAGGTATTATACAAAGAGATAAAGAGAACATGGAGAAAGACATCCAGACTTCCAGCTATGTGGCTTTAATTTCTTCTTTCAGATAGGGAGTTGTAAAAACTGGGGATAGTTTAAGTCAGATTGATTGTGCTATGGAAAACACAGGCAGGATAAGAATTGGGTTACATTTATTTATACTGATAAGTTACTACAGACTCACAAATATGCATCAAATAAGTGCTATGTGCAATACCTACGCAAGGAACATCTCCACCTATAGTATTCCTAAGGTCATTTCTCTCCTAAATATGGCCTAAAATGGGTATAATACTAAACCTCAAACCTATCAACCAAATCTGGCTTGCCAAGCTGGTTCATCTGGACCAGCTCTTCCTGCTCTCATTCCCCAATATCCCACAGTGATAGGAGGGTTCTGCTCTGTGGTGCAAAACTGGTCTAGCAAAACCAGGCAGTCCTGGCCACCAGCCTTCCACCACCAGGACGTGTGGTTCCTCCTTCCATAGGGTGACATCTGTGAATAGGCTAAGCTCATGGCTCAGAGAACAGCACCCTTTTCCTAGGGTCTTCTCAGAGGTGGTCTAAATGTCAGAAAAAAGCACCAAATATTTCTGTTTTACGAGGTTTTTCTGCATACATTCAAGCCTGCAGGGCCCTGCAAGGGCAGGAAGACATGGAGTGAAGGACTGTGCTTGAGCAGCCTGCTGTATGAAGTTAGGTTCCAGGCCTGCTGTCTTTTTTAATATCGTGGCTTGTGTTGTGTTTACGTTTAATTAAAGGACATTAGAAGTAATCAGACCCTGTTTCAGCACTCAGCCCAGAAATAGTCCAAATTAAGCCACGGTAACACGGGCAAACCAACACCAGAAAATCTTTAGGCCTCTGGATGTGGAAAGGAGAGTAAGGAGTCCCAACACATAAAATAGGGGTAGATGTAATAAAGCATTCGAGCTGTTAAGCAAAATTAAGGTATTTGTATTAACACCTCTTGTTTGCAGGGTTTTTGTTTACCTCAATATGTATTTTCTGCTGGTGTGAATGTGAAGAACGGGATGAATATGAAGATGGGATAAATATGGAGATGGAATTGGGGATCACCCATTGGAGATGGGTGGGATGAATATGAAGAACGTTTTTAAAAGCCTTTGCAGTTGCAAGGAAACACTGGAGAGTGTGATGACACCTTCCCCTGTAGTGCTGGGACATGTAACTAGAGGCGTCTTTTATCCTCATCCGGTCCCTTCCTACCTTCGCTATTTGTTCACAAAGCACCTTCACGCCACTGCTGAAGATGGCATTCTGTAGGTTGATGAGATTATGGCTGGACTCCTCCATTCACAATCAGGCACTTTCACCACTCTGTTTTGTTATCTCACGTGATCCGCAGCCTGGGCTACTGCAGAGCATCTAGCAAAAATCAGTAGAAGGCTGAGCAAAAGCAAGAAGTGCTCAATAAATAACTCCTTCAGAGTCTGAGCAGCTGCTCGGGTTGCTGAATAAAAGAAATTTCTAAAAGGGTTGAATTTTCACACGCGTTTGTTTATATAACTAGTGCTACAAGGGCTTATTCCTCTCCTGTGGAGTAGGAGAGAATGAAAACCAGAAGTGCTGTGAGGAGGACCTGTCTTTTCCAAGAGGGTAGCACTCAGAATTCTTGATTTCAGTGCCTTTTGAAATGCTGCTATCCCCAGATACACGTTCTTCCTTCATATATTCCGTTTGAAGCCATGGGCCTGTCACAGCTGCCCTCTTTCCATCAGCAGACACTGCACCAGACGTGTCGGATGCAGAGTTCATCTTACAGCGCTGTGAAAGGATGGAGCACACCAATGTGGATAATCCCATTCAGGCAGTAAGGGGCAAGGGGCTGAGCGTTGCAGCTTTGTTCACACTGTAAGAATAGCTGGTTTAGACTCCTTGTGGTTTTGTGAGTTAGTTCTTTAGTTTTCTAGATCAGCCATCAGGTGCCCTAACACATGTGTTTGGAACAAGGGCACACCCATATCCATTTATCCCATCTTCCCAAATCCACTTTTCCCCTTTCTTCCTGTATCTATTTTACATGATCCCTGCACATGGTGGACAAGCCCTCACACCTACCATCCAAGGCACCCTTGGGAATGTTCCCTCACAGGGATATCACTGAGACTTTTGTGGAAATGTGGAAACAACTGTACATGGAGTACATGTCAGGAAAGATTTCTCACCCCAAACAGTTCCCAGGGCTCTTGCTAAGGCAGGGAGGCTCCGCACTGCTTCCCGCATAGCCAGTAACCATGCTATGCTCTGCTGACTCAGGGCTGGGACTCATTTCCAGCAGCCTCTCACCTGGCTGATGCAATCACACTGTACTTTCAAATCATTTCAGCCACTTGCCTTTCACCTGAGAGATGCATGCAACATGGAGCGTGCACAATGGGGACCTTGGGTAATTGTCTTTCAGATTGTGAAATGATGACTATTGGGCAATGAAGAAGCCACTTCAAGCCTCATAATCTCATTGCTTTGAGAAGTGAAAGCAAGGCTGCCAGCATGTCTGAATCACACTTCCAGCCTGACACTGGAAGTCCACAGCCTGTTCAGGATAGCGATAACATATCACGGGAAAATCACCTCCTCATCTACCTTATCTGCTGACCTGCTTTTATCTGGGGTTGTAGTCCCACCTCCTGAGCCTAGCAACCAACACTTATACCAAGGACATTTTGAAGCAGCTTTCAAAGAACTTCCTTTATCATAATATGATCATCAGTATGGCTGCAATGCAAGTCTGAAGCGATGATGTTCTCAAAAGTCTAATTCTTCTAGAAAAGAACTATAGATACTGTAGGGAAAAAGAGTTACTCACAAATACATCAGTGGGATCACAACGTCCTGATAAGTACCATTCTCTCTTCCTTCTGGGCCCCCTGACATCTTCTCTTTACCTTTTCTGTCTCTCCCTGTCATTTTTTTCCTGCTTGTGCAGATTCTGACTCAGAGAACACAGAAAACCCTTGGGGTTTTTCTAAAGAAGTCTTTGAAGCAGGGAGAACTAGAATTCTCCACGTACAGCGTTTCAGTGGGAGGGTGAAAGCAGATTTAATGTTACACCTTCCCAGCAAAGAGCCGAGGTGCCAGATGTGCAAAGGGAAGCATCACACTGCTTTTTACTCCAAGGTTCTCTCCCACTGTCAGATATTCTTCACTCACAGTACCTGTGGACTCCTGATAGCTGTATCCAACTCATTTGTAGGACACTCACTTTGGCTCCTGGTTGCTTTAGTAGGTGCTTCAGTCAGACAATCCCTTCTAATATCCTGCTTCTCAGTGCCCTTTCAGAGTGCTGATTACATTCCCTTTACATTTTGTATTATTCTCAGCACAAAATGCCTCCCTTTCAGCTTTACCAAAGTTGCATGAGGTCTGAGTGGTGGCATTTGCCCTAGACATTCATTTTGAGAGCACAATGAGGGAAGAAATAAAGAAGGTCTGGATAAACAGAGATCACTCCTTAATCCAATAGACAGTTTCACCCAAGACAGAGATCATAATCTTCAGAGAAACCATTGAAATGAGAAGGACACCTTTATGAAGGAGACTGTCAGAATTATATCCGTCAGAGAGTCACAGAACAGGACAGTAAGCAAACACATATTGAGTAGAGTGAATGCAGAACAGGCGAGAGGAAACCATATGGTCACTGCAAAGGTATCATCATTCCAGTTGCATACAGTTTTACTGCCAATCACTGCAGCTACAGTGCCTGTGAAGGGTATTCTCTGGGTCTGTGGGTCAGCTAGTGGTACAGATGCCATACTTAGAGTGCATCCTAAAGCCATTCCCTTTGACTCCATCTCAAAAAGGGGGGAAAGGTAGGGGAAAGGTGGGACAAAGGATCTGCCACAGAGTTATAGGAGAAAGTTTACTAAGGGCAACTAAAAAAGAAGACAGGAAGCCTTAGTCAGAGTGAGAGTGCTGGCACCAGCAAGAATCAGTTCCTTATGCTAGTGAGGGATTTCACCTATTTAATTTCCAGAGTTCAACTAGTCAATATAAAAATAGCTTTTAGAAAGGAAATTGTTGGCATGGTTGCTGATGCTACATGTCCCTGCAGCAGGGACAGTGTCAGGAATGACCTTGTGACCCATCTCTTGTAGGAGAGTCACCTCTGCTGCCACCTTGCCAGCTCATTGCTGATACCTCATGGGCCTGCCAAGTGGCACGTTTTCAGAGGCTTGTAAGCAGTGAAACAGAGCTCAGTTTTCACTGGCATAGTAATCACATATTCCCCTCGGTGGGGCTTATGTCTGGCTCACTTCACGCTTGTTAGTTTCCCGTTGCCAGATATGCTGAATAAAACTGAGTGAACCTACCCTGGGGAATTTTTTTCCCATTCTTCCAATAAAACCCAGCCAACAAACAAGAAATACTTCCAAGAGTTTGGTTGGGGGTTTTTCTGTTTGGAAGCCAAAATTCAAGGCATTTGCACATAGAAAGATAAATGTTTTGTAGGCGTTTGAACCATTGTCCTCACAAAACACCAGGAGCCTGGAATGGAAATGTCTGAGAGACTACACTGGTGCTCCTGTTACAACAAAGTGAGAGAGGCTTGCTTGATGCATGGCAAATGAAACTGTGAGTATCACAGAATCACAGGGGTTGGAAGGGACCTCTGCAGATCATTCAGTCCAACCCTCCTGACAAAAGCAGGATGCCCTAGGGCAGATCATACAAGAACGAGTCCAGGCGGGTTTGGAAACTCTTCAAAGAAGGATACTCCACTTTTGTTTTAGATGACTGTGTCAGCTACCTCAGGGACCTGCATTATTACCAAAGAAAAAACGGCTATGAAACAAATCAATATTCTTCGCTGTAGTAGAATACCTTCTCTTCCACAGCAAGCCCTCTACATACACATACACCGAGGAGCACCCCCTCTTGTCCTCTGCAAAACTCATCTTTCTTGAGAGAACCAAAAAGGTGATTGATAAAGTTACTTAATCTCCCAAGCACGAGATGTTTATAGACTTTCCTGTTGAAAGACATCCCAGTCTCCAAGCTGTCAGTTCATATGCCAGTTCTAGCATTCTTTCCAAGTCCATGTCTGATTTCTCCTTCCATGTGCAAGCTCCTCATCACCAAGGTTATGTTGGAAACAAGCTGTCTCCAGTAGCATGCCAGTGCACTCAGAGCTGTGTCTCCAGCTCATCTGGATATATACTAAAGGGCTGAGAAGCAAAATGTTCAAGTTAACATTAAACTACTGAAATAAAGGATTTAAAAAAGAAAGCAGTTCTGTTAGCTGGATCCTACCAGCAAAGCTAAAAAGCAAGGGTTAAACTTTGAAAGTACTGCCCTGGTTTGGCTAGGACAGAATCCCAGGCCAGCCTTTGTCTGCAGTCATGAGCACTTTGGAGTCAGCCAGAGATGGGTTGTCTCAAGGGTGAATCCCAAACCATAGACCTCAGGCTCATTATAAGCAGGGGAGTTTGCTGAGGTGGGGCCCCTTTATGCTCTGGCACCTGATTTGAGTTGGGTTTCTCTTTGCTCCTGAGGACTGCTTTCCCATGTCCATTTTCTGGGCAGAGTATACCCTCGTACACTTTATCATGACATTCAGTGTTAGACCATGCCAGAAATCAATGTGTTTGTTTCAGCCTGTGGGTCTTCTCTCCTTCTCCTGATCTCCCCCCTTGGCTGGAGGGGGGTCAGTGGGTGATAGGGAGCTGTACTCTAGTGCTGAATGTGGGTTAAATACAGTGTCACAGGATCACAGTACTGGTGAGGCTGGAAAAGACCTTAAAGATCACCCATTCCAACCTAAATCAAAATAAAATCAAGGTGGGCTTTCTTCTTATGAAAGAGGTGACCAGAAGATTAAAGATACTGAATAGTCCAGCTAATTCACATTTTTGTGACCAGAGAACTACTAATAAAAAATAAAGGCCTTTGAAATAAAAATAAACTAGTAACTGATAACTAGTAGCTAATACCTTAAAACTAATAAAAAATGAAGGCATTTGAAATAAAAATAAACTAATAACTAATAACTAATAACTAATAACTAATAACTAATAACTAATAACTAATAACTAATAAAAATAAAGGCCTTTGAAATAAAAAT
>VZRI01012373.1:142230-160142 GCA_013397515.1 Upupa epops
ATATATATAAACAGAAGACAGCTGGCACCTCCCTAATCTTATCTTTATAATTGCACCTATTATGGTGCGGGACACACCTTCATATAAATACAATTGAAGTTCAAAATATGTCTGAATACACCTGATTTTTTTAATTTAAGTGTTGTAATATAATGACTCAACACCATAATTAGCACTGGCTGCAAGCGATTGTGTTTGTTGACATGGCATGGTATTAAGAAAACATCAGCTGCAATTGCACACTATCTTTAAGCCCAGCTTAGGTGATTGCAGCAATATACCCAATATAATGGCACAAGCGTGCAGCAGGTGGCTGCTTAATAACAGTAACAGCCAGCATTCACCCCAAAGACTGTGTTTAGGATGAAATTAGCCATCCTGCATGTGTGATTAATTTGACTGATAACACCCCGTAAGCCATGACTGGTGAGTGCTGTGCGCAAGGACTCACAGCTACGTGCTAGTATCAACCTTTATCGTTGAAATACTGTAGTAGGAAAGGGGTGAATGATCTTCGCTTCTTTCAGGTCAATGCATTCTATCCCAGAAGCAGTGCAGTTCTCCTCGCTGCCTAAATTCTCCATCTGGTGTAGCCCAAATATATTATGGTCTCCTGTTGCCAGCTTAAAACACAGTACAATTGGCCACTCTAGATTTGTCACACTGTCTGTTTGAATGCCATGCAGTAATACTACATCTGATGAAGCTCCTAACTCCATGAAATATTTTAGATCCCTGTGTATAAAACTGTGCTAATTCTGAGGGGGAAAAAAGTCTTTTAAAAGATGGGAAAAGAGAAATAAAGTATTTCTGGATACGCCCAGGACAGATTCACTGGAGCATCAAAACATTTCACCAAGCCTGTGCCTAATCTCTCTTCATGCTCCTGAGCCAGTAAAAGTATTAAAAGATTTAAAGTCAGTGATGGTTCCAACACCGTTGGCACTGAGATCACAGAGAGTTTTCTAAATGGTTCAGAAGGCTCTTACTGGAACTGGGGGGGGGGAGGAAACATCAGCTCACCAGGTCCTCCTGCCCTGCTGTAGTGCCTTCAGGCTCCTGCAACAAGATACTGAGTGATCTTGTTGATAACACCAGCAGGACAGTGACCAGATCAACCCATACACACCCCTCTTGCTGTGTAATTGCTATCACCCGTGGCCATCTCTGCCCCCTCCTGTATGTCGCTCCAGTTGAAGAAGCAGCTGTCACTGCGAAGCTGCGAAGCCATGTGGCTACCATGAGACTCAGCTGAGCTGAAGCCCTGAGTGGGAAGATGTGGGTTTCCCTACTGTTAGGTAGAAAGTGGTGCTTGTTCAGTGACCAGCGTGAGATGCACTGACCCAGGCAGTGAAGAGCAGCAGGACGGGTGGTGTTCGTGGAGATGGATGCACTGTGTGGGGGTAAAATGCTGGAGTGGTTTTTCAAAGAAACAGTTGGGATCAGAAATGACTGCCTGCAACTAAAATAAATAAGGGAAATGTGGTTTTACAGTGTTAAGGGAAAACATCTAAAAAATACATTTTTATAAGATTTGAAAGCCTCAAGTATTGTTTTCAGAGAAGGTCAGTGTCTGAGGCTCCAACAGAGTCAGCTAGTGGTGTAGGGTGGGTCGCACTGGGGAGCTGAGAATACATCCTCACAGCTAGTACAAAGCTCATACTGCTGGGCAAGGATGATGGATCAGTTTATAAACAGAGAGGCGGGCACAAGAGTGGAAAGAAGAGGAAGACACGTCTTGCTAGTGGCACAGATTATCCAGTTTCACCTTGAAAATCACCTGGATTTAACCTAATGATTGCTCTGTTTCTTAATCATAAGCTTTACTTGGGGTGGAGCTGTTGCTGCATTCTACACTCCCTGTTGCACCAGGACGTTCCCGGTGTCAAGTGCAGTCTGTTGACCTTTCAGATCACATTGAATTTACCAGTTTATTCTTGTTAGCCGAATGAAGGCCCCCTGATGACAGATGTGACCCCCCCCTCGACGCTGAGCAGTTTGCCATGAAACGCTAGGGACCCGCTCTGGAAGCACTAACTCCATGCACCTGCTTATTTTGTTGTGTCCAGCAGCTCCCACATTTCCAGCAAGTGTCTGCCCCAAATCTTGGCCCCCTGCTAAAGAATTAGGAAAATACCAAGTCCTGCTGGACATCGCAGAGGGTTTTAGGGTGTAGGGGTGAGTGCTTGTGACACCTAGTGGTTCTGGAAGCAAAATGCTAATATTTTAGAGGAAGAGGAAGAAGGGGGTGGGTAGGGGAAAGGAACGAGGGGATAAATCTCATCTGTTGAAAGGTAGATAACCTTAGAAAACACCCAGGTGAATGAGTTCTTTCCCTGGGGATGCGGCACACCTGTCTGAGGCAACCACCCTTTACAACCCATCACGTAAGCAATGGAAAAGTCCAGCTCTATGAAACACGAGGTGAAGTGAGAGTAGGTGATTATAGATGTTTGGGTAAAGCAGTTGGGCAATTGTCCAGATGCTCTTTGTGAAAGAGTTGGTGAGCACAGGAGCCGTGGGTGATGACATCAACCTGGCATGAAAGAGAAACAAAGGCACACCTGGGATGGAGCAAGTATGGATTCAGGCAATTCCTCTTCATGAATAAAACCATGGAAACTGTTAGAATGAGTGAACTGCTGACTCTTTACAAAGTCATCCTTTCAATATGATGTTTCAGCAGCAGGTCATCACCCAAGACTTTCCCTATATTCAACAGAAATGTGCAGATGTTCCATGAGCCATGGACTCAGCACAGTAGTGCTCTGCACTGCTTGCTGAAGGAGCCTGTTTGAATACCCCAACAAGATCTCTTGAGTTGCAGGAATTTTGTAAAAGACAAGCTGGAGAACTCCCATTGATGCACAGCCAGCCATGGGAGTCATGGTCACACACAGTGACTGTGCTCACTGGCTGGGAGGTAGCACCTAGAAAGTCACAACCTGTTGGCTGTTGCAGGGCATGGCTACCAAAGGGCATGGCTCCATCGTCTGCCATGAAGGGTATGGCTACCAAAGGGCTGTTGCAGGGTATGGCTCTCCATCAGTTACCAAAGGCAGTGATCCAAGTATCACAGTATCACAGTCTCACAGTAGTGATGAGGCTGGAAAAGACCTTAAAGATCATCCAGTCCAACCTAAAACCAACCCAGTAACCCTAAATATCTCATGCCACTCAGCACTTCATCCAGGAAAAACTCAAGAATTCCCTGTGTAGGAGGCTCCAGGGACAAAATTGCTCTTGATGGTAGAGGTAATAACATCCGTCCAGTAGCTTTTAGCAGTCTTTAAAGAAGTGGAAACAATGGAGCACAACATGCTGCAGCACTCCCTCAGAGACAGGTCCTCACAATTCTAAGCGGTGCCCAGTTCTACGCAACTGTCTGTTAACACAAAATACCCATCTGAAGATCTTTAACAGGGATAATGTCAACAAAAATCTAGAGGCCTTTCCATAGCTAGCTAACAGATGATTTAAAGCACGGTTTGCAAGCGTGCAGATACAGGCAGAGATGTGCATGGTTTGTATACACTCAGTGTGACTCAGGAGCTGCAGTATGTGATGTAACTCACATATCTCCTCTGATGAGATTGTGGGGTGATGGGTGTGCTGTGAAACTCCTGCTGTATCATTGCTTCGAGTGCATGCACAGTATATCTCTGGAACACAACAAAGAATGTTTACAGTGGACTGGGCAGTTTACTCCTCAAACATTGCCAACTGCAATTTCTAGGTCACACCTGCCCTTGTTCACTGCCTTGGCAGGAACAGAACACCTGCTTCAAGTAGGAGCTTCACAGGGACTGAATGGCTGAGGCTGGAAGGGACTTTAGAGATCATCTACTCCAGCCTCTCAACTAGACTTGGTTGCTCAAGGCTCAAATCAAATCACAGTGAGTGCATGACTTACGTGTCTAGAAGTATTCAACAGATGCTAGGTCGCTCCCAGAGCTGCTCTCGACATTTACAGATGGTCATTTTGCTAGTTGCACTGACTGTCTAAGGGGCCATAGTTAGGTGTCCCTTCTGGATGGTTACCAGAGAAACACATGCATTTGTGAGACCGCTGCTGCTACAGTGTTCAGAATGTGATGAACAACAATCTCTGTTCCTTCACCCTAAGCAGCATAACTGCAGTTAAGCAAAGGAAACTGTTTTCAATCATTCTGCTCCGCTCAGGATTGCATTCCCATTTTCCCATGTGAACCTTCAGGCTTGCACGGAAGCCACGAAGTGATGACCTGTTGGGTCAGCAGAGAAGCACAGTCACTTCTCACGGTACAGCACCACCAGTGACCAGCATGACATCAGGATAGATCCCAAGTCCAGCTAGACTCTGCTTTATATAAAACCAGAGGAAACAGCACCTGGAGAAGCAATCAGTTGCTAGTGAGACCATATCAGTCGCTGCTCATTATCAGCAACATGGATGGGGTTGTCTTGAACGCACAGGCAGGGTCTGTAGGGAAAACAGAAGAAAAGCCATGGAGGGAAAAATTCCTCAGAGCTGGAGCTGCCAAGAAAGCAACTGTCCCCTTGTGAAGCCTGGTAACAAGACCTTAATCAGCACCTACATGAACTCTTGAGATAGAGGGAAGGGACAAACTGTGCAGCAAAGCAAGGAACCCATTCTTTTACTGTAGTGTTTGAGAAATGTTGCTGAGGAAGGATGTGGGATCTCCATTAGTGAAGGGCTGTAAAAATAGCTCAACTGTTATTTTTTTCAGGGACAACACAGACATCATCAAATCAGTTTTGGGATGACTTCTGAAAGAGCCTTCCTACTCTACTTTGTCTTGTTTATCTATGATACACTTCCTTGAGTTATAAGACAAATAATAATCACAGAATCAGAGAATAAACATGGTTGGAAAGAACCTCCTAGATCAATTCCCACCATCCCCACACCACCAAAAACCCTGAATACCTGGGAGACTGAAAAACACAGAATAACCCCCTCCATGCCTGTCACAAAGCTATGGCTGCATGGTTCTTCAACACCTCCAGGGATGGTGACTCAAGCACCTCCCTAGGAAGGCCGTTCCAGAGCCTCACCACTCTTTCTGTAAAGAATTTCTTCTTAATATCTAATCCAACCTCCCCTGCCTCCCCTTGCCCCTGGTTTGGACAGCAATCACCAAGGAGAAGAGGCCAACACCCACCTCTCTTCACCAACCTCCCTTCAGGTAGTTGTAGAGGGCAGTGAGGTCCCCCCTCATCCTCCTCTTCTCCAAACTAAATCTGCCCAGATCCCCTAGCCTCTCCTTATATGACTTGTTCTCTAGACCCCTCATGAGCTTGGTAGCTCTCCTCTGATCATGCTCCAGCATCTCAATGTCCTTCCTATATAACAAGGGGCTCAGAACTGAACACAGTACTCAAGAAGAGGCCAGGGATAATGGCACGAGTAACTTCTAAAAGACGGGTGAAAAAAGGCAAGTTGAATGAATTCCATCGAAATCATCTTGTCTCAGAAAGGAGATAAGCAAAAACCTTCTAAACCTCAATAAGATCATAACTAAACTTTGGCATAACTAAAAGCTTTGAACTGTAGATTGTTTTTCACTTGCAGGGGGATTTTGGGGTGCACATCTGAGGGGGACTGTTTGGTCGACCAAACCAACCACTGGCCATTAGATGAGCAAATCACCTCTAGAGTCCATCAGAACTCTCATGTGGTAAACGGACACAGTGACAGAGATAGAAGCTCTGCAGCTGTGCCCTGTAAGAAGTGTGCCTGGGAAATGTTACCCCACAGGAGAAAACCCACACTGGTTCCTCTTGCCTTGGGCATCGAGAACTATTGTGTTAATGAAATGGTGCTTTTGTCCACGGAACTTGGGGTTCTCAAAGGGTATCCGAAAGCACATCAAATTATACCCGAGCACATCTTTCAAAGGCAACAGAGAGAGGCACGGGAGTTATCTCCTGTAAAATAAATCATCCTTTTGCTGGTGATAAAAGAGCTGCAGAAAAATTTCATGCAGCGGTGCCTTGGATCCCCGGGACTCGGTGAGAAAATAGCATCAGATTTTCCATTTTCTACTGATGTCACTACTTAATAGGCGAAGAAAGTTGCTTAGCAAGTAGCCGGCATTTCATTATATGAAATGAATGGGAAGCCTCCAAAGGACAACACTCCAATGTATAGGGTAGTCAAAACCTAATTGCACAAACTAATTACAGCCTTCTTCAGCAGCATTAAATAACTGTACAGGAATGCCTGGCGATACTGTACAACATGTTTTACTGGTGCATTCTTCAAAGGATGTTCCAGCAAGTGTTAAACTTAAAAAACCCACAACACTGGATCCTACTAAATGCTTTTTCCTTGTTTGTGACACAGGAACAGGCTGCCCAGGGAGGTTGTGGAGTCTCCTTCTCTTGAGATGTTTAAAACCTTCCTGGACGTGTTCCTGTGCAACTTGATCTAGGGGATCCTGCTCTGGCAGGGGCATTGGACTGGATGATCGTTCAAGGTTCCTTCCAATCCCTAACAGTCTGTGGTTCTCTGTCATCATAACAGTACTGAAGCTATTAGTGAGTGTTGTTTTAAGATGCAACAGAATATTCTTCCTAAGAAAACCCTTTGATGCTATTCCAGGCCAATAAAACATGCAAGAGAATTCTTTTCTGGATGATAATGTAATTAAGTAAGAAAACCTCCAAGAGAATGCAAAATATGTTGTTTCCACTCAATTCCACACATGGCTCTTGCATTTTATTCCAAGAATAAGTGAGGGTACAATAAGACCAGGCTGGCAGCGATGATCTCCCCTTTCCATTGTAAGTCTTAGCCTCATCAAGCTACTAGAATAAATAAGTAAAGATATGAGTTTATCAAGCTTTCCTTGTTGCTCAGGTGGTGTTCCCGGTGCCCTATCACTCTAAGTGTTAGAAGCATCAAGGAGGACAATCTTATAAAGCAATTTTTAAAAGATAACAACATGTCTTAAGATGAATAATTCATTCTTGGCTTCTAATCTTAGCTGTCAGTTACTAAAGCCTGATCCAATCTCACTGAATGCCTGACTTTCCATTGATGTGGAAGGCTGTTGCCATCAGTGCCTGTATAGTAAATGCCCTTAGCTGTTGATCGCAGCAGGAATCCAGCTCAGTAGGTTTCAGCAGCCTCAAAGCAGCAGTTAGCTCTACTCTAGCAAATTCTATAGAAGAATTTGGAAAAGTGCCAAGCGTCTCCTGAAATGCAAAGCCCACTGAAATGAGCCAAAATGGGGATTTTTATCTTCAAGAAAATAATCACAGTGGAACAGAGACACACCTGACAACAAGAGTTATCACCCAAGAAAATGGGAAATCCCAGCAGGTGTCTTGACAAAGTCTTACAAAATCCATCCTCTGTTCCCAGGAGGGGTGTCCAGTCAGTCCCTAATAAGTCACCCTCTGCCTCCATGGGAGCTGTGGCTTATGATCCGAGTTTGTAGAGCTTCACCTCTGATTTTTTCCAATATTCCAAAGAGTTTGTTACACCTTATTTGCAAATTATAGCTCGTGTGTCAGAGTTGTGTTTTCTTTAGCAGAGAAAGATTTCCAGAAACACCTTGCAGACATAATTTTGAATATATTAAAGGGTATTTAACCTGAAAAGGAATTCAGGTGGGATGGGACTTTCCATAAAGGAACTGCCCTTTATGGAAAAGAGTAGAGAAACTGCTACAGACTGTACCTGCAGCATTGGCCACAAGGCAATGATTGCATGGCAGGCGTGAGTAACACACAGAGAGAAGTTCTGAATGATGAGAGAAAGTCTCAGAGCGCTGTATGCTAAGGCTGCAACGAGATAGAGCCCAGCCAAAACAGAGCTACAAGAATTCAATTCCATTTCCATCCAGATGTGATCAAACTCAGTCCAGCCCTGTGGAGCTCTAGCTGACAGATTAATAAAGCAACCACATCTCTTCAGATTAAGTTGTGCACTTCATTCAGGACGTAGTAACACTGTGACTAGATGTCAGATGGTAGGTGTCAGATGGTAGATGTCAGATGTTAGGGTTACCTGGTTGGTTTTAGGTTGGACTGGATGATCTTTAAGGTCTTTTCCAGCCTCATCACTACTGTGAGACTGTGAGACTGTGACTATTAAAAATCTCAGTCCATGGGAGAGTGCCTTTTCTGGAAAGCACATGTCCATCTTCTTTCCTAGGTGAGTGTTACACTGACCAACCCATTTCAACAGAAGCACAAGAGCAAAGTACATGTGAGAGCAATTAAATCTGGGGCTTGGCCAGACTTTCAGTAGGACTGCTACAGACAGCATTGCGTGTAGTTCGAGAGAAGAGCATAGTTTTCCTCATTCTTTTAGTCCTAAAAAGTAGAGTGAGGGGGAAAAAAAGAGAGAGACTGGCCAAGACACAGCTAGATTTATTCTTATCTTCCTTAATCCCTAATCCAGTAATCACACCAGCCGGGTGCTCACAATCAGAATCCAAAGCCTGATAATCTTCAGCGTAGACGGGCAAAGAGAAGACCCTTCCTGAAGAGCGTGGACATGCAGAGGGATAGTGTGTAGGCTCAGATAAGCAGGAATTGCCTTGTGCAGACACACGAAAAGGGGAAAGGGAACTGAGCGTGCTAAGGTGCCTCTCTTCTGTCACAGTTTCAGAGAAGCAGCCAGCAGTTCAGGTGGTTAAACAGAGGAAGTGTATTCCATCAGCTGTGCAGAAAGAACAGCATTGTTCAAACAACACCCCCAGGAAAGATCAGTGGCTTGTGTTTTCATTCTGCAGCTAACCAGGAGGAGAAAAGGGCTGAAAAATCATTGATAATGAAGGTTTCAACGTCCCATTTTCTGAACATTACTTACATGCAATTACACCTGAACAAAGCAAGGTGATTTGGGAGAATCAGTGAAGATGAGCCAGCAGAAATCACAGACAGCAAATCACAGTATCAGTTACTGCTTTACACATTTTAGAGACGAGAGAGTGTTGATGACATTTTGCTTTAACTGTACTCCGCAGCAGAATGGGAGGCACCCCTGCTCCTCTACTTCACTGGGCTACACATAGAATTAAACTGTAAAGCTAGGACAAGGCCTGTGCAGAATCTCTAGAGCAAGGAGTTAGTCTGACTGCCTTCAGCTCAACTTTCCATGAACCCTTTGTGCCCCGGGAGCTGCCAGAACCTCCTGTTGTGGACTCTGGTCTCAGTTCAACATTGCTGCAGAGTTCAAGAGGAGATGCAAGCTATCCTCTTCCTTACCACTTCAAATTCACTGTTATACACAGCCCGACCCTACATGGCCCCAGAAAACATTGACTTACACAGCAAGAATTCCCATGGCGTGTGCAGCAGCCAAGCCTGAAGACTGCACTTAGGATCTTGATTTTGTGTTGGACATCCTGCATCCTTAACGCATAACACGTCTGGACATAGCCTACGGACACAGGCTCATTGTTTTTGAGCACGAATTTCTGAGGGAACCAGCTGCTAAGTGTGTGGGAGCAAATGTCCAGCCCTAGATGAGCAGTGTGATGAGGCTCCAGATGGGATATTTGTCTTCTGGCGTTGAATTTCAGAGTGGACGTCAGTGATTAATGACACAATATTCTGGACTCCATCCATTTCTTGCAGGACCCACTCTAAAGCTGCTTTTGGATCGCACTTGCTGCTGAAACTTTGCCTTTCTGCCCTGGCTCTGTTGGAGTTCACCTGTAAAATATCTCCAAAATAGAGCCTAGACCGTCTGGTAGGGGGAACTGATTTTGGCAATATTTCTGCTGAAAAGGAAGCCACGTTCACTCTTGGGAGCGGTGTCTCCACTGGTTTCCTTTTCCTCTGGAATAATAGCACGAAGTAAAACCATTCTGGGAGGTGTCAACATCATCTTCATTTCATTCACCAGGGCTGGAAAAGCAAAGCTGGAAGGGGGACCATAGGAAAAAAGAATGTTTACACAGATGCTGGATTGTCTCCAAACCCTGTGAAAATAGTGCTAAATCCTCCAAGGGTTTAACAAAGCCACTGAAAAGAGGCATCAAAGAGTCAGTAATACATGGTAACTGGCTCCCACCCACTAGCACACTGTGTGGGATTTCTTTTTCCCCCTCAAAGCAAAAATAATCAACACAGCCCAAAGGGTTTCTAATCCATCCTTTGCAGGCAGGGGTCTCAGTCACAAAGGTTTCGTTAGAGCTGTCCTGCTTTACTGCTCTGAGTTTTGCACAGAAGTTTGAAGTAGAATAAGTGCCCTTTGCAGAAATCAGTTCGATATACGCCTGTTTGTGCAAAATGTGTGGGTATCTGAGCTGGAGACTGAGCCGCTGGTGACTGGATCGAGCTGAAACAGGGCTCCTGGACAGAGAGCAGGGGAGGCTCCATGCTCAAGCCCCTCTGGGATCCTGAAAAATCCTTCGATGGTGCTTACTGTTCAGCATCTGGCCTTAAGAAGAGTCACTTTGAGTGGACTGCGTGAAGAACAAGAATCTATAGGCCATAACATTGTGGAGCAGTAGATGTAGTTGTTTATTTTTCATACTCATGTGCCCAGTTATACGAGGTGTTTTAGTTATAACCTGAAAAAAGCCCCAAACCCTAGAGAACCCATTCAGTGATTCATTTTCTTTCTGGATGTTTATGTCTCATAATTAATGTTGTCCAAGTAGACGTTGGAGGAGCAAAACTGCCTTCCTCCACTTGTCTTGAACACTTGAAAGAAATAAAAGCTGCCCTTTTGTAGGACAGCTGACAGCTAACCGTGGGACCTTAACCTCAGAAAGCAGAGATTTCCCATGGCTTTGTTTTTTTAAAAAACTTTGATCTGCAGGGCATGCATGAGGTAGGCAGGGGAGAGGAAGAGGAAAGACCAGTATTAATTGCAGAGAGCACAGGCAGAGTAGCACAACAATTTTTAAATAAATCATGTAACCAAAGCATAACAGGAAAATCTGTGATAGTCAGAGCGTTGTACAGAGCCAGCACGCTGTCCCCAGAGCCCAGCACCATTTCACTGGTGTTCCTGGAAAGCTCAGATGACAGATTCCCTAATATGGTAGAACATCAGATCTAAATTGCTAAGCAACTCGACTTTCTACTCCTTCACTCCAGTTTACCACCCAAGCCCCCCACAGAATCCCACCCCGAACCCCCTTCTGTGGAAACAACAGTGAGACAACAGCGAGATAGAAAGATGCAAACTGGATGCTGCTGCTGACTTTAAACGAGCATGTGTTGGAGTGGGGATGGGAACTGCTTCTCCTGGTTTTATGGCTTGCTCGGCAACTTCTTCTATCCCTCCAAAACACTTTCACAAACGTAAACTACACGTTTTTCCACTGAAAGAGGAGTCAGAGCTTGGAATGGGCTGCCCGGGGAGGGGGTTGAGTCACCATCCCTGGAGGTGTTTGAACATCGTGTAGATACAGCGCTTAGAGACCTGGGCTAGTAGTGAACTCGGTAGTGGGGCTATTGGTTGGACTTATCTTCAGGGTCTTTTCCAACCTGAATAACTCAGTGATTCTATGAAAATGTCTCAACAAGACTCATCTCTTCATCTCCAAATTCTGTAGCATTATAAAGCAGTCCTGACTGGGTAATGCATCACTTCTTCCTTTGCAGTTCTTCTCAGAAGTCTTGTTTTCCACGTTTCAGGTGATACAGTGAACCGCAGAGTTGTTTAACCAGTTGATTTACACTGGTGAGAGCACTGTGTGTGCTCATCTAATGGAAACTTGTGTTTAATGAAGAGAAGGAATTTGGAAATCCCATTTTCAAGTCTGGAGCAGTATAAATCTTGGCTTGCAAGACTATAAAACCATTGTCATGTTAAGTATAAGGTCAGATCTGTCCCAAACAGGTTACATGTATGGTATTTCGGGGTGACAGCACACTTACTTTGAAGTTACCAGCAACATAGGCTGAGGTTAACATCAAAATAAAGCAAACAAATATGTGAGGCCAAGTAGTTCTGGAAAACCAGCTCTAAAGAATTCCAGTTTCCTGTTGATCTGCATCTCGTCATCGGACAACTTCTTATGTGTGCCATGAAGACTCAGACTGCTTGTCTTCCTTTTAATGTCAAAGAGGTTGTCATTTATAGCGTCAAGGCACCTTAATCATCTCTTCTCTGATCAGGTCACTCACTTGTAAGAGATTTGGGGAAGAATTGTCTTTGGGATCTCTAGCCTCTGCTTTCACATGTAGCTGGAAACGGGGAGCACACGCACACAGAGACCTCCTCAGCCTTGTTTCCAAAGGAAATTCTTCCACAATGATATTCTTCTGCCTTTTGTTTTGCAAGAAGTGATTTCATTACAAGCAAAAGGATGTCTTGTGACAGACTTTGGAAGCTTTTTCCATTTCAGTGAGAGATACACAAGTAATACCCAGCATCAGAAGGGAAACAAGAGGTGGTAAGTGACAGGGCAGTGACCCCGAAGACAGCAGAGCATCCTGCTTAAAGCAGCGATGGTTCTTTAGGAGGGGAGGCAGGACTTTCATAGCGTGCCACAGGTTGCTGCAGCCATTCTCCTGCTGTTCAGTGACTTAGGGGATTGTTCTTTGAGATAATATAGATGAGGGGCATGACTCCACAGAACCAGAAAACGGCAAAAAGGAGTAACCATGCAAAGCTATGAGAAGAGATGAGCATGAGGAATAAACACTTCTGCTATTAGGGTGAGCGTTTCAATACGATGCAGGCACTGAGCAGCTCAAACCTCTGTAGGATTGCAGCAGTAATGGATTCTGCAGCGACTAGCACTGCAAACTAGAAGCATGCCACAACATGATCCCTCAGCCCTCTGAATCTGATAGAAATCTCCCCATGGCCTGTTGCCAAACAGTTTTGCTTTTAGGACATGCTTGTCTGGGGTGAAAGAAGCTCATGGAAGCCCTTCAAATTTTACCTGGTCTGACATCTCTTTGGAAGAAGAGCAGCATCGTAGGCACACTTCCCCAAGCAACGTTAAAGTAATACTCGGCACACTTTCACTTCCAACTCTTTATTATGGCACTGTAAAGCGTAAAAAGTCCATCTCTAGGTGCTTCAAGCAAGTTTTTAAAACAAAATAAAATAAAATAATACAATAAAATGAGGCTTTACTTTTTAGGCAGTATGGCAGTGATTTTGGTTATGATTTTTTAGACCGTTACTAGACAGGAAATCAGACCTCTGCTAAGAAAAGAGTCTTCCCAAAATAAGGCTTCCTTTCAGTAGAGCATCTACATGTTTGCTTAAGTTCCTCGGCTCACCAGGATGTATTTTTTCCAGAGAACAAACTTGCAAGTTTGAAACACGAAAAGCAAACTAACCCCTGGAAATACATCCCTCTACTTAAACACTAACAGAGCTTCGCTGTGATTTATAACCACCCAGTTCTGTCTGCTTTGTCACACACCAGTTAGAAACGACTCTAGAGCCTGAACTCTGAACATACTTTCTATTTCGGATCTGACTACCTTAGCAATTAAGGATGCCAGTCAAAACTCAGCTGGCTAGTAACTGTTTGATGCTAAATGTTCCATTACTGAGAGCTGAAGGCAGTTTGTAGAAGAGCCTAAAACCAAACAGGATTTGTATAAAACCTCACTTGTAAATTCCACTATAGAAACAACGTTTTCACTTCCTACATTTGACAAACGTATTTAATAGCCTCGTAAGTTCAGAGTAGGTACACCATAGTTACACCACGGCTTTTAAAAAGGATTGCACTCAGCTACTCAGTCCATTGAAATACTAGAAAACGGGGGGAAGGAAAAAAACGGTGTGCAGGGGGGCTCTGCCCGTTGAACTGAGTTGTTGGTAGCAGGTTCTTACTGACATCCTCATGCTTTCTGGTAGACTCTAGTACACTTGATGCCGTTCATGTCACATTCCTGGAAGATAAAGAAACGGGTTTATTAATTTCTGTCAGTACAGGCTACAAGGAAAAGGCTTTTTTCGAGTGACTTTTCAGGCTACCAGCCAGCAGCACGCAGAGATGAGAAAGCAGGACTTGACTCACCACCACCAGCTGTCCATCCACTAGTTTCCGTGTTATGATGGTCTTCTTGCCATCCCATTCCTGCTCCTGAATCAATGACCCATCATCTTTTAAGCTGACAAGGGTCTGAAAGAAGAAAACAAATATTAGCGTTGCAGCCACGGTGCCTGACGGACACTGGGGCTTTCCGATGCCTTAATCCAAAGGAAAAATTCCCACCCAGCAAACTCAGTATGGATTTTGCCACTGGTTTCTACCAAGTCAGGATATTATCTTCAACATTGTGTTGATCATCTTCTTATGTTACCTCACTGCTTGTTCCCTCATGGCTTGTTCCTTCACTGCTGACAGGTTCCAGCACCAGGCAGCACGGTTTCAGTTACTAAGAGCATGGGATGTTCTCTCTGTTCATCCCTCTCACCCTTTGAGCTTTTGTGTAACAGGTATCTGCTCTCATAATAACGGATGACTGGCCAGTGTGTGGCTGGAGCGTGAGCAACAGTGAGCACTCACATGGAAAAGAGACCTCTTAGAGGGCTCCTCTGTGTAAACCTCCTTTTGGATGAATAACCTCCTTTTGGTTGAAAGCTTCCAGCACCCTTCCAGTATCTGGAGGGGCCACGGAAAAGCTGGAGAGGCACATTTTCTAAGGTACATTAGTGGTAGGGCAAGAGGGCTGGTTTCAAACTGAAAGAGGGAAAATTTGTTTTAAATATCAGGAAGACATTCCTCCCTGTGAGGGTGCTGAGGCACTGGAACAGGTTGCCCAGGGAGGTTGTGGCTGCTCCATCACTGGAAGTGTTCAAGGCCTGGTTGGACGGGGCTCTGGGCAACCTGATCTGGTGAGAGGTGTCCCTGCCCATGGCAGGGGGGGGTTGGAACTAGATGATGTCCCTTCTATTCTAAAACCATTCTGTGATTCTACGGGTCTATGCATATTCTCCCCACTCAGTGCAGTGAGAAGCTCTTCGTCCTCTAAAACCAGAGATTAGAGGCTGTGCTTTGTATGTAAGCCTGGTGGCCGACCGCAGGCTGAGCCAGGCGCTCTTGTCATGCAAATCCAAGACCGAGAAGAAAGGCTCACTCGAGAGCTGACTGCCTCTGATTGAACATCAATGGGATTTTTGCCGCAGGCTTCAAATGAAGTGGCATCTGGCTTTACCAGGGATTTAGAGGTCTGTTGGTTTTACTAACACAGTGCTTCAGCTACAAATCGAAAGCAACAAAATAAATGAGAAACCATTTGTTTCAGCATTCCCCCCTCTTTGGAAGTTGCTTAATCCACACAAAAAATGCATTTCACCAAGATTTACCGAGACAGCTGCTCATCAACTAAAGGATCCGTACTGTGGATGGCAAAACTGATCCTTAAATAGCATCTCCATCTGTTCAACACCCCAAGAGTTCTGTTTTTTCACTAGAGACCATACTGACCTGAGTTTTCCTGCCGTCTAATGTGTTTTCTTCAAACTTCTCACCGAGCTTGAAGCTGAACTGTGAAGTTTTGAAGGTGCTTTCTGTTTTTACGGTGATTGTGTCCCCGTCCTTAATAATGTAAACATCTGGCTTGGCCATACTTCCCATTTTTCTCATGGCCATACCCACTCCTGCAAGGTGAGGCACAGAGTGTCACAAAGTCAGTTCCACCCCAAGGCTGAGGGCCCCACGAGAATTCAAATACCTAATTCCCATTTAATTAGGGGCTTAAGTACCCTTGAGAATTACAGCTAAAGAGTCCCAAAGAAAGAGGAAGCTTTGAATTATCCACTGATGAGGAAGGAAAAAAGTAAAGAAGCTTATTTGCAGGGTTATGCATTTTCTTCCTCGGAGAGCAAAAGTTAAAGCTACTTGGCTCTGAGAACTCACAGAAGTCCCCAAATTCAGCACTGAAGTTTTACAAACCGAAATGAACAGCAAACACAAGAACACACACAAACGCTTCGATTAATATAAACCCATGCCCTTCCCACTCTCAGCACATCAGAACCCTGGAGATTATTTTCAGTGGACAGCTGAATCCACCTGCATTTTTATTGCTCAAGAAGCCCTGTCCCATGACTCTGCGAGCGATTGCAAACATGTAATTCTTAACAAGATTTCATCTTCTACACCCTGCACTCACAGCGTGTACCTAGGAATTAGAACACCACCGTCATGACAGACACTGCTCACACACACACACACACACACACACGAGCACTGCAAGAGAAGTGAGCTTTGCAAGCGACTGAAAATCCATCATCTGAAGACAGCAGCCCTCTGAACTCCAGCAGTAAAAAATCACCCCGCACACACAGTGTAACGAGTTTGCTTGGGTCTTTTCGATGTGAAGGATGAAGACACAAGTAAGAGGGCAGTCAGGCAAGAAACTCGAACCCATCAAATGGAAAATGGAGGTGTGAACCAAGAATTGAAGAGCAACAACATGGAGCAGAAAATGCCACCAAATCACGGCGTGTCTGGACTCTGCAGCAGGTGCAGTTAGAAAATTCTGTGATGCAAGAGAACAACATGGCCCTGGCGAGTGCAGGACAATCGGCTGAGGGCTGAGCCCTCAAAGCAAAAACTACAGTTCCCTTGGGAGGTGGAGAGAAAAGTGATTTCTCAGGCACTGCTTCTCCAGACTTAACTGAGATTCCAGGACCGAGCCTTTATCTTGAGCCTGCAGAGCAAGAACCAGTCCTCTCAGTCCAGCTTTTGTGACCAGAACTGCACATTACTGTCACACCCATCCACCCCACCCTTTTGCTGCTGTCCAGTCCAGAGTAATCAGTGAGTTAGCTGACCAGCTATGCCTTGGGATCCAACTGAAAGGAGACGAGCTGCATGTTTTCCATATGGCAGTGCACGACGTTCAGACTTCTTTATCCTCGAATGCTCTTGTGTACACTGAACACAATCTGCAGGATCTCATTTTTGGTGCATCAATAGGATCAAAGGCAGAGGGTTTCCTAAGGAGTCAGCAAGGATGAGATCCAAAGGATGAGATCCAAACGTGGGACTTGGAGTAAATATAACTGCCTACATTGTAATTGTGAAAAGGAAAAGTGCCTGGTTTAAGGCTGTGGCCTGAAAACAAACAAACACTCGGTTGCTACCTACAATGAAAGAGGAGATCTACAGTTGCAGGGCTCAATCTCTACTTTCAAGTTGCAGCTTGAAGCATGCCTAGCCCTGGCTATTAGATGTGAGCTCCGCAGCATCCTAATCCACAGCTGTACAGAGCAGAGCTTAAAATTCTTGAATTTGCTCCAAATTCTCCCGAAGGGCTTAGTTCAGTAGAGCTTCTCAGCTCAGAGCTGTCCTACTGACAGACCTCTCACAAAAGGCAATCACAGCCACCAGTGTCTGCAGAGAGTAAATGCACTGATGCCTCTTCTATTTTACACCAAGCGTGCGAGACCCCAATTCCTTCCTCTCCTCCCTTCACAGATGTTCAAGGACACATCTTCCACCTCTTGAAAAAAAACATCCCTGCTTTCATCTGTGAGTAAACCGCAGAAAAACGACAGCTTCTGGGCTACACAGACCCGGCAGGGTGTCTGTCACCGGCCAGCCGGGCTGCTCCCGAGTACCAGGTAAAAACCTCCGCTTGCAGAGGAGGCTCCTGGCGTTGGGTCCGGTGTTGATCTGGCAACGGTGGTACAAATGTAGGGCACCCTGACAGCGGGTTGCCAGGGCAGGGTGATCCCCCCCGCCCCACGGGAGGAAAACAGCCCCGGGCAGGGCGCTCTGCTGTCGGATCCCCGAAGGCAGCTGAAGCGGTTTGGCTTTATCGCGAGGAGACAACCCAGGAGATTCCCAGGGAAGGCAGCCAGCGCCGGGCAGCAATGTGTGCGGCCAGCCGGCCGCGGAGAGCCCGGCCCCTGCCCGGGCATCACCCGCAGAGGGAGGAGCGAAGCGGTCGCGGGCACCGGCCGCTAATCCGGGGTGGGCGGCCGGGCTGTCTCCAGCCGTTACGGTGCG
>VZRI01012373.1:160436-200341 GCA_013397515.1 Upupa epops
CCTGCCTCCGCGCATCCCCCACCCCAAATCACCCCGGTCATTCCGTGTGATGCTCTCATGGGCAACTTGGGAAGCACGGGGCATCGCGTCGGACAGGGACAGAGCAGTCAGCATCCCTAAGCAAGGTGTGGGGGTCGGACACAGCATCTCCTAAGTCCAGGTGGACTCGCTGAGAGATGACAGTGCACGGCTTGCTGCGACCTGCGAGCAGACCCTGTACCTACACAGGGTGAGCAGGTAGCGGAACTGGTGCGGATACCTTGCAGTGCATAGGGAAACCCAAAGCCCAAATGCAACCTCATGCTTTAGCCCTGGAAAAAGGCAGATTGAGCACCCTGTTTTTAGTCCACAGCCTAAAATTGCTGTTTCCTGAATGAAACCACAGCGGCTGTCGTTGTACACTGGCACAGCAGTACCATCTTTAAATGTACACCGCTAGCATGGGGCCAATCTTTTGTCAAATGAGGCAAGCAGAGAGGTCTCCTGTTGTATTCTGTGAGCAAGGTGCTACTCCTAATTTGCACCAGAAATCCCAACACATCCCAAATCGCTTTTTCCAACATCGGGGCTCTGCCAAGCTCTGCCCCTTTTGGCTTGGAGTGGACTGGGTGGAACCCGCAGCTACCTTCTCCTGACCAGAAAAGCAAAGCTCTGTCGTTTCTTGCTGGAGAAGCAGTGGCTATGCTACTCTTAGAATTTTTGTGAAGGATTTGAGACAGAAGTGTCCGAGCCAGAGAAGACAGCAAGACCTCTGTTCTGGTTGCAGCGTTTCACAACAGGAGAAGGTGCTGAGACTCCAGGTGTTTTGGTGCAAGGAGAGTGCTTCCCTTTACGCTTTGCCGTGACGCCACTTAGTAGAGTTAACTGGAATCAGTCTGAAGGTTCAAGACTCTCTAGGAAAGGTCACACACTGTGCAGTCGGCTCACTTTTCAACCAAGACTTAAAAAAACCCTTCTGTTTAACTATCACTCACTACTGAGTTGCCTTTAATTATCTTCCACTTCTCTGATTATATGTTTGCTTTTAATATGCAAACAACACTATAGCGTCTGCACACGAGGCTACAAGCCACGGTGCTCTTTTTTCGGGTCATTACGTAGGTACAGTGAAACACAGGGCTTTCAACTTCCACTTTTCTTTGCTAGGGTTTGGTTTGGGACTTTTCTGTCTTGTGCAAGAGGCGACGGAGTAAAGTCTAAATGAGGTTGATGACTGCTTCCTATTGCATGGCAGTGGAGCAAAGCGGCCACCCGTCCGTCCTGCAGTGTCCTGGAAAGGATAAATGACCAGCAATTAGCTCAGGGATCAATCAGAACCACCCTTCAGGAATTAGCAAGTCTTTAGTCTTGAGAAATGGGTACAGTTTCCAGAAATAGAAATGTTGGCTTTGCTCCGTGTGTGCTAGCGAAGAAATCTGGATCCGTGCTCCTGCAGAGCTGCCTGCAGATGGCTTTCGATAGCGAAGGGAGTTCAGGTGTAAGTGCTGAGAGCGCAGCAGAAAAAGCAAAAACCACTATTTCCATCTAGTGGTGAGACGGTATTCCTGGCTCTGAAGCACAGGGAGATCCAGCCTCCTACCTGTGCGCAGCACTGCCGGGGTTTGGAATCTTCCCACAAGTCGTTTGGGGTTGATTTATTCTCCTTGCGAAGTTTCAGGTTTGGGCTTGTTAAGTTCCTGTAAGATCTAAGGAGAAAAGAGCCGGCCGTGACTCCTGTTTTGGGAGGCAAAAATATTTGGGAGGCAAATATTCAGAGATGCTTGGTCCATGGGAGTCTATCTCCATCAATCCCAGCTGCTGCCTGGTTTGACACTGACATCATGGCTGGTAGAGCCGGCCTCCTCTCAGGACACCCCCAAAGAGAAGCAGCCGATGCATGTCTTTGTATGGAAGGTGCCAGAGCCCTGTGCCACACATTCCCGTTTCAGTGCACGCAGCTGAAGCCCCATGAAGTTCTGCTCATTTTCACGTTGGATTATAAACTGCCCGAGAGAAGGAAAATCAAACTCACAAAGAGAAGTGTACATTTCTCCTTGCAAATCAGGTGCACGGAAAGCACGTAGCCACCAGTTAGGAGCAACCACGACCTTGGCAGCTTGGGCCTGCCAGAGCGAATACTTTCCCAAGGTAGTTGAGCCCTTGTGGCCCACAGAAGGGAAAGATATTGCAGCCCTTCATTACCAAGAGCAAAGAAAAAGACCAGGGAACAGAGTGAGCAGAGACCTTTGTTCTACTCCTTCGGGCAAGTGTGAATGGTGCAGTGACGCTTCACCTGACTGACAGGAGCTGGAAGCCGCGGCCAGGAGTGTTTGTCTTCACGTAGCCATAGCATGACCCAGTGCAGGCAAAGTAACCCACATTGTGTCTGTTGGAATCACCAAACCTGATGCTCAGGCAGGGCAAAGCACCGCCACCTCCCTGTCTGCAGCATATCAGAGATCGCACTGCTTGGGAGGAGCAACTTTTCCCCTAGCCCTTTCCTCCTTAAACTGCTGATGGGGTTAACCTGGGAGGAACCCGATCTGATAGTGGTGCTGCACTTTGCTTCACTGTGTCAAAGGGACATCTCCCTTTCCTTTGAGTGCAAACACGTCTAGAGCACATGCAGTGTCTTCTGCAAGCAGTAGGCTGCTCCTAGACACGGTTACCTGCTAAGAAAGTCTTAAAACATTGCCAGGAAAATGGGGCACCACAGCCCAAATTCACTCGTCAGTCTTTCCCTTGCCAAGGAAAAGACAAAAGACATGAAAGCAGCTGATGAGTTACTCAGCCCCAAGGCATGGATGAGAAAAAGTGCACAGGTAGCAAAGCTTTGTTTCTGTTTCCTCGCTGTACAAGTGTGGTTTTCCCTTCCCAGCCATGTCATCACAGGGCAGACGTGATGAAACACGTGCAGCGGTTGCATAGCTGGCCTGGGTGAGCTTTACTCCAGCTCAGGAGCTGTCTGCTTGGGCAATACTAAACCGGGGCGTATGGAGCTACACATACACTTGCAAGATTTTATTTGCATGTCCATATGCTCAAGATCTTCTAGCGTACTGGCCTCTCCTTACTTCTACAATAGAAGAGCGGGCCATAGCCTGTGTTTTATCAACAAGTTTGTGTGAAGTGTCTCAGTTTTCCAGCTAAAACACAGCCACGTTGCTCTCCAGCACGGGTTAATCTGAGCAGCCTAAGCCTTAAGAGGCTGCGTGGTGGGTCTGGTAGTTGCTGCCCGTGCTCCGATGGCCAGCTGGCAGGGCGGGCAGGCTCCTGCATGCACCCAGCCAGAGTCCCAATCCTTGCTGATGCCACAGAGCATTACTATAATGCAATCAACGTGCTGGCAACCTTGCTGGGTGTCCTGAGCGTTGTCAGCAGCACGTTCAAAGCAATTTTAAAGGGAAGTGATTACACTGAGAGCAAAGTTTATTGTGGCAGTAGTGTGACAGCTCACTGGTTGTGCCCTGCCTCAATGACACGAGAGAAAGCTCCAGAGCCTGCAGTGAGCAGAAAGAGCACTTCAGTCTTCAGTTTCCTCGTTCCAGACAAAAACAACCTGACGTCAGCTCCAGCCTAGCTCACAGTGACTGTGGGTTGGCAAGCTTGTCTCTAACTTTGGAAGCCTTGAAAAATCCTCTTTATTTGGCAGCAGGGTCTGCCTTGAATAGCAAATCTCCAAGATTTGTATTGAAATACTTTTATTTATCCTCAGGATCTGATAACCAGCACAGTCATTGCAGTGTTAAAAAGGAATCAGGATGACTACAAATTGTAGTTGGAGTATGTAATGATGAAAGAAATACTTCTATCAGTGAAGAGAGTGTGGCCTGTGAAGTATAGAGGCACAAAGTTCAGATGTGCCTACTGGATTTTGGAAGGGATGTGCAAAGTTTTAATCGCTACGGATGTTAAACAACCACTGTGAAGGTCAAGAAGAAGTGTTTATTTATGACTTCACTACTTCCCATTCCTAGGATTATCACCCAGGATAGCTGCTCATCTGCAGAAATCTGGAGGGTAGAGCCTGACACTCATCTTCTCTCATCATACCAACACCTCTCCCAGCAGTGTTGCAGTGAAAGGGACTAGAGCCGCTGCTTTTAACCTTGAGCAAAACCCCATCGTAAGATGTTAGGAAGGCACAGCTCACCTACCAGAGCAAGGTTCCCAAAGATCTTCATGTGGGACAGGAAGAGCTTAGGTGTGAAACAGAACCCTGAACTACTACCTGCCACAGGAAAAGATAGGTTCTTCAAGGTGTCACTCAAGCACTCATTTCAGTTCTGACTGGCCATCCAGAAAAGGCCTCCTCTTTCACGGCCTGCAGAACCTACAGCAAAGACCACGAGGAAGGTAAAGGTCGTCTTTGTCATTATTCCCTTCCAGCTGCCAACACGCTGAGTTTGCCAAGCACGTTGACTACGTGTCTCATGTTCCAAAGATCTTCCAAGAAAATCCTTGCCTCTGGCACCTCAGGTAACCCTGGAATACCCTGTCAGGTATTCTCCAGTTTGCTTTTCTATACTAGAAAAGCCCCACGGGGTTTGGGTTTACACCCTTGACTCCTTCTCAAGATGTGATCTTACCTATCTAACACCACCGAAGAAAATCTGTGAGGAGGTAAGAAGTTCTGTCGCAGTTCCCTGATGTTTGTCCTGTGCTTCTCCCACCAGACTCCTAATGCTGGCACTTCTAGGTGCAGCTTACCTTGAGAGCGATGAAGCTATGTGAAGGAAAAAACACCGCTCATCTGATTCTTAAATTTGCGACTTCCAGTAAACACTTGGAAATTCGTGTGACAAATGGATTTCGAAGACAAGTTCCATAAAACTTCACCTAGAAAGAGACTTAAGCAAATTCATGGGAATAATGATAATCTCTTTAGTTCACACAAGTGATTTGAACCACCCAGACTCAGCAGTAATGAAAACAGTTTGCTGCATCTTTGCAGGAACTGTGTGGAGATGACAGATTTGCTGGCTTTGTTTACTATTCTGGTGTTGGGCTCCTCACTGAGAAAGGGTGTGTGCATCAAAAGAAACAGAGAAGTAGGGCCTGAGCAAGGAAGGCATCTCTCACTTTGCTTCCTATCCGTGCCCTGAACTTCCTGCAGGGATTGCCAGTCTGAGTTGTGAAAAACCATTTGTGAAGGACTCATCCTTCCAAGGTTTCCATCCTACTGACTAAGCATTCCCCTCACAGAAAGATCTTTAGGTCCACCTCTCCAATCCCCTTGTCTTGAAATATTCTTATGTATTCGTATGTGAGCAAGTCGAGCTGCAGGGGGTCACAACGCAGAGATCTCCTTTAATAAACTGTCCATCTCTGCTGGCAACACTGCCAGTGATGTGACTGCCGGTGGTACCTGGGGGGCACACTCACCTCCTCAGGACTATTTTCCCTACACATTGATAAGAATTTCTAAATAGGCTTTTGTACAACAAACAGGTCTAAGATCATTCTAATCACTGTTCTCAATCTTCAGGTACTAGAGATCTAGACGCTTTAATGTCATCAGCAGCTTTCAATCACCCTACGTGGATGCGGTGTTTGTATTTAGTTAATCCTAGTGATTTCAGGGCCTGTTCCAGTTCCTTTTATATTAGGCAAGCGCCTGCATTTTTGGTGGACTATAGTAATCAAGATTAGTGGGGCTAGAGAATAACAACACACAAAATCAATGCTCATCAAGCCCTGCTTTGTTCTGCATGACTGACCTTAACACCCTCCGCATCGACAGCCCTGGACTGTACGTGTCAGGGAGATGAGAGCCAGAGGGTCACTCGGCTTTGTGTGGATCAGACAGAAGCAGAAACAGAGCCTGGATGAAGAGCTTGCAGTAAAGTTACCAAATGTCTAAAGAAGAAATCAATTAGAAGTAATGTACTTGGAAAATCAACTCCTACCTTTATCTGCATGGTACAGGGAGAACAATTCTCTACTATATTAGCTTAATAACCACTAGAAGAGAATCTCCTGCCCATACCATTTCAGGATCTCAGTCTTGAGAACGTGTGGGTTAGCTCTACTTTGCTGCCCTGTGTTGTTTTCCTTAGTAACTTCCATCTCCAAATCCTTGGCATGACTTCTTTTTCACACACAGAACGTGCCTGAGTTTTACCACTGCAAATGACAGCTACCAGCACACACCAGAGCACCAGCCAACACCTCACTCATGGAACTCTCAAAGGTTGGTTTACGAGCCTTGGCCTCACCTTGCAAACAGATAAGAGTGCCTTTACAGAGCAGGATGCCTGTCCATGTGAGTAAAGAAATAAATAAACTACCCTTCTTCCACATTGGAGAGGTTTTGTGTGTAAAGCAAACAGGCTGCCCAGAGAGGTTGTGGAACCCCCGTCCTTGGAGCCATTCGAGATCAGGCTGGATGGGGCTCTGGGCTATCTGTTCTAGTGAGAGATGTCCTTGCTTGGTGTAGGGGGGTTGGACTAGATGACCTCTGGAGCTCCCTTCCAACCAAATGCATTCTATGGGTCTAGGATTATCACTATCAATTGAACAAAACCGATGCACATGAAGTATGTGTGCAGCTGACATGTTCACCCTCCCAAATCCACAGAGCTTTGCAATACAAAGACACCTGAGCACTTTAATAATGGTGTTGGACACAGGGCTATAAACACCAAACAAAGCTCTCCCTTTGATCTTTATAAAGGTACTTCATAAAATCCCTCAAACGTGAGGGACAGAAACATTACAGACACGAACTTCAAAGATGGCTCTTTTCTCCAATGATGAAAAAACTAACTTATCTTTCCTTTCCCTCTGAGCTAAACTTCACTACTTTCATGCAGGATGAATAGCTCTGCAGTGTGTTCCCAGTCCCAGTTCCTCGATACTTCTAATTCCTAAGCACACATTCAGAAGATGCTGTACTTTCTTGAAAAAGAGAGGAAGAAAATGTCAGCGACTCTGCAACAGATGTATTAAAATACACAGCAACACAAAGTCCGCTCTGTACGTGCAGCTTGCTGACCCTCTGCTCAGCCACGGCTGAATACAAAGTTTTCTTCATTATTTTCAGTAATGACAACCACTCTTTTGCACTGCCATCCAGAAATTGTACAGGAAATGATGTCCAAAGAGAGCTGCCTTCAGTGTGATACTGATTTAATAGCTCACGTGAATTATTCGCGTTGATATGCAAATACATGTGATATCAGCCCGACGTGCACGCAGCTGGGAGGCAGCAGCTTAGGAAGACACATCCTGACCCACTAGCACCAGCAGATGTCTTGTTTCACTACATTTTCCTTCAGGGCAAAACAAGGAACATTTAAATGGTTCGTCCTGCCGCACGTTAAACTGGTCAGTGTCACGTCCATCTCTCTCAGAAGTTGTTGCATAGGAGAGAAGCCCCCTGTGCAGCCTCCTGTTTCTATCACACGTAAGTGCAAACTTCAGGGGCTCTTCTTCTTGCTTTTCTGTTCTTCTTTAAGCTCTTTTGCATTACATCGAGAGCTCAATGCTGTTAACATTTCTACTGTCGTCAGGTTGGCTCCCTTCATTATCAGCCGCTCTCCATCAGCTGCAAAGGGAAAAACATTGCAAAATCCAAGCGTAAGTCACAATCCTCTCGGTGTGCACTGTGCTCTGTGCACGTACAGCATCTCATCTGGTCTGATAAGAGAGCACTCCACTTCCCAAGGAGTCAGATTATGCATCTCCAACAAACGATATTTATTAAACCACATGCAATATTCACTGCTGCGTGACACGACTGAAATAAAGGACATCTATTGGACGGCAACGGCTCACACTACACCCTCAAAGTCAGCTAACAGAAGGCATCAGCTTCCACTCATGGCTCAGCATTTTAGGAGCATGTTGCCTGCGGTTCGTTCAATGCCTTTAGCCAAAACAATGAACTGGTTTAACACTATCTGGTTCTTACAGCGTAAAAAAACAAAGTAAGAGCATTAAGGATTTCTGAAGTCTGTATTATTTTCCATCAGTGAAAAGCCAGTAGAATTTAAGTATTTAAGTACCTATGTTAATTATTTATTTTCAGAAGGCTTGCAAACAAGCCGTATTCACACCCACACAATGCAACAACACCCTGCACGACACCCAGGATTCAGCCCTGTGCAAGGGCTGTAAAGTCCTCACTTGGAAAATAATCAGCTCTTCGGAAATGGAAGGTTCAGAGCAGTAGCTCTTGGCACTGGTGAGGTAAATTGTTACTGCTTTACACTGTGAAAAACATGAAACTTTACTGCTTACATCTTAATGCACCAAAGTGAGAGACAAGGATGGGAAAGGCAGAGGCATGGGGGAGAAAGAAGCACGCAGTGTGCCAGCACTGAAATTACTACAGACCTTCCTAAGCAAAATGAAGCAGATTCAACATTCTTGACATTTCTATCAATTTACTAAATATATAAAAGTTTAAAGAAAAAGGGTGAGCAAGAATCAATAATAATGAGAACTTTAACAGGCTACATGACATATTGGTCCATTACAGCACAGCAGGAAGGAAGATGCAGCCAGAGAAAAGGACAAAAGCAGATTAGAGCCATCTGTTCACAGCCTAGAATCTGGGCTGCTTCCAGAACTGAAGAAATTTCCACCATCAGTTCCCTGCCTGCTCAATACCCCCCCTCAAAGGAAACCAAGGACTATGCTGTACATCAGTTGACCTCATTCTCTAAGTCCATCTGCACGTGTATGGTCTTACCCATATGAGCAGTTCTTTCAAACGGCTTCATATTGTATGAGCAACAGGAAGTATTAAACTATTCTGTGCTCAAGAATGAGCTGCTTTCACACAGATAGCATCAAACAATTAAACAAAATGGACAGTTTCTTACAGAAGAGCTACACCCACTCCCCCCAGTTTGTACCTGACTGCAAGGCCAGCCAAGAATGTCACTCAGCCCTACAGTTAAGGCAGTTCTCTGATGCAACAGAGCCATAGTACAAAGACACATAAACATTTATCTAGACATCAGGCTGCTAGTGACTGCCTCTTCCCTTATTCCTCCCAGCTGTACAACATACAGCTACAAACCTGAACAACAAAAAAAGCAACAACACACACAAAACTAAACCAGAGAAGGCAGTAACATGGCAACAACAAAAACCCCACTGTGTTTCAAGAGTCAAAAGCAGCTCCTTACCAAATGTAACATTTACAAGCGGTTCCGACCCATCGTGTCTCACATCAGCTGTCACTTCACAGTTTCTATTGGTCTCGTGGATTCTTTTATGGGTTATACATCCGAGAAATTTTCTGAAAAATGTATTTGAAAATATACCAAACACCTCGTGTAGCAATTACAGGGAGGGCATTTCACAGATTCACGGAACGTTAGGGATTGCAGGGGACCTCAAAAGATCATCCAGTCCAACCCCCCCACCAGGGCAGGATCCCCTAGACTGGTTTGCACAGGAACATGCCCAGGCAGGTTTTAAGCATCTCCAGAGAAGGAGACTCCACAACCTCCCTGGGCAGCCCCTTCCAGGGTTCTGTCATCTTCACCAGAAGAAGTTTCTTCTCATATTTATGTGGAACCTCCTTTGTTCCAGCTGACACCTGCTGCCCCATGTCCTATCATTGGATGACACTGAGCAGAGCCTGGCTCCTTCCTCCTGCCCTTTCCCTATTTATAAACATTAGTGGCATCACCCCTCAGTCTCCTTTTTTCCATGAAATGGTTCCAAGGCCCTGATAAATGTGTACTGAAAACAGACAAGACCAAGGCCATGAAAGTTAAAGTATAGAGGATGCAAAGTTAGGGAAAAACTGCACATCTGGAACACTGCTTCCAATTGTGGGCTCCCCAGTTCAAGGCCAAGGAGCTACTAGAAAGTGTCCAGCACCGAGCCACTAAGATGATGAGGGTGCTGGAGCATGTCTTGCGAGAAGAGGCTGAGAGGAAATCTGAATGATGCCTGTAAGGCTTAGGAGCATGCGCTCAGGATCTTCTCATTGGTGCCCAGCGACAGGACAAGGGGCAACAGACACACACTGAACACAGGAGGTTCCATCTAACCATAAGGAAAAACTTCACAGTGAGGACAACAGATCCCTGCAAGTGGCTGCCCAGACAAACCCTGGTCGTGCTCCTGTGCGACTTCTCTAGGGCATCCTGTTCCAGCAAGGGGGTGGGATAAGATGACCTCCAGAGGTCCCGTCCTACCCCTGCCATGCTGTGCTGTGCTGCCGTGACGCTCCAGAGAGAGCAGCACACACTGCCACTTCCGTCACGACCTGCTCGCTGGCCTCGGGGACCCCCCGTTTGAACGGCTTCACGTCCCCGCCGCGCCCCGGGCACCACCCGGCTGTGGCGGCCGCTCTCCTCCTCCTCGGGAGCCCTTGGCCCGGGCCCCTCTTCGTGCCGGGGCTCGGCGCCGGGCCTGGGCATAGTGCTCCCCGCTGGGCTTGAGCCCTGAGGGTGCGGGACAGGGTGCGAGACCGCCCCCCGCTCACCTCGTGCTCTCCACGTTGGACTCGAAGGGGCAGAAGCGGACCACGATGCTCTTGACGGGCCGCAGCACCACACGGATCCGCGACGCCATCTTCTCCCCGTTGCCCGCCCCCCCCACTACAAGTCCCGGCAGCCCCTGGCGGGCACCTGCGCAATGGGGACGGCGGCGGCTGCCCGCGGGGGTAGCGGGAGGGGGGTGCCTTCCTCCCTCCTGCGGGGGACACCGTTTGTTTTAGTTATCATCCCTTAGGACGGGTTTTGATGTCTTCCAGGTGCAGTTTATTCCATGAACAGGGGTGTTACCGAGCAGTGTCTGCAGCGCCCGGGCACCCCTGAGCAGGGAGAGACTGCTGAGGGGCGGCGTGCGGACCGGGCTGGGTTCTTCTACCTGGCGGTTCGGACGGCAGCAGCTGCTCTCCGACTGTTATTTAAACAAAGGTCCGAGGGGTTGGTGTCGGCTGTGGGCTTCCCGCTAGATGGCAGAAACCTCCCTGGTAAACGGCCCCAAGGCGGCTCTGAGCTGCAGCGTAGGCACCGCCGTGAGGGGCTCGATGGGACGGACCCAGCCCCGAGGGGCTGCGCAGGGTCCCTGGAGTGTTCGGTACAGAGCCCCGCTTCTCATCTACGGGAACTTCATGAAGGAAATCGCATCAAATTGTAATGAGGAAGGTGGTGGATGCTTGCCTTTGTTTATTGGAATTCCTCCTTTTAAAAATAATAAGTCATTGAGGGGAGGTCATGGTCTTTGCTGAGATTTCGAATCACAGAGAATCACAAAATGTTTGGGGTTCAAAGGGACCTCTGAAGATCATCCAGTCCAATCCCACTACCAGAGCAGGATCCCCTAGGACAGGTCACACAGGGCTGCACCTAGGTGGGTTTGGAGAGTGTCCGGAGCAGGAATCTCCGCAACCTATGTGGACAGCTTGTGCCAGGGCTCCATCACCCTCCCAGTAAAGAAGTTTCTCCTCATGCAGAGCTGGATCCTCCTCTAGTCTAGCTTATCCTCATTATTCCTTGTCCTGTCACTGGGCAAGGACTACACTGACCTCTTCCTCTTGACACCCACTCCTCAGATATTTAAAGACATTAATAAGATCCTCTTCCACCTTCTCCAGACTAAACAGCCAAGGAATTAAGTAGCAAAACTAAATGCAGTGCGGTCTATACAGCTTTAATGTATTGATATATAATTTATAGAGATATAATTTATATATGTACATCATAGTTTTCCCTCAAGGAAAAAAGAACCATTGTTTTGAGATACTCCTCTGTAACCAATATGCATGACTCAATCAGGAAGTTTTCCTATTTAATAGGATCAGATGCAGAACCAGATAGAGTATTCTACATTTAGAAAGCAAAAGCACTTCCAAAATTTCAACGTATCTTCATTGTAACACAAAGAGCTTGCTGTATTCCATTTAAAATTGGTAGCAAAATTTGCATTAGCTTCTAGGGCAGCACTGCAGCAATAACACCAGCAAAGGGCTGGGGAAGAAAGAATGATCACTGGTTTTCCTAAGGCCTTCACTCTCCATACTGTTGGAACAGTGACATTTTTGTAATTAAAAAAGCACATGGCAAAGTTGTCATATTCGCTTTTAATGTCTTCATCTGCCTTTAAACCCAGGTGGTGGTGGACACAAATATGTAGGACTGTCCTTGTTGTTACCAGCCTAACTCCAACTCACCTCTGAAGCACAATATTTCCATGCCATTTCAGGGACGTTGGTAGTGTATCCTTGAAAGACCTTGAATCAGGATCTCCAGATAATCTGGTAACTCTCAAATGTCTGTGTTTGATACTGTTCTCCAGGGAAATCCACTTGGGAAACTGAATGATTCAAGATTGTTAAACCTAGAGACAATCATACACGGTCTTAAAGCACAGGCATAAGAATTATCATACAATAGAAACAATTACAGTGTTTCTTTCACCAAGATGACATTTTTGTTCTATAAATGCTGCCTTACCACAAATCTACAGCCATTCACATCGTATCACTGGAGTGGATCATGAACCCATAGATACCTGGGCACCATACATGGCAAGGAAAACATGCAGCAAAGTTTTACTCTTCAATTCTGAAGACAGGCAGAAAAAGGGCTGTAATCTTAATGAAAGTGTGTAAGTTCATTTTCTTCTTTTTCTCACTGATCCTCCTGGCTCCCATGGATCCATGGATTATCCCACTTTTCTCAGTTTCATAACACTTCCAATCCTGACTCTGGAGAGTTCCACGTTTCAGAAGCCTTGAGCTCTAATCTCTCCCTAGTTTGGGCACACCTGATTTTAGGACCTTGGGCCTAGATTTTGATTGATTTTTCAGCTCGTTCCTTCCTTCAAAATCTGATGCTCTTTCTGATTCTCCTTCCAAAACACTGCATCAGAAAGGGCTCTCCGTGCTGTGTTTCAGGCGTGGTATTGCACCTCCATGCACCTTGTTCTGGACTCTTGGATCATCGCCTCTGCTTGTCCTCGGCTGCATCTTGGTCATTTTTTTCCGGAGTCTTGTCACAAACATCAGCATTTAGCAATCCAAGTGGCATGTCTGCACATCTAGTTCTCATACTGTGTAGTGCAGGAATAAACTATGATGCTGCCTTCAGGGCACTAGCCAGTACTGAGGAGAGAGCCAACACAAATCCAGCCGCCTGCCTGTTTTGAGCTGAAGTGATGCTTCCAGAAGGCCACCCAGAAGAGACTCTTTGAGAAAGACAGTGTGCTGGACTGACAGGAGAAAGTAATTATTTCTGGGAGTGGAAAAACTGTGTGACAAGTGCCGTGTCTTCCTTATAAGAGCAATGGGGAGAGACGGGCAAGATCGAAAAGGGCATACATATAGGGAGTCATCATAAAATACTAGCACCACATCGAAGGGCACTTTGGGATCAAGCCCCTACCAAACTGGAACACTGCTTCTAGTCATAACCATATAACCCAGCCAATGTTTTCCATCTGTTTCTGCCTTTGAACTGAATATTCTCACAGTCTATGTCAGTTCCTGGAGCTGAGAAGTATTTCCCCGTGTCCATAGAGGTCCTTTGTTCTCTGAGGCATGTAGAAGTCAGGCACAGCTGTATATTAACGTTACCAGGAATTTTGTGTGTAATTTATAAACCAACTTGTATGCTTGTACTGTGCTTTTCAGAAATAAAGCTAAACACAGCAAGCAAAGGTGTCACTTAACATGAGCTTGGCTTACAATTCATTCTGAAATAGTAACTCTGCCTATCAGTTAAGAAAAGCTTTCATGGGAGTGAATAAACAGATTCCCTAGTTGCTCTTTACTCCTCTGCCATCATGCATTTCTGCTGCCTGAGGTTCACCACTGCCAGCAGAAACCTTTGCTAAAGTCATACGAAGTGTTTAATTGCCTGGGAATGTTCTGTGCCAGTTCCTGCCTTTTGTAACAATCTCTGCAGGCTAACACTGAAGGTTTTCCAATCCACATCTTCACGTGAGAAAGAGCAGAGGCTTTACTTCGTCGGTTTTTCTTCTCTGTGTAAGAAATACTAAACCAAATGCATGCAGCTATCATTAGGATTTTTTATTTAAAATATGCAGTTGCTTCTAGCTAAGGTAGTTCATTATCATAATAGCACAGGGCACAGTGATGAGCTGAAATGAATGGCAACAACCCAAGGTTAGCACCCAAGTCCTTGACACCTGGGACCTGTGTTTGAAACTCCGGGTGGATTTGTCCTTTGAAGGGCCTTGTGCACAGTGACTCACAGGTTGTAGGTTCGTTCCAGCTACGTTCCCATTTGACAGACCTAACTCTGAGACATTATCATCATTTAAGAGGGAACAGAAGTGCAGAGTTTGGAGAAAGCAGCTGTACTGGAATTTAATCTATATTTACAAAGCCTTCCTGAAGGTTTGTCTGTGCTTCAGATAATCTGCCAGGGATTTGGGGGAGCTGAGCAGCACACTGACTTTTGTCCTGCTCTGCTAGGGGCACATTTTACTGTTGTGAATATTGTAAGCAAAGCAGTTTGTTTTCACTGTCTTCTGCTAAGAACAGCCATGCCTATAGATGGGTGTCTGAAGTTATCAGTATTGTCAGCAAACTCCAAGAATCTTTCTGAATTGAATACGGTGACCAGCCAAGATAGTCTCTCTGTACACTCTGATCCTTTCATGGCAACAACTTTGACCTGATATCCTACAGGCTTATTTGTGCACCAGTTTAAACATCTAGTTTTTCCCACTTAAGAAGGTATCTAGGCATTACACGCAGAAAAGGCATCAAACAGCTACTTAGCACAGATCAAAGTTTAAACATGAAGTGTCTAGCCAGCAGACATAAAGGAGATAAATACCAAACTGGGGGACTTTCATCTAAGCATTCTGTGTAATTAGTTCCATTTTATCTATTTATTAACATAAGCAAAAGAGGTCTCATTGAGAGAGTAACTATAAAGAATTCTGACCACCTGTGTGACCAGAAGACAAAGTTGTCCTTGTACATGCGTCCCCTGTGCAATGGGAGCTAGTTTGTTTACAGCACTAGAATTAAGGAGCTTTCTGACTTTTGCCAGCCCACTCCATGTTACAGGCACAAAACACATCTGTCTCTGCAGACATTCCATTTCCCAAACTAAGACCGGTGCTTTTGCCTCGACTAGGCAGGAAGCATCACTCCATTTGAGAAAGGCAGTGGTGCACTGCAAAGATGCACCTGCCTGTGGAATCTTTACGGCAGCTCCCATGGAAAAGCTGTGAAGAGCCTAAGGGCTCTGCTCCCTTACCCTGCACTGCCCACAGCAGCTAACAATCCTGTGCTGCCTTCATGTCACTGTGCTTTGTCAAGCAGAGGTCATCAACTGAGAGCAACAGATTTCTCCTCCCAGTCTTATACAAATATATATACACATAACTTAATTACTGTTTGGTAGTGATGTGTTTAAGTTTTAAACCATCTGCACTTCCCACCATCTTAATCAGCTGCTCCTCCCTCCCCTTCTGCAGGAGCTTTAGGGATGTAGTCAGTATTTCTTAAAAGGTGACTGATAGTTTCCTCTCACTGAACTTGACCTTTCAGTCCCATCTCTGTAGCCCCTTCTGTGATTTGTATTAGCACCATTAGTACTGGTGCTGCCTCCCTGTGTGTCCCTGGGGAGTGGAGGCAAGTACATCAGCAGACTTAGTGGCTATATGTTACACACCTTCCTTGCCCGCTGTGAGTGTTTGTGTCTGTTTATAGATGACTGCAGCAGCTCAGTGAGCAAAGTCATTCTTCTAGAAGATCAGGTTCTGGGGAAATTACTTACATTGCTTGCAGATACTGCTTCTCTACCGTATTTTCCTCTGTACTTACGTCAATAATACAGTTTTTTACTCTCTAATGGCACAATTCCTCAGTAAAGACCAATTATCTCTAGGAATACCATAGCTGTCAGGTTTTTTCCTCACTGCTGTTACACCTGTGGTTCTGGCTGTGTTGTTGCTAAGGTTTCTGGAAACCAGCTTACGACTCATCCGTTTGCTCTCTCCCAGAGCACCTCCAAGAGGCTTAAAGGGGGTCATAGCATAAAAACACAAGTGAAGCCACCTGGATTCTTAACTCCACAATATTTCAGGATCTGTATACTTCAAAACATTGAGGGATTGTGGGCAAAACAGTGGGTTGGTTCCCAGGGCATCCCATCACTCCTTTGCAAGCCAGCAATGCTGGCTTCAGCAGCCTTTCCTGGATCTCCTGCTGCTGGATATCCATATTAACCAATGGGCCCCATGTTAGCACAGCCTCCCTCTGCTCATAGAGACAGACTGAGAGCATTGGCGTTGTTCAGCAAGACTCCAGGGGGACCTTATACTGACCTTTCAGTCCCTGAAAGGGCTGTCAGTATGAGACTGTTCACAAGGGCAGGGGATGATAGGACGGGGAGTCATGGTTTAATGCTGGAAAAGGGGAGATTTAGGCTGGAGAAGTTATTGAATCTGAGGGTGGTGGATCCCTGGAACAGGCTGCCTAGATTGGTGGTGGAAGCCCCATCCCTGGAGCCATTTACTGATGATTTAATGCCCAGATGAGACTCTGGGCGATCTGGTCTGGTGTGTGCTGGCTCTGCTTGGTGTAGGGAGGTTGGATTACGTGACCTTTGGAGTTCCCTTTCAGCCCAATACATTCTATGACTCCATGAAATTGGTGCTGACTAAAATCAATGTCATTTTTGAATGCAACTAAATCAACCCCCTTTTGTGCCAGTATAGCCTTCTAACAAATAACAATGGAGTAAGAAATCCTTAAAAAATGATTGATGAGTGCCAAAGAAATTATCACTGTGACTACTTGTGCCAACACGATGAGGAGCTCACTGGTATTTTGCAGCTTGACAAGTCCTATCAGATTGGCTTTAATGGATCTTCCCAGAAAGCATCTTCGCAGACTGACGCACAGCCCAGCACCCGGAGCTGGTGTAATTCTTATCTCTGATGTCTCGCAATGCCATTTTGTGGCTCTCTAAACGTGAGATCCCATCTGAAGTAGCAGAGCATGTAACGTTGGCAATAGAAGCAGGTAATGTGAAATTCATACCTCACACCTGCTATTCTGTGCCACTTGGGCTCTGCCAAGCTGCTAGTCGGAAGCTGAGCAACTATCAGATGCCTCTCATTCCTCTAGCGTGGGTGCCAGGTGCCACAATGTGCCTCCCCCCACCTTATTTGCATTTGAAGAAGAAACAATCAGTGTTTTGTGTGCTCTTAAGGCAGCGATTGCTGCTCTAAGGATTTCCCTTCCCTGCCAGGTATAAATGGCCTGAGTGGTCTCATCCACCCGAGTGTCCGTGGCTTTTTTCTACATTAGCACTTTGGTAGAGTTCTGCTACCCCGAGTTCCTTACTCAGTGTTGTAAATGTGAGTGGTGAAGATAAGCAAAGGCAGCATAAAGGAACCCCCTATTTTTGTCCAAGCAACACAAAGAACTGGTCTCAGTCAGTAGGTTAGACTGGTGGAGTTTTGTATGAGGCACCGCTGAGTGAGTAGTTCTTTGAGCAGCAGGGCTAACGGTATTAATTTCTGGTAGATTGCCTTACATTTAAGAAGATATAAAAATACCTATCTAAGTATTTCCTGTACTTGAGGCAGGTGTAATGCCTCTCCTTTGTGTAGCGATAGAATTACACTCGGAGTTATCCCCAAAGTAAGGCTAAGAACAGATTGTACCTTCCATCCAGCTGCTTATCTGCATGATGTTCCTACGAATTGAAATCATTATCTGCCAAATGTTCTTCCAACTGGATGCTGTTCGAAAAGAGAGGATTACAGGCAGACAGACCTCACGTGAAGATAGCGAGGGAACTCATTTCTAAGCAAAAGAGGGTAAAAGCATCGCCTGAGAACTGCAGCTTGGTGCTGTATGCGAGCACTGCAACAGCTCCAAAAGATCGGGATATATCCACAGGCCAGACTCTCCCTACGCTGATGTGAACACGAGGTACTACAAATCTCTGCTTGCAGAACCTTCCCCTTCCTTACCTGCTTTAATCAACTGTGATTTACTACGCAGTGGTTTACCTCTGAATAAAGGTGAACAGTTGCAGTTAGCTCCTTTCACTGGCACTTTTTGAAACTGTGTGGAAAGCAGCATGTCGTAGCTCTGACGTTCTAGAGATGCAGTCCTAAAAAACATCTTTGAATGAAATCAGGACTCTTGAGTATTGGATGTCAAGCAGGAATTGAAAATACAGCTTGCTGAGCCATTACAGGCTCCTAGTTACTCCAGAGCAGCCTCAAGGAATGATTAGACAGCATAGCTTGAGTAAAGTAAGGCTATTGCTAGAGAAGCCAAGCAATGGAACAGGATTTATGGAGACACCTAGTGAAAACACACCTTTCTGTACAATGTTGGGATAAGCTGATCGTTTCTACCCTACACATGGAATGAGATAAGTGATTTCTATAGTCATCTGTTGCCTAGATCATGGAGTGGCATAGGTCCACCCATGAATAACGAGTACCACAGAGAGCCAAGGCACTCTGTTTTTTCTTTATCTAGCCTTACAATGTCTGAATGGGCAACGGGCAATCCAGTACCACAAGCATTCTCAACCTCAGCAGTAAGAAGAGGTCTCTGTTACTTTAAGGAATGCATTTTACCCTCACAATGCTCAGATTCCATTCAAGCCACTGGGAGGACTTCTGTAAGGCAGGACCCAAAACCAGTACTCTGCTGCATCCAAGGCAGATCCCTCAACATTTGTCTTCCCCAACAGCCTGAGTAAATTACATCCCTGTATAACAAAAGTCCACTCACAAGAAAAAGCCATTGGGATCCCACAATGGCCCCTTCATAAGATTTCTTCAGTACTTTGGGCATAACCCAGCTGTTGCTGTCTGCTGGAGAGAACTCTTGGCAGGAGGCACCCTACCAACGCCTGCCAAGCACCAGCTCCTTAATAAAGTGAACCATCAGAATTCCCAGAGGCTTGAATCCGCTCTGGAGATGAGTGATTTCACTGGCCTGGGGGCAGCTGCCAGCTATGTCTGCTGTCTGCTTGTCTCCAGATGGCTGTCTGAAGGTAGGGGAATATTTTTCTGGACAAATCCATAGAAGAGAAATAGTAATTTTTAACGGATAATTAGGAAAAGCTGTTTTGAATTTTAAACACAGGAGCAACACCTTTTTGGGGCATTCAATTTCCTCTAAGCCATCTTTAATAATCATTATGTTTTTATTCACTTTCTAGCCTTAGGACTGGCTATTAGCATTGATTTAAAAAAATAAATCACCAATGGAAAGTTTTTCTCATCATAATTTCATCCCAGTCTTGCTTAAATACCGGAATCTGTCAAGTTATCAGCGTGAAAAATAGTTAATCTCTGTCTAAAATTAAGCAGTTTAATTTATCAGCATAAATATAATTTGACATGCTTAATCTCACAGAGAAAACTGTATTCCAGATACCAGATCCCGTCACTTCAGATTGCTCTGCTGTTGAAGTATGGGGATCCTCTTACCGTATGGTTTATTTCTAATGTTTTCACTGAAATGATAAAACTATCACGTTTCCCTTTAATGGATTGAAGTTTCTTTTCAGCTACACACTGGCATTGCACAGATACCCTGAACTCTGGCTGCATCACCTCTGGAGTAGTCTCCCACAGAATAAATCATTGCTCAACTGACGCTGTAGGAATTTTCCTTGGAAACATCCGTAAAGCCTGACATCAAATGCAAGAGGAAAGGAACAGAGAGCTCTAAATATATGAATATAAAAATGATGTAGTCCAGAGCGAAAAGTCCATCAGTTATCACAGTACAGACTGAAAGTTGCTTTGGACAAGTTGAAGACAGCACGTTTTGAACCTTTTTCAGGACACAATGCCTGAGGTCAATTCTGTAACCGAAGCCTTGGTTTCAGTTGCTCGCCACGCACATACACATAGGCCCTCTTAGCATGACAGCTGGACACACTGCTGTAATACCTACATCTGCTGCAGCCCATTAAACCCAGCCGCTCTTTACTTATCCTCTCTTCCCCTTATGGTTCAATGGCAGCAAAACCATTTGTTCCGGGCCACAGGTGAAAAGCAGAGAAGCCGTTAGCCACAGCCAGCCAGAAAAAGACCACTGCATAGGTGTAGCTACAGGGTGAGGAAGTATGAGCAGCAGCTCTCTCTAGATCCAGCACCATTTCTGTATTCCTGCACTCCAGACCTGAGAAACTCCTGGAGAATGCTGTGCTGGGCAGGGGTTCAGGCATGATACTCACAGCAGCAGGTGCTTGGGTCTCTTCCTCTTCTGCTCAGAAAAGCAGTGTGGAGAAGAGCAGTACAGGTAATGTGCAACTCCATTTCCAGGGAGGCAGTGTGGCATGAGGTTGAAATGCTCTCCACAGGCAGCAGGCAGATGTTTACTGCAAACTTTGCTCACTGTACACTCAATTCTTCACAACACTGTATTGATTCCTTTTAAACATCTTTTACCTGCTTTAATTAAAGACCTCAGTTCCACAGCCCGTTGCCTGAGAAGTACTTAAGGAAACACTAGAAGCAGGCAGGCTGATCCAAACTTCTAACAGATTCCAGAGCCGCCCGGATCAGCTGCCAGTTGGCACAGATGTGGACAAGCAGCACAGCATCCCATTTCCTCCATGTGCACCACTGCTTGCCACACAGAGCTGCAGGCACACAAAGCCACCTCTTCTGGACTACTCCCAGTGATGACAGACAAGCTTCTCAGCCGCCTGTGCCAGGCTGGCAAACCACTGCTGCTCTAAGCCCACGCTGGCCAAAGCTCTTTGTGTTACCCTTGTACATACTGGGCCATTTACCTCCCACCCCACTACTTTGAAGAACACTGGGCATCCTGGCACCTCAGCTGGTTTACAGACAGGGACAGGTTTCTTTCAGCTTGCTTAAACTGATTTTGCACCCATTAAGCAGCAGCTCAGTGCCCAGCTGAGCCATGTCCTGCTGGGTGCCCTGGTAACGGGGACTGGCGCTGTCAGCCAGACTGAGGGAGGCCATGCAGAACCCTCATGAAATCACAGCAAGTACTTGAAATCTTTAAAGGTGAGAAGATGCTTTCCTAGTCAAGTAGCTCTGGGCCACAGAGAACCGTGCACCCTGCCAGGACATCCCTAAAGCCTGTGGAACAATAAAGCAGGTGTGCCCAGGAACACTCCCAGGCAGAGGCCAGCTGGCGCCCAGTACCTGATGTCTGTGCTAGTAACTGGTCTCATCGTCCCAAGCAGGGCTGCACACCGTGCCCAGGCATTGTCCAGCAAGTGTGCTCACTGCAACAGGCCAGGCGTGCTTTACTAGAAGAGATACTGGGCATGCTGGAATTGTAGCTCAGGAGTAGCAGAGTTTGCCTTCCTGGCCATAGGAGCCATCAGAGCGGTTAGACTTTCACACTGATGCATCCACAGGGTCTGTGCAGCACATCCTCTGTGCATGTTGGAAAGGGACGTTGACAGATGCCATCAGTGGCGCTTTGGGACAGCCCGCTCCTTCCTCAAGCTGCCTGTCAGTGTTGATGCCTGCAGAATGTTGAATGTGCAGCTGTAACACCTCAGTAATCTCCTCACAACCTTCCACCACCACTATATCAACAATCCACCAGCTGGCATCGGGCTGACTTGACACTGGCTTGTGACACAGCCAGTGCCTGCAAGATCTGAACTGCAGTCTGCTTGGGCTGCCTTCTCCACACAGCTCCACACTGTCACTGCTTGGTGTGCAGGAGTCCTTCAGGCAGCCCGTGCCATCCAGGGTCTGAAGGGTAAACAGAGCAGGGGTGACTGCAAAACATCAAATCCAGGAGGTGCTGATATTGAAAAGTCCTCAGCCTGAAGACCCAGCTCCTTTACTTTTTCTGTGAGTGATTTCAGCTCAGTAGCTGGTAAGATGCATTCCTGCTGTGAAGATAGCATGGTAGATGGTATCAAGGTGACATGCCATGATAGCGTACAAGGTAACATACAAGACAACATGCCATAAAGGTAACGTGCAGAGGGAAAAGACCCTCCTGTTTGAATTAGCTCATGAACTGCCGCAGAAGTAGAGATGGGATGAACTTCGATAGAATGAAAGGTGATATATTAGAGAAAAACGAGCCATGTGACATCAAGGACCTGCTTGTTGGCAGCCAGAGAGGAAGGCACATGACTGCCAGCTGAGCGGAGCAGGACTGTGAGCCACCACAGGAGGCAATCCTACACAGTGAGGCTGCAGGACATATTTGCCGAGTGGAGTCTTTTGAAAAGCCCTGCACACTGGCTTGGGTGCTGTGGGAGTCAGTGGACCAGGCAGGGAGGGAGAGGGGAGCAAGCAGCCTCTGTTGTGAGGGAAGGCTGGTGACTCTTAACTCGGTCATCATTATAACAGGGGAGGGCAGGAGCAGGAATTCTTTTGTTGTGTGTGACTGCACCGTGGAGGTGGAGAGGAAACACTGCAGAGAAAGGAGAGTGTTTCCATGCTCAATACCAATACATACTGGCTGGGAATTAAAAGATGGCCCTCTTTGCTGAACCAGTCCTCTCTGGAGCAGCTCTTCCAGCATTGCAAGGATAAAGGCTCAAAGGAAATGATTCTGAGGTGGTGCTTATTAAGTTCAGAAGAAGAGCAGCATGACCTGCTTGACTGTGACTGCAGGGAACAGGCCTTGGCAACCCATATTTCCACTGCAGTTCTTTCATCCTGTGAGGAAAGAGTAGCAGTCTGTCCTTGTCCCCATTGCCTAGGGAGTGCAGAGTACCCAGAGAGGTTGCAGGCTGCATCATCCATCCCCTTGCAGTTTCCTGGATGGTCTCCATGTCACTGCCTGCCCCAGCTTCTGCTGTCCTCCAAGGATCTTTTCCCAAGTTTCATATCCTTTTTTGCATAACTTAGAAGAAAGCTTTAAATGTACTGCTCTAGATTTATAAATTCAGGGGTGGGAAGGGACAGCAGTGAGGAGACAGCATAGCTAGGTGCCTCAGCTTGCCGTGGCAGAGGGTTTAGCCGATGGGCCGAGTGGGATGTGGGAATAGGAGCCCCCAAACCTGACCATCCTTGCTGGATTATGGCAGCACCATTCTCAACATGAGGGCTGCTTATGGACACAAGTAGGGTATCCTGCAGGCTGCTGGCTGGGGTAGATCCTACATGGTAGGTGGGAAGAGGCTGCAGACAGTTGGGCTCCTGCTGGCATTGGGTGGAATCATTACAAGAAAAGCAAACGGGAGACCACTTGTCCTAGTGGCTGTCTCTCCGCATCAGAAATGACCGAGAATGTGTGAAGGCAGAATTAAAAACAATCACATAACCAGGGTTGCCCTGAGGCTTGTCAGTATGAAATGAGGTATCATGATCTGATACGGACTGTTTGCTACAGAGGGACTCATTCGTCAGGGCATGCCCAGTGCTTGACATGAGGGCAATCTTTAAAGAGAGTAAAAATCTCGTTTTCTGTGGCTGTGGAGGAGTCTGTGGAACCAGCTGCACATATGCTTTCTAGCTCTACGTGCTGCCTGCCAGAGCAAGGCTCTCATCATTCATTTGCCTGTACTAGTATGGATTTAAATGAGCAACCGGCATACTTGGGAACTGGTGCCAGTTCTGGCTGGGAAGGATGCAAAGAGTTCTAACAGCAGAACCAGGGCTGCATTGACGGGAACTCTGATAGCAGCACAGGCCATTCCCAAGGGCAGTGCCCACAGCAGTGCTGCAAGGAAGGGGAGGGACTGGCACTGCCTGGGAAGTGCCTCAGTGATTTTGCGACTCTGTGCCACAGGGTAGAGGGCTGGGTACAGGACACCTCAGCTCACACCTCTGGGGACCTGCCTGCCCAGGCTGTGAGTGCCCCTCCAGCCCCGCAGGGACAGCCCAGAAGGAACACAAAGAACTGGACTTTCCCACAGATGGTGATTTGCATCCTTCACCCAAGGGAGAAGTGCTGGGTTTAGAAGAGAGAAATAGTGAGGTCAGATGCTTCTGTCAGCAGTTTTCAAACTGATTGCCTCTGTTCCAGCCTGCAGGAAAGCATTTGCCTGCAGCCCTTTCATGTGACAGGAGTCAGTAAGGAAGCTGAGGGTGAAGTGATGCAGGGTGACTTGGGATCACACTCAGATCACACCAGAGGATGCAATGATCCAAAATAGTCCCTCTCCTCACTGCAAAGAGATGAGACTTGCCAAGCACTTGGTAAAGAAGGAGAAATACAGTGCAGAGACTACTTTGGAAAGCAATTCATTGCAAACTGGCTGAAAACATAGCAGTTGTGAAGCAGTGAACTCAGGAGGTGGCCAGCCTTAGTCCAAAGTTCACAAGGCACAAGGTACTGCCCGAGCACCTCACCCTGCTCTTTGCTGTGAGAGACAAGTCTGCTGCTGAAGACAGACAAAGCTGTTTCCTTTCCTCTTCACCATCCGACAGGCAGGTGCACATCCTGGAGGACTCCACAGCCCAGCGGTCCTTCAGCGTTTCAGTAACACACCTGGCATTGCTGCAGGTGAGGCTTTCAGCTCCACGGCCCAGATGTTTCACCTGCTTGGCTTTGTGAAGTGCAGCCTGGCTCTGGTGGAGGTGGGTCTGGGCAGTCCCTGCCTTCAGCTGGGAGCAGGCAAATGGACTTTAAACACACAGACATCTCGAATTAGTGTAAAATGGGAAGTTTTCCATTTTCTGTTGGTGGGCCACTGGATGGAGGCAGCTGGTAGCCTAAGTTTTGACAGCAGTTGTAGAAATTGCAACAGCAGGTATTTGTGGGGGAGCCTGCTCTGTTATCACCAGGTTATCCCTGAGATAGTCCTGCCTGCATTTGGCATTAATCAGGGACTTGCTGCTGGCCCTCTTTAGCTCCTCAGATAGTTTCCCTAATGTTTTTCCACAAGCTATTCCTTCTCCAACAGCTCTCCAGTATTTTGTGCATGAGGCATTGCCTTGGGTACATCCCAGCAGTACTAAAAGAGAGGATTGATGAGCAGAGTGACTAAGGATCATAGAATCACAGAGTCATTCTGGTTGGAAAAGACCCTTGAGATCATCAAGCCCAACCAATAACCCAACTCAACCAAATTCACCACTAGCCCAGATCTCTATGCAGCACATCTGAAGGACCTTTAAGTACCTCCAGGGATGGTGACTCAACCCCCTCCCTGGGTAGCCTGTTCCAGTCCCTGACCACTCAGTAAGGAAATATTTCCTAATGTCCAGCCTAACCCTCCCCTGGAGTAGCTTGAGGCTGATCCCTCTTGTCCTATCTAATGACCTGTGAGAAGAGACCAGCACCCACCTCTCCACAGAGTCCCTTCAGGTGGTTGTAGAGGGTAATAAGGTCTGGGTCCCAAACCATTTTCTGCATGGGGAAGCTGTTGAAGCAGTCCCTTTGTCTCCCTCTCAGTTTCAGCTTTGCCATCCCCTCAGAGGCATCACCACAGATTCAGATGACCCAGGTAGCCAGATGGACCAGGGAGATGATCAGAATTCAAAAGAACCTTTTCCGAGAGGGACCGTCTCTGCCACCCAGCTCCTGCTGTCTCACCCGCCAGCAGATACAGCCAAGCTCTGCAGTCACCAGCCCCTGTGTTGTCCCTCTCCCCAGCCCAGGGGTGTCCAGTTTAGATCTCTCCAGTGAGAAAATGACTGTTGTTTCTCAGCAGTTTAAGACAGAGGAGGGGAGAAGGAAAGGTCTTCCTTTGCCCTCTCTCACTGATACCCCTGTGTGAGGCAGACGTCCATCACAGGTCTGCTCTGGATAACAGGCACAACACAGGGAAACGGCTCTCAGGTCTGGACTTTGCTGGCTCTAGGGGATCAGAGGTGACCTGTCAAGGATCAATACACTCGATCTTGTTGTGTGGGCGAGGTTAAGCTGATGTTACTGGTCAGGAACAATTACTGCTGCAAAGATAAAGCTCATTTCCACATACAGGACTCTACTTTGTAAGCTAAGCTCATGGTTTGGCCTTGAACTGAGCGCAGCAGTGACAAATAGGTGCTGATATCATTTGGTCCTTACAAGCCAAACACAAATGATTACAGCAATCAGTAAAGTAACCAAGGGCTGGGAAATATTGCAGCTATGAAACCGCTCGTTGTAATTACTGGTGTTATCTGGGTGTTTTATAGCCAAAGCTCTCTGCTCTGGATACTGTTAATGAATATTGATTTAGAGAACAGAAAAAGGATGCCTCGGTACTAAAAGTGGTTTAACTGTATTTAAACCGAGACAGTTCCCCTTTCCCCCCCCCTCTGCCTTGGCTGTGTCTTTAGACCTCCATCTAGCAGCAGCTGTGATTTATTTTTAGCTTTTCTTTCTTTGCATATTTAAAAGGGTGTTTCCATATGGTGTGAAGCATAAGCTAGTGCAGCAATTAACTGGCAAAGAGCTTTACAATTCCAAATAGCTCAGAAATTAATTTCTGCTATGAATCAAAGACATCTTCACCAAACTAACAGCACGCCTCTACTGTGTGTGTGTGCGCAGTCGATCAGTTCATTCTGGGGACTCGGTGGAGTACAGAGACTGAATTCAAAAGAAGACATCTAGCAGTGAGTTTAAATGCCTGTGACACCAAAATTGCAGCTGAGTGTTGTCAGGTTGTTGCTTGCATCAACTGAATACTGCAGAAAGCAGCAATACCTTTCACAAGTACTGCCCTGTGCATCTAGATGCATGAGCTAGATGTTAGATGTTAGGGTTACTGGGTTGGTTGTAGGTTGGACTGGATGATCTTGAAGGTCTTTTCTAACCTCATCAGTACTGTGATCCTAAAGAAAAATGGACTGTGATCCAGAGGCTACATTTGCATCTAAAAACAATGATCCACACAGAACAAACCTGGCTTTTATTTATAACTTACAACTAGCTCTTCTTTCTCTCTGCTCAGAACTTAAAGAAAAGGAAGCTCCCTTGTCCAAGAGATGATGAACAACCATTTTCAGGTTGTTTGGGTAATGTACGGTGATCTTGCCGGCCAATGCATGTGACACATCAGGAGTTACCACTCTGAGACACATCAGGAGTTACAGCTCTGACTGTACAACTGGTCTTTCCTCTTTTATCTAGGGAAGCAGCCTTCGGTAAATAAATGATGTGAGTAACGAGTAAACTCTTTTTGCGCTGTATCTTAATTCAGAATTAATTAGCAAGTCCTCATAAAGAAATAATTAATTTCTGAATCTTCTTTGCTTCTTCTATTTTATTATTCTAAACAGATCTCTGGGAGTTCTTCTCTCAAAGGCATTGAAAGCCTCCATGACTAGAGACCATCCTTATCTCTTGTTTGTGCACCTTGGAGTTCCAACAATAGAAATCAGCGTGGGGTTTTCATACATAGAAAATCCCTCGGCCATCTCTGCACAGCATCGTTCTCTTTCAGGCAGTGAGTTTCTGACTTCAGTACCCTCATCATCAGGGATGGGGAGGAAGAGCTGGTCCCCTATCCTGCCTGTTTATGGTGATTTACAAGGCAAGAGCTTCAAGCCAGTTGAGCACCTCTGCAAGGCAAGCTGAGATCCCTTGAGGTCTCCTTCAAGCCTTTCGAACAGGGCACCCCATTCCACGTTAATAAAACAACAGTGATGTGACCCGTTTGGGCACAGAAACCTGCCCTCTCTACTCATGGCACTCTGTGAAAAGACCCCAACCCTGTGTGGGATACACCCTAACTCCTCTTCATCATCTGCAGCCACTCCTGTTCCTGTGCCTCCCAAGTACGTCTGCATTGCAGTCACTGTTCACAGCAGCACTGCCAGCCTAGGTAGAGCTCGCTCGAGCCCTGCTAAGTGCTGCTGTAGCAGAAAAACCCTGTGACAAATTCTGCTTCAGCAGATTTGTGGCTGGCTTTGTGTTTTCAGCCATCTGCAGTACAATTAGGACTTGTAAAAGTGCGGGGCCATGCTTTGCCAGCAAAGGCGAGTGCCCAGGGATTCAGAGGATCACTCATTTATTTTGGTGCAGGTATTTAGCATTTTAAACATTTCCTTTTATTTTACCTTCTTTTTAAAGCCCCGTACAGGTTTGTGAGTTTCTGTATTGAAAAGGCAATGAAAACAGTACTGGGTAATTATACTCTCATTATGAAGGCTGCATTTTTTCCCATCTCTGCTCAAGTACATTGTTTAAAGCAAGTAAAGCTTGCCAGGCTTTTTCCTCTCAGTGCTCGATGTTCTCCTGTATTCATCTCCAAGGATAGAGGGGATTTGTACGCAGCTCTTTCCAAGGACTCTCTCTGTTGTTACAACTCTGTTCATCCCAGGCTCTGCAGGGACCAGCTCCCTGCTGTACTCCCTGCGATGCTCTTCGACAGTTGCAGCAGTGGCAGTAACTGGAGGGAAGGACTTGGGATTTGCTACCCCCCAGTTAGAGTGGTGGATCCCCGGAACAGTTTGCCTAGAGAGGTGGTGGAAGCCTTGTCCCTGGACTCATTCAAGGTCAGGTTGCACAGGGCTCTGGGCAATCTGTTCTAGTAAGAGATGTCCCTGCTTGTTGTGGTGGAGGTTGGACTAGGTGACCTTTGGAGGACCTTTCCAACCCCATATGTTTTATGATGCTGTGATTTTACGATTCTGTGTGTAACAGGAGTGTCTGTTGCACCTTCTGTTGCGTGGTACAGCTCAGAACCTGGGTCTCTCCATTCAAATGGCCAGAGCAGAGCAGACTGCACTTCCTCTGGAGTGTAAAGAGAGCTAAATTCCTCTGCTCTTCCACCAAGAGACACCCATCCTACAGTGTCTGTGGCACTGGTTCTGGTGCAGCTGTTGCTTTAGGCTTGCTGAGGAAATGAAACCTCTGGACTGTTGGGAATGCTTTCATTTTTCATTCATAGGTGATTAATTGCTTACATGGCCATCAAATTGCCCTCTGGGGGTGTGATGGGAACATAAACGTCGATGATAAAGCACACTGTCAAGATGGCCCTCATATAGTTTTAATTACTTTGGGTGTTAGGCACAAACTCTGCTCCAGCAGACAATGAAACCACGCGTGCTTTATTGTGGCTCTCAATGTACACAGGGAATTCAGCAATGCAGGATGAAACACGCTGCTTTGACAGCCAGGTTTTCTCAAGGAGTGTGCTGTGATCATTAAAGAAGGGAATAGAGCTGAAGTAATTTGGGAGTGACAGCTGGAAGCTGCTGTTGAATAGCAAAGCATAGGGTGTGCTAGACAGTGAAAATGAAAATGCCTATTTTTCTCATCGCTTTGCGTGTGGCTGCTGACACTGCCAGGAGAGCTTCTTCCATCCTTGCAGGTACCATCCTCATATGTGAGTGTGACATGAGCTCACTGGTGGGACAGCCATGCCTGTGCATGAGACTATCTATGATAAGAGATGTAAGAAGTCTTCCAGTGTTGCTATCCATGGCTTCCCTTGGGAAGGTCACAGATGCACTAGTGCTCTGTGAGCTGTGCCCCCCTCAGAAAAAGAATTGCTCACACAGAGATGCTAAACTGCACAGCCACAGCCCGCCCATTCAACGTCTTGCCAGACACCAGAGCATGGCTTCTCCCTGGGGAGCTGTAGGCTGGATTCGAGCCACTTCTGGCCTCGCTAGTTGCATTGTCTTTCAGCCTCAAAAGGAAAATATGAAGGTAGCATAACCTGCACACCAGTCTGGACATCAAAGTGACCATCGCCACATTTTGGAGGATATGGAGCTGTTGGAGAGTGTCCAGGGGAGGTCACAAAACTGCTCAGAGATCTGGAGCACCTCTCTTACAAGGACAGGCTGAGAGAGTTGNAGGCTGGATGGGGCTCTGGGCTATCTGGTCTGGTTAGAGATGGCCCTGCTTGTTGTAGAGGGGTTGGACTAGATGACTTTTAGTGGTCCCTTCCAGCCCAACACCTTCTATGACTCTGTGATTCTATGTTGGGCCAGATCAAACCAGTTCCTTGTCTTCATCTCCCCTAATGCACAGAAGTGCTTTATCAGATATCAGATGTTAGGGTTACTTGGTTGGATTTAGGTTGGGCTGGATGATCTTTAAGGTCTCTTCCAGCCTCATCAGTACTGTGAGACTGTGATCCTGTGATGCAGTTTGTTCTGGTAACCATCCCTGGTCCAGCAGACAGGTGTCAATCAGACTCTCTGCACACAGCCAGTCTGTCAATGGTGGCAGAGTTGGAGCCAATTTAATTTAATTTATTAGAGCTGAAAGGAACCTTCTCTTCTGTGACAATGGGTGACAGAGTGTAATGATTCCCATTTAATTGATGAATGTAGGTTTGGCACTTGCCAATTAACCAGATGCATTAAGACACTAGGGGTGAAACCCCAAGAGGATTTCACCAGCGTCTCCACGCATGGAGGGCTTCATTTCCTACAGCAAACTCATCTGCAGCCTTTCCAGGCTAAGCAGCACACGGGAACCAATGCAGAGAAATAATCTTGGTGGGCAGGGGAAGGACAATCAGGTACCATCTTTGCTTTCAGGATCAGGCTGTGCTCCAAATATACAACCCACTGGCACCCTACACAGCCCTACACTACACACAGCCACTTCGGTTCAGGTACCTATGCATAAATGAGCAACATTCATTAGCCACAGGACCCCTGCAATGAATAAATTATCCTACAGAGGCTGTTTGGGAGGAGGAACGGAGGCACTCTGGTCACTCTTTTCTCTCCTATATATTTTCCTAGTGCTGAAACTTGTTCCTACTGTTTGTCCTTTATGGTTGCCTGCTCTAGCAACACACTTTGATTAGCTTTTCAATGTTAATTAATACCCATTTTCAACCCTTCTGAACACACATGGCTCAAGGGGTGTTATTCTAGAGTCACAGATTTGAAGCCCAGGGTGCATCACTGCACACTCTAGTGTAACTCCCCACGATTTTACCCTTTGCCCTGCGATTGCAGAGCTGAGTGATTCTTTACTGACCGAATGAGAGCGTTTGCTTAAGAAGGAAATCTAATTTGGCTTTAAAGATCTAACACAAGAGAGAAGCTAACCACATCTTGCCTTTTCATTGGTCAAGAGCTACTTTTTATTTTCATCTCAACCTTAGGCAGCTTCAGCCCCCACCCACTGACATCTTTGTTATTTATAGCCTGGGCCAGATCACTTCAGCATTTCCTCATTTACAAACTAATTGGGTTTTTGAATAGATATTTATATCTCTCTCACCAAAAGAAAAGCCCTGAAGAACAGCTTTGTGTGCCTTGTTCATGACTCTGCCTCTCAGCAGGGTCTCCTGATGGCACCGGGGCTGCTCCTGACCAACACAGTCCTGTTCTCATCAGGACAAAACCTTCTGAGGCCATGGGACTGTCACTGCCCTCAGCAGTGCCTGCTCTGCTAGTCGCCCCAAGCACTGCCGTTCTGTAGCCTTCCCAGCGTGCAGCCTTCGAATCCTGGATGTTATGGAGTAATGGGATTCATGGGGCTGCTATTGCTCAGTTCTTCCTGCCCGTCTCCTGCTTTTTGGAGCCCCTTGTCAGTCCTCTGAAGCCGCGTGTTCCACCAGGACCCCCGTGTTCACCCACCATGGGGTTGCACTAGATGACCTTGGAAGGTTCTTTCCAACCCAGACCGGTCTATGACTCTGTGATCACAAAAGGCCACCTGCATTCTTTGCACCTCGGGCTGCTGATTGACAGGGATGAACCAGCAGTGTGCCCAGGTCAGCCAAGAGGGGTTGGCATCCTGGACTGCATCAGAAACGGTGTGGCCAGCAAGAGAAGTGATGCTGTACTCAGCACCAGTGAGGCCTCACATCAAATATTGCCTTTGGTTTTGGGCCCCTCAAGAAGGACATTGAGGTGCTGGAGCAGGTCCAGAGAAGGGCAACAAGGCTGGGGAAGGGCCTGAAGGACAGGTCTGATGGGGAGGAGCTGAGGAACTGAGGCTGTTTTGCCTGGAGAAAAGGAGGCTGAGGGGAGACCTTACTGCTCTTTACCTGAGAGAAGGATGTAGAGAGGTGGGGGTCAGCCTCTTCTCCCAAGTTACCGGTGATAGGACAAGAGGGAATGGACTTGACTTGTGCCAGGGGAGGGTTAGATTGGACATCAGGATCAATGTCTTCCCTGTCAGAGTGGTCAGGGGTTGGCACAGGCTGCCCAGGGAGGGGATGGAGTCACTGTCCCTAGAGGGGTTCAAAAAATGGGTAGACAGGGTCCTGGGGACAGAGTTTAGTGGGCAGGGTGGGGTTGGGCTGACAGCTGGACTGGGTGATACTGTAGGTTAATCATTTGGTGACTCATTAGTCCCCATCGTGGGCAACTTTTAGTTATTTGGATGTTTCTGGCTTCGTTTTTAGTTATTGAAGCACAAGTGCAATGGTTTGTAACTCAATGGGAAGGGTTCTGAGACCTAGCCAGTGCGTTGGTCCCTGCTCTGTCACGCCGTGCCTGCTCTGTGTAAAAGGGTTCTAGTACTGCTTTGGAAGGAGTCTGAGTGCCACAGTCTCTCATACAATGTTTACAGTCATCCTGGTGGATTTGTTGTCCTTCCTTCCCTCCTTCTCCCTCCCCTCCTCTCTGCCGGCAGCCTACGCTTTTTGCCTGCCTGCTGTGAGGAGATCTCTGAATTGTAAAAATAGCTGCTGGAGAGCAACAAACCAAGGCAGACATGAAATGCAGCGGGGAAGAAGGGCTCTAGGGAGACTTGCTGAGTCGCAGCACATTGGGGCTTCCCTGCAGGGCTTCAGCGGTGCCTTTGTGAGGCTGCATAGACCTGCACCTACGCTCTGCATTTAGCTGAACCAGCACCATCAGAGCTCTGTCCTGAGCTGAGCCTGGTTAATCGCAGATTCACTTTGGGAAGAGGAATTCCAGCTGCAAATGAATGGAAAGTAAGGGTTATTATACATTCTTCTTTTGCCGTGGAATTTTAGTCTCCCAGCCTGAGTTTACAGGCGAAGTCTGGATTTGGATGCCTCTGTTCAAACAAGTGAACTCAACAGACTTTGCCTCATGGTGTGGAATGGGAGGAAAACGTCACGAGGCCTTTCCTTTTCGAAATAACTGGTTGAGAAAAGATTAGTGAAGATATATTTCTGTTCAGGCTGTCCCCTGCAGTGAGGTTAGGGGATACATTCATCTCGCACATCACGATGAACTCCATGCCTGCTGTAGCACTGCAGTTCTCCTGCAAACATACAGCCGCTGACCTACTTTCCAGGTGCCTTGGTGGAAGTCGTTCCGAATCTTTCTGGTGTTTCAGCACCATGAAACGGAAAGGTTTTCCCAGGATACGGCATCTTCCCGGCATGGCTAACGCCACGGCATTCAGTCACCAAATGGACTTCGGAACCTTAATGCTGGGAAAATGATGATGTGTTTTGTAAAGAGCAGGCTGGTACAGCAAACAGCATGAGTCAGCAGTGTGCCCAGGTGGCCAAGAGGGCTTATGGCATCCTGGCCTGTATCAGGAATGGTGTGGCCAGCAGGGAGAGGGAGGTTCTCCTCCCCCTGTACTCAGCGCTGGTTAGACAGCACCTGGAGTACTGTGCTCAGTTCTGGGCCCCTCAGTTCAGGAAGGATGGCGAGGGGCTGGAACGAGTCCAGAGAAGGGCAACTGGAATGGGAAAGGGGCTGGAAGGTCAGCCCTACGAGGAGAGGCTGATGGAGCTGGGGCTGTTCAGCCTGGAGAAGAGGAGGCTCAGAGGTGACCTTAGCGCTGTCTAGAACTACCTGAAAGGGGGTTGGAGTCAGGCGGGGGTCGGTCTGTTCTCCCTGGACACTGCAGACAGGACAAGGGGTCACAGCCTTCAGCTCCATCGGGGGAGGTTTAGACTTGACCTTAGGAGAAGGTTTTTCCCTGACAGAGTGATCCGGGTTTGGAACGGGCTGCCCACGGAGGTGGTCGAGTCGCCGTCCCTGGAGGTGTTCAAGGTCAGGCTGGATGAAGTGCTGAGTGGCATGAGCTAGATGGCAGCTGTTAGGGTTACTGGGTTGGTTTTAGGTTGAACTGGATGATCTTGAAGGTCTTTTCCAGCCTTCTCATTACCGTGACACTGTAATAATTAATCATTCTTAGCCTAAAGGCAAAGAAGTGTTTCCAGCTTTTGCACGAATCAACTTCTCATCTCAGTGCATGACAGGGTGGCAACAATCCTGGTTTTCCTCTCAAGAATTTGTCCTTTTTTTGTCAAAAAGCTTCTTTGGGCATTCCTGGCCACAATATATTCGGGTTTGTTACGCTCGGCAGGTGGGCTGTTAATTGAGATGAACACTAATGAATTCAGAAGTGCTTTTCTCACTCCGTTCCTCAGAACGGTTTTGATTTGCTTCCAAATCCCCACTCTGTGGCTGGGCTGGATGTTTGTAACGGGCTCCTCTGTGGCCACCGTTTGGATTTCTGGACAGGGTTGTTGTGTGCTTTGTTCAGTGTGACTGCAGCCTCTTTACACCTGATGCAGCATGTGGGTTCTATTCTATGAGCAGAACAGCAACGGGAAATACCCTGAGCTTGGCTGGAGTGAACTGAGACGGTGTAGTTAGCACATCTGTAGTAGAGAGAGTGGGAGCTCCAAGCCATCTGCAGGTTCAGGCATGGTGCCTGTGGTACTTGTCATTAGAAGCCAGTCTGCCATCGAAGTAGTTACACTGAGATGGGTTTGAGGTGAACTCACTGACTAGAGTGATTCCTCTGGTGAAACTCGCTGACTGTAGTGAATCTGCTAGCAAATGAGTGCTATGATCCTGTGTTCTAGAGTGGCAGTTTAAAAATGTCAATGGGACATGATATCACAGCAGACTTAAGGATTTTACTTAAGGTAGTTCTGCAAATAATAATAATAATAACAATAATAATAATAATAATAGTAAGAAGAAGAATAGTAATAATAAGAATACTATGAAGATGAATAAGAATAGTAAGAAGAAGAATAAGAATAGTAAGAAGAAGAATAGTAATATTAATAATAATAAGAAGAATAGTAATAATCATCATCATCATAATCTCACAGTCTATATCTGTGAATGTAGATTGTTGTCATGTTTAATACTAGCAACCAATTTTCTGACTGAATAATTCATATGCAGATTTCTGATAGCTGGGGGAAACCCCACCCTGTTTTCAGTGTCATTTTCTGAACCAAAATATTTTCTCCATCAGTTACGGTTATTAGTTTTAATTTATTATTTTCATTCTCTTCCCCACCCATCATCTACAATCAATGCTGCAGAGGAATCATTAGCACTGCTTCTCCAGTTTCCTACCAGCATGCTGAAATCTGGATGGATGAAAGTCAGTGTCAGGGTGCAAGTGTTTCCCTTTGTCATTTTCAGGCCATTCTTAATGGGAAAAACAAGTAAAGTGGGAAAAACAGCCATCTACTCCAGTAATGGGTCAAAATACCAGGATCTACCAAGGGCTCCTCACAGCATTACTGCAGCACCCACAGCTAAAATGCTGCCACAGGCACCTGCTCAATCTCTCTAAAAATAAACTGCTGGGTTGTGTCACTGTGATTGAAGAGCCTAAAACATCTAATGGCTCATGACAAGAGGATTCCTGGCTGGAAAGCTCTGGGTGGCATCATGCCAGGCAGTGGCCTGCAGACCTCCTTCTTTTCCTTTGCTGCTGTGCTGCTCAAGAGTCACTGCAGCCCAGACAAGGCACCCTGAGGTGGTAAAGTTAGGTAGGAACCACAGCTGGGCCCCTGGAGTCCACCCCTCGGTGGGGAAGCCATCGGGTTCCTAAGGCTGGGCACGGGTCCAGGCACCGCTCAGCAGATACAGCAGCTCCTGCACCAGGAGCATGCAGGCGGGCTTCCCCAGCGGTGGCAGCACCACGAATGGCTTCGCCCATTTCATAATTTCTGCTCTTTGGAGAAAGCCCAGCCCTTCCATCAGCAGATGGTTTCCTTGCCCACAAGGTCTCAGCATTAACCAGAAGCGAGGATGAGCACTGCCTGTCTCAGATAACTTGGCCATGCCAGGAGCTGTTTCTTTGCCAGAACTATCTTACGTGCCTCAGCACTAACGCAGTATGTCATTGATTTCAGAGAGGCATCATGAAGCCATCCAGGCTCTCACAGGACGGGTTTGGTCTGTAACAGAATTTAATCTGGATTATTTATTGCTGGTGGCAGCCTCTTGCTGCTGCCGACCTGGAATGGAAACGGCGCTTTCCCACCAGCCCCCACATCTCCTTTCAAGTCCCCTTCCTATCCCTAATGGCTTGATTTTCAAACATGATGCTACCCTCAGGCTCTTTTGCTCCTTAAAGTAGGACTGCTCACATCTCTTGAAAAACAGGCCAGCCCCGTACATAGAGCACACTGTTATTTCTGTGGAGAGCTCTGGGCAATGTCCTATCGCACTCTGTTCCATGAGGACACAGTGCACCCCAGGAGGGGGCCGATGTCGTGCTCGGCATGAGTCAGAACCGGTGTGAAGGAAGAAACAGCCTATTCAACTCCTTCTCAGTGTGCAGGGAGATGGAGCTGCGTGAGGATGAGCTGCTCCTCCCCTGTGGCAAAGCAAACAGACCCCATTAAATCAGAGGAGTGCTATGGGTGAGGTCACTGGAAGGGCTCACTGAAACCTGTGGGACTTCTCTGCATCGGCCACTCTGGGAACTTCACACCTGCATGATTTACAGGTGCTTCTCTTTACAATGGGTTTGCTTACACTATACACAAAGGATAATTAGGGGAAATACCTCAACGTGTCTTCAAAGGAAACCTCAGTTTCCCCAGACCGCAGAACCCCAGAGGCTGAGCACTCAGGTTTTTCCACGATTACTTAGTAAAACCTCTTAAACGAGTATTTGCACATGAATAAGAGATGTGGAAGTAGCACCAAAGCACACGTCATGTAGAAAATAGGGATGACTGTAGGGAATGCAGCAAATTGCAGAGCCGACCGCTCTGGCAGACTTGTGCAGTGCTGGGTTAATGTGCATAAATTGATCTCTGCATCTAAGCGCATCCAATGGCTTGCTCTTGCCATAAGGGGGAAGTCTTCTCCTTTTCTTTCCCCTCCAACCCAGCCCTCTCCTCAAAGACCCTCCTTCCTCACTTGTAGTGGCTCTAGAGTTTACTTGACTTGCCTGTGAGCTGATTCATCTCACTGACCCAGCAGAAAACTAGGCAGCTGTTTCTTTCTGGGTCACGTTTCTGCATGGCTAGTGAACCACAGTAGGGAGTGGAGGGCTCCATTCATTCACAGGTAGCAGAGCTGATAGAAGTGATAATGGGATCACACAGTGGAAACTGGGCCTCCTCAGCTTGGTGGAGGTGAACGGCTGCTCAGGGCACACCATCCTGTGAAACTGAAACGTCAGGTGTCTACATTTGGTCACCTAAATCCCCTTCACTCTGGTGAAAACAAACACTGTGCCCAAGTGCAGCTGGCACCAGTTCTGTGCATCGGAAGGGCATCTCCTTATCTCATCCATCAGCTCTGCAAGATCTGCCACTGCCGCACCTGCCCCACTACTTCCCTCCCTGGCACCCAGGGCCACCAGCATGGAGCTGGGCTGGGAACTGAGCCCTCTGAGTAATGCTCTTGGTGTCCAGCTCACCCACAGGGTTGCCTTGGCGTGATGCAGGCACACAGAAGCTGAACAAGGGACAGAGAGGGGCTCTTCCAGCCCAGGTCACAGTGAAACTCGTGTGTGTTCAGCTGCTTTTAGCCACTGATCTCCCACATTGCTGCAAGTCAAGGGCTGTGACCTCCAGCAGCTCGTACACCTCAGCCACTGCTGTGCACCCTGCTTTGCTCAGACAACAGCTGTTTGTGCAAGGGATCACATCGGGTACTTGATTTGTCCTGGTTCTTGAGGCCGAGATGGAGGGTGGGCACTGCTGCATCTGCTCGTTAGTCTTTGACTTTCACGTATAGCCAAGAAGCTGTGTAACACCAGCCCTGCGGCAGGCTTGCAAGGTTTCAGCTGTCCTTTCTCCCCTGGCTCCTCATGCTATTTCTTTACCTTCCTTTGTTCCATTTTGCTCCCACTAACCGTAAGGCCCCTGTGGCAGGGACCACGTCATTTCTGTATGAGCGCAGTGCCTCAGATAATGGAGCTTGAGCAGCCAGGGGGGCCTTGGGGAGCTCCTGTCATAGAAATGACGGTAGGGAATAGTTTCACTCTTGTGAGTGCAGAATTAATCACGTCTGAGAGCACCTGATGTTTGCCAGCCTTTCTAGAGGACTTCAGCTTTGCCAGTTGCCTAGCCAGCTCCTTTTCCTCCATCCCTGAGAGCTACCCGTTGCCCTCATGCCCTCCACCTACCCCTCCCTTTTGACACCATGGCTGATCTATCCCTTTGGTCAGGAGATCACAGGCTGTCTCCATTTCCTCGTTCTCAGCATCTCCTTTTCCCCTCTGATCTTTGCTTCTGCGCTGCGCAGGGCTGCAAAGGCAAGCTAGTTAATGAGCAACCTTCCCTTCCCCAGTTTGAGAGAGAAACAGAATCGCTGTTTCAGTCCTAAATACAGAGGAAGATACAGTAAACCACACAGCATCTGGAGCTGCCGAGCAAAGGGGAGAGCGAAGGGAAAGGGAAGGAAATGAGAGGCAGCAGCAGAGTAGGAGAATGAGAACAGGTTAAGAGGAGAGCATAAACGGTTGTGGTGATAGTCTTTTTGTTCTCTGTGTAGTAACTCTCTCTTCAGCAGCAGGTATATGCTTTAATTTAGCTTATGTTTGTTGGGAGGTTCTTCAGCTAATGAAATCCAAATAAACGAGGTATCTGGAGGATCAGGAATGTCTACAGGGGGTTTAAAGGGATGGAGGGTTCTTACGGTTTTCAGTGCACCAGTAAGCCGTGAGCATCCCATGTGAACACTCAACAAGAACTGCAGTTTGCTGATGACATCAAACGGTGCCAAAAGATACAGCTGGAGGGGAGTAGCTGCTAGAATGTTGGTTCCCAGTCTTATTGGACCTACACACTACTATTACTCTCCAAAATTTCCTACAAATCAGACTGTGATTTCATACTTTAAACTGAAAACACTACAGAGACACCAAATGGCTATGATGGCCTACCAGGGCTTTGTAGGACATCTGTGATACTCGGGCAGGGCTCAAGCGGCGCTAGAACGAGGGGGGCCAGAAGCAGAACAAAAGTGCTCCACACGTGCACATCTCTCTTCACTACAGTGACAAGAAACCAACACAACCGGAGAGCAAACAGTCAGGGCCACTCAGGTAGTTGGGCTCACGTGGGATATGGATGGAGACGTCAGGGATTTCACAGTGCCTGCGTCTTACCCAGGGAAGAATTTGATGGAAACATCTGCAAGAAGGACAGGCCAAGGAAACCAAGGAAACATCCTTAGGTCAGCTACGATGTGCCAGGGTAGTGCAGCCTGCTAGGAGCAGAGAAGGCAAACGACACCGGTTAGCGAAGCCCCAAGGGATTACACAAAGTGCGAGGCTCCTCACTGCAGGAGTCCTGTGGACAGACTGAGACGGGCTGGACTCTGCTGGGCATGGACTGTGTCACTCAGCAAGGACAGAAGCTGTTGGACAAAGGATTTATAAAACAAAAGGCGTGCAAGTCCACAGAAAGGTGACCGTGACAAATGAATTGGCTCTAAGAAGTCACTCCTGGATGGGCACCGAGATGATAAAGTAGATGAGCTAGAATCTTGGGGAAGACTCAGTGAAGATGAAAACGCCGATGGTGCTGCTGTATCTGGATTATTCAACAGCAGCAAAACCCCCCAACACTTCCCTGCAGAGGAAATCCTTGCCGGGCGGGTATTAAATGCAAGCTCAGGCTCAGAGGCAGCTGCGTGGGACACGCGTGTCACTGCAGACCAGGGGGTAGGGCACAGAGAGTAGGACAGAGCGCACTGGCTCTCAGGAAAGGAGAACCGCACAGGGCGTTAGGTCAGCGCTCACATCTGCGGGGAAACTGACAGCAGTTGTGCAATTTCCCGGAGATCTAAGTTCGGCTTCTGCAGCCCACACCGAGGGGTGCGCTGCGGGCTCCCACACCCGGCACCCCCGGTGATTCCTTCCTCCGAGCTACCACCCGTTTTGCGGTGGCACCAGCCGTTGCCAAAGACCTTCGCTCTGCGGGAGAAACCAGAACACCCAGACGCCTCGAGCCCCTCTTTCT
>VZRI01012373.1:206601-227094 GCA_013397515.1 Upupa epops
ACTTGTAGCCCAGATCGCTGCAGGCAGTGAGGAGTGGTTTCTCATTTGAGCAGGGCTCTGTGTTACCGAGTCCCTGTTTACCAGGCGTTGAAGCGTGGTGATAAATCTCCTGCCGAAGAGACGTTCTGCTGCCTGCTGACTCAAGGTGTATCTGAGTTGATCTAACAAACTCTCATTTCAATAGCAAAGGTGTCTTAACGTGGGATCAGCTCCTGTTTCTGATAACCCCATTGATTTAGGGCTATTGGCCACGATCTCTACCAGTCCTTAATGCTTCCAACACTTGCAGTTTAATAGCCCTGCCTACTGCTCGTGCACCGGTGATGTTCAGCTCCCATCACCGAGAGAGAAGCCCGAGTGATGTCGCAGCTGTTTTAACGTGAGCTTTCAGAGGTGACCCGTGTTTAGCTGTGAAGGTTTCATCAGGCTGCTCCTCCCAGGCGACAGCGCTTTTTTAGGGAGTGACTGTAAATCCTGAAGCGCCGGTGCCAGCGTTCGGTGTCGGGATTCATAGCTCAGATGTTTCTCTGGGAGCATCCGTGGTGCCGCCTGCACTTGTGTCTCCCAGAAAATACTGATTTGATCAAAGCAAGCAAGAAAATTCTTCTCCAGTGATAATCACGTTGTGCCTGATAGTGAAGGAAAAAACCGGGGTGCTTGCTCCTTCTTCTGTTGACCAGAAGATTAAGCTTCATGGAAAGGATTAAGAGAGCTCTCCTCGGTTAATTTGTCGTGGGGTAGGCAGTGTGCCTGGTTCTGCATCAGTGGAAAATCCGTTATCAATCAATGGTGCTTCTGCAGCTGAAGCCGAAGGGATTAGAGACTCCTCGTTAGGAGTGGAGTGGGGGAGAGAAAGATCTGCGTGTGCTTATTGCCCCGTGGCCGTGAGCTGCTCGCGCTGGGCTGCGGCCACAACAAATGGCAAAGAGAACCTTTTGTGGCCTTAGATTGTTTCCAGAGAGGTCCAGGAGGGTTAGTGGCCTTGGGAAGGGCTGAAGAGAAACCTCTCCTGGAGTGCTGCTGTGTGCATTTGAGCAAGATGATTTCAAATTGGAGGGGGTCACAAAGCAAGAGGATCTCAAGTCCTCTCCTCTCCCCTGGTAAGACCACGCCTGCAATACTGTGTGCAGTTCCGGGTCCCTCGGGTCCAGAAGGACAGGGAACTGCTTGAAAGAGTCCAGAGCAGAGGCACAGGGATTGTGGAGAGAGTGGAGCATCCCCCTGTGAGGAAAGGCTGAGGGAGCTGGGTCTCTTCAGCTGGGAGGAGACTGAGGGGTGACCTCAGTAACGTTTGTACATACGGAGGATGGAGCCGGGCTCTGCTCAGTGGTGTCCAGTGGGTGCACACTGGGACGGTGGCAGTTCCACAGACACACAGGAAAAACTGTCACAGTGAGGGTGAGAGAGCCCTGGCACAGGCTGCCTAGGGAGGCTGCGGGGTCTCCTGCTCCGGAGACTTTCAAAGCCCCCCTGGGTGCAGCCCTGTGTGACCTGTCCTAGGGAAGTCTTCTCTGGCAGGGAGTTTGGACTGGATGATCTCCAGAGGTCCCTTCCAACCCCTAACATTCCATGATTCTAGGGGTTGTGTGACGTGGGGGAGAGTAAATGAGGAGGTCAGCCGTGTGATAGGAGCAGGAGTTAGGAAGAGCAGTGGTAGAGGGGTGCAGACTTGGGGTTGAGGAGTGCAGAGGAGCACTGGTGCTTACACCACGCTCTTCTCAGCTGCTGCCACCCAGGCATTTTGGTGCAAGAGGCTGCAGTATGAGGGAGATGCTGAAGAGTTTGCTGACGATGCTGAGGTAGACGCCCTAACAAATGGCACTGCCTACAGAGGCTTCTTCCTTTAGTAAGTATCTCCTTTGCCTTCTGCTCGAGTGCACCCAGGCTGTTAGAGCCTGCCAAATACACGGAGCCCTGCAATCCCAGACTTACTTCAGCAAGCGCCTTCCAAGCGATAATTAACTTCTTTAAAAGTAGCTCTGATCCAGAGCCGAGCTGTGGAGAAAAGCGTGGTCTACAACCTCTGCTGCAGTGTTCGGTAGGCGCTGTTCCAGGGGGGTGGAGGCTAATGCATCACAAAAAGCTATCCGGAGTAAGAACTGTGCTGCCCACACCTGTTTGGTGAAGGTAGAAGGTAGACGTTTTGATCTGTTACAACGGGCGAGACTGTGTCCCTTGGTTTGGTAATTACAGAGATTAAATGATCTTTCTTTACCCTTGCTAAATGCAAAGCGATTGAGCTCGCATCGTGCAAGGCTGAGGCTCTCTTATTTGTAGCTTCATGATTTATTAATCTGACACAGTAGATGAGAAGATTTATAGATCTGGTTGCCTAAGGAAGAAGAAGGATGTACAGAAAGGCCAGAGTAGGTCTGTGTGTCTCACGCTTCTAGATGCTCTCAGATACTGCCTCAGTTTGAGTAGGGCCACAGGGTGTCTGCACTGGCCATGGGACACGTGGCAGATACTCTCTGCCAGCTTCTCACCCTCCCCAGAAAGAGAAGAGGAAGGGAAGAAAGGAAAGAGAGAGACTTGTGGATTGGGAGAATGGAAATCATGCTGAAATGAGATCTGTACAGGAGCAGTACCCCCATCTCCACTGATGCAGCTGCTGGGGAAGCTCCAGACTACATTTAGCAACAGACACGAACCTGGGCTGTTCAGCCTAGAGAAGAGGATGCTGAGGGGAGACCTCTTTGCTCTCTACAACTGTTTGAAGGGAGGTTGGAGGAGTAAGGTGGGTGTTGGCCTCTCCTCTGTAGGGACTAGCGATAGGACAAAAGGAAGTGGGGTCACGCTGTGCCAGGGGAGGGTCAGATGGGACATCAGGAGGAATTTCTTCCACCACAGAGTGGCCAGGGCTTGGAACAGGCTGCCCAGGGAGGGGGTGGAGTTGCTGCCTCTGGAGTGGCTCAGAAACACTTAAACGTGTCCCTGGTGGTCAGGATTTAGTGGCCGGGGGAGGTTGGGTTGCCGGTTGGACTGGATGGTCTTGGAGGTCTCTTCCAACCTCAGTAGTTCTGTGATGCTGTAGGAATTGGGCGTGACAAGCGAGGATGCCTTCAGAGGGGCGTTTGGGCACTGCCTTGCCCCGGTTCACTGGCTGTCCTGGTTACAGGAGGAAGCTGTTTGCCGGTGCCTTCCTCTGCTGTAGCCCTTCCTTCCCAGGGTGCTGCTCCCACACAGGCGACGCTGTGGTAACCGCTCAGCGCTGGCAGAAGTGCTCATCTCTCGGCAACCTTTGTGGAGCTGGAGGGGATCTGAAACGGGATGTTTCTCTCCATCTCTACAGCCTCTGCAGCTTCACCACTGCCAGCCTTGGATTAGTGAAATAAAGCCCTCCCGATCATGGTGAAGTGAACAGTATGAAGAGTATTTTCTGCCTTCTTCCCCCCTCCTGTTGAACGTGTGGTGTGCGAGCTGGCACGGTGACCTCCGTTTCATGACTCCTGTGAGGCGACTGGTCCCAGAGCCTTTCTGTGGGGATCAGTTCATCCCCCAGGGGATGAGATGTGATATTAAGCATGTAGACCTGAGCGAAGCAGCTGTCCGTAGCCCACCTGCAATGAATTTGTGCTTGCAGTGCTGTGGTAGTGCAAAGCAGTTCCTCCATCTGCGAGTGTGTGCTGGTGATTTCATTTACTCTTCATTTTATCTGGTTTCTTAGCTGTGTCCTTGGTAGTCAGACGGGACGTGGACAGGCGCCTCTTTGGTGGCCAGCGTGGCTGAGCTTGGAAAAGCACTGCAGGCAGTTGTAGATGAACTTGGCCGGTGCATTGGGGAACGGCTTCATGCTGGTCATGCAGGGGTGCAATGGGTCACAGTCTTCAGCTCCATCAGGGGAGGTTTAGACTTGACCTTAGGAAAGGGTTTTTCACTGAGAGATTGATCCAGTTTGGAATGGGCTGCCCATGGAGGTGGTTGAGTTGCCATCCCTGGAGGTGTTCAGGGTCAGGCTGGATGCAGTGCTGAGTGGCATGAGCTAGATGGCAGCTGTTAGGGTTACTGGGTTGGTTTTAGGTTGGACTGGATGCTCTTGAAGGTCTTTTCCAGCCTCATCATTCCTGTGATCCTGGAATCTTGGGGGGCGGTCTGTCAAGCCTTCTGTATTATTGTTCCAGTCAATGATATCGACTGATGTGAAAGCAAGATTAATCTTTTCCACTCTCAGCACGAAGATTGAATTTCAGACTCTTGATTTACGTGGTGGTGTCAACTGGGTGTTTTCATTGGCGACACCGAACCCTGAGCAGCCCTTCCACAGTTCTGACTCCACTTTCCATTTTGCTCCACAAGAGCATCTGGAAAGCACCGACCCCAGGAAACGGTCAGAGTTGGAATTAACAGCTGGGTAAACGGCAGAGCCTGGAGGACAGGTCTGATGAAGGAACTGGGGGTGTTCAGCCTGGAGCAAAGGAGGCTGAGAGGGGATCTCCATGCTCTTTACAGCTCCCCGAAAGGAGGTTGTGGAGACATAAGGGTTGGTCTCTTCTCCCAAGTCACTAGTGATAAAACAGGAGGAAACAGCCTCAAGCTGTGCCAGGGGAGGGTTAGATTGGGCATCAGGAAAAAGATCTTCCCTGACAGAGTGGTCAGGGGTTGGAATGGGCTGCCCAGGGAGGGGGTGGAGTTGCCATCCCTGGAAGGGTTCAAAATGTGTGGATGTGGCCCTGGGAGACAGGGTTTAGTGGACAGGGTGGGGTTGACAGTTGGACTGGCTGGTCCTGGAGGTCTCTTCCAACCTGAGTGATTCCGTGAAGGGTTGTGTGGGTCTGGTGCAGGCTGTGACTGGTTATCATGGCCCAATAGGTCCTGGTTTCCAGGTGATTCTGTTACCATCCTCTTTGAAAGGCTCCCTTAAGAACCACCCTGGAGAGGTACTAGAGAAAGCACAGTAGCCCAGAAGCAGGGGATCGATTTCCCACCCAGATGGGAGGTCATTATTACGAGGAAATCAGCTCATCATTTTCTGAGCAGAGCAGGCAGGTAGCCAACAACTCGGCAGTTCCATGGCTCCCATCAGGTAGTGCTGGGGCTCAGCATGCCCGGTGAGGTTGGCTCCTGGCAGGCAGACCAACACCTCTGCTTGATCGGGGAGGAGAAACCCGCTCTGTGAAACAAGTGGTGGGACCCCCAGACTCCTGTGGGGCGGCCTTGACAGACCTGCTGGCCACATCTGATTAGCAGTGCCTGCAGAGGTGTTGGTGGGTTGGGGCAGGTACTGGGTTATGGGACAGAGGGAGTCTTAATGGTTTTCTGGAGGGAGGCAGGTAACCTGGGGGGTTTGTCCCGAGCTGTGGACTGTGGAGTCTGCAAGTGCTGGAGTCATCCCACACCATGGAATGTAGTTCTCTGGAGAAGTGAGGTATCCTGGGGGCTGATTGTTAGCTCCTCCAGGATGCCAGAGCTGTGTAGGTTCGGACTTTCTGCCTGATGGTCTGGGAATCTGGAAGCGTGTGGTTGACTTTTGTCACTTCTCTGCTTCCCTCAGCTTTGTCCCAGCTGTGGAAATTACTAAAATACAAGTTCCTTGATGATGGTAGAAGAAACGTGAGATACCAGCTTTACTCAGCAGTCAGCAGGGTTTTATTCAACAGGAACACTTGTTTTCACTTGGTTTCCTGAGCCAGGCAGACGTCCTACATCGCAGTGCTGCTCCTTCCCTGGGAAGGAGAATTTCCAAGTCATGGCAGTTTCCATGCCCCACCTGGCACAAGGTGTGTGCGCCCTGGTCCACGGAGCAATGGGATCTCCTGTAAGGAGTGTTGGGCTGTGGAATTAATTACACCGCTTAGAGAGAGAACCAGCTTTAAACAGAAGAGGCTTCGTGAGTCTAGAGGAACTAAAATAACCCCAATCCCCTCAGGAGTTCCTGTGCCGAAGCCATCTGTCTGTAGGTAGTAATCGATTCTCGGAGGTGTAACTCTGAACCGTTGGTGTTAATCACTTAATAAAAATCATCGTTCTTGCAGTTCATCAGCAGATGGCACTGAGAAAGATTGAATTCACAAACGCCAAGTGGGAAGAAGGCTGCAGGTAAATGGCCAGAGCTGAGATTTACACCCTTGGAACACCTCCCTCCCTGCGTTTGTTAGCACTCGGTACCTGCGGTGTGAGCCAGCGTCAGCCTGGCCTTGTGCAGGTAGGAGCAAGAGCCTGCAAAACATCGGGGGAGGTTTAGACTTGACCTGAGGAGAAGGTTTTTCACTGACAGAGTGATCCGGTTTGGAACGGGCTGCCCACGGAGGGGGTTGAGTCGCCGTCCCTGGAGGTGTTCACGGTCAGGCTGGATGAAGTGCTGAGTGGCATGAGCTAGATGGCAGCTGTTAGGGTTACTGGGTTGGGTTTAGGTTGGACTGGATGATCTTTGAGGTCTTTTCCGGCCTCATCAGTACTGTGAGACTGTGACCCCTTCCGCTTCGTTCCTCGTTAGCTAGGCACAGCAGCCCTGCTCACTGCGGTTCCTGCCATCCTGCCTGCAAACCCAGCATCTCAGTCGTCCTCCCCCAGCTCACTCCTTGTCAGGTATTAATGTTCAGCTTCCCTCTGATTTGTGGAAGCGGAGAAAAATAAGCGGGTGCTTGGCCTGTTGGATATTTCATGAGAAGGCAGCGCTGTTTATAAATAATGTATAGCTTCGAGGCTACGCGTTCTGCCCAGGTTACACGCCTTGTACAACCGAGCTGTGTGATTTACCTTACATTGCCCATCTGCCGTGCACTCCGGGTCTCCACGCAGCACCGGGCCCCCTCTCCCGTGCAGCCTTTGCTGGCGGATAAGAGATTAGCATAAAATGATTTCCTCATGTAAATGCGATGGGGCTGCGGCTCCAGCATCGCGTTCGAACGGATGTCCCGGTCCCCTTGAACCGAGCTGGTGTCTGCCTGGGGAGTTGGATTGATTTCTTTGTGGCTGTAGTTTCATGGACTAGTGGAGACCGGGGTGCGGGTACCGACCTGCTTTTACTCAACCTCACCTTATTCTAGGGTTCTTAGGGAAATAAACCAGCCTACGGTAAGGGTGGGGGTTGGCAGTGCTGCAGCTAGGCTGGGGGCTGGCTGGGGCTCCCCAGGGACACTCTGGTTATCGGCACTGCCCTGACCCAGGCAGCCCCTGCAGAGACCACTTGCCCAGAGCTGGGACAACTGGTTTAATTAAAGGGTCTGTAAGCCAAAGAGATAAGAAGCCTGGCTGTTCTGGTTGGCGTTGTTTAAGCTATGATGTGGGGCTTGATGGGTGTCTGTGAGATGCCAGGGTGTGCGAAGCCCCTGCCTACAAACTAAACGGCCAGATCACCTCACGGACCTTGCTGGAATCTCCCTGCTTCCACAAATCCTTGTTTCTGGCTGAATCTCTGGATGTGTAGTCTCTCCTCCCTGCCCTCACGTGCCTTGTCTTGCTGTTTGTCCAATTTGTCTTGCTATCCTTGCAGCTCCTGCTGTAGGCATCTCATCCCATCTTCCTGACACCTCCGTGGCTTCCCTTCACCTCAAGTGTGACTGGAGGAGATAATGAGGCAGTCAGTTGTTCCAGCTGACAGGCGCGTGTATGCCCTCAGCCCCCTTCTGTAGCAGTCTCTGTCCTTCTCTGTAGCAGTCTCTGGAGGGTGGGATTACCTCTTGGTGTGCATTCAGGGCATCGGCGCTGCCACAGAGCGAGTAGCATTAACTGATGGGGGTTATGATTTAAAAAACTAGAGCTGGATTGTAGTGGCCACTTGGGCTAGCAGAGCCAACGAAATAACCCTATAGCTCAGCTTATCACTGCCATCAGTAACACATTTCCCAGTGTCCGGGGGGGTGTAGCATAGCTTTATGTTGGAATGGAGGATAAAACACAGTCATTGTGGCCTCTGATAACTACCTAATGCTTTTCCCACTGGTTTAGTGTCTTCTGGGTAAGGGCTGATGGAAAAGGTCGGCTGCTGTAGGTGATGGCCTTAGTATTTTGATCAGGTCTGTAGTAAATGCTGAAGTCGGAGGAGTTTAATGCTCTTAAGACTTTTCTACTCTTCTGTTTTATCAGATAGATAATATATGCCAGATGCAGCATGGCCATCACTGCCTTCCAGCTTCTAGAGAGACAGCAATGCCACCCCAGCGGTGTCTGGCCAAGGTGGTGCATGAAAGCACACGATGCTGGTGTAAACACCCCCGGTCTTTCAATACAGACCAGAATGAAGATGAAGCTACATTTCCTTTCGGAGTCCTCAGACGGCTATTGATGGCTTGGTAGTGCTGGGTTATCAATAGTGACTGAACTGCTTTGCTGTTGTCTGGTGATCTGACGGGGTCTCATGAATCATCTTCAGGCAGAAGGTAGACGCTCCGAGCGGCCGGCTGCGCTCCTTTTGAGTTGCTGCGTTCTTCAGCTTTGTCTGCAGGGGTTCTGCAAGAATCATTCCCTCTGTGCCAGAGATGAAGGGTCTTTTCCTAGCACAGTGCCTGTTCCAAGCAGCCTTTGGACTGTGCTGCCAGATACAGGATCATAGGGATCAACACCCCTCTAATGGGCATCTTCATGCTGCTCCATGCTGGGCCATTAGGGGGAACATAAAGAGAGCTGTGTTTGGGGAATACTGTGAGACTTTGGGGTGTCTGAGGACTTGATGGGCAACACCCATAGCTCGGGCCCCCCATATTTCCCAGGCACAGAGCATTCTCATTTGGTATTTTGAAAGAACTATCCTGTAATATCGGTCCATTTTATTACTCTGCTGCTTTGTGCTGTTGGTGCCAGCAGAGCTGAGAGAGAAAGCAAAGCAGATGAGGTGAAGCCCGTGTGTCTGGATCCCTGGACTGGGCTCTGGAGGCAAATGTGTTCTTACCATGCACAGTTCTGCCAAAAGATGGTCCCTTCCGACCTCCTTTGGGCTAGACGTGTTTGTTTCTGGGATAATAAAAGGAAGAAGTAACCTCGGGTGAGTTAATAACGTTTGAACGCTGGGACAAGGAGTGACAGGAGAAACGGGCTGCGCGCGGCGGGCTTGTGACACACAACGTCTACACCTGAATCTGCCTGCGTAGTTGTCTTTGGGTGCTGGCAGGAGGGGTAATAGGACCGAGTTTGTCTCAGTTCTGTCTGAGCTTTTTGGCAGATGAAGAGAGTTTTGGTGGCTCGGTCTGGCTGGAAGGTCTGGCTGGCTGGGTGATCTCTTCTGGGGCAGATGGAAGATATCGCTAGGAGTCCTTTGATTGTCAGAGCACAGGAGTCACTCCGTGTCTTTCAGAGTGACAGGTGATCTTTCTGGGGTGTTCGAGCACTCAACGTGTGCTTGCCGGGTTTCCTTTGGCAATGCTAAACCCATCTACCTTCTGGATCTGCTGCTGGTGAGGGAGTGAGTGAAAATAGAGTGCCCGTGTGGAGTGTGGCAGGTGCAGGAAGACCCCAGGGCGTTGTACAACTTCGTTGACCTTTCTTTTACAGTCTGCTTGGACCTCACAGTCCGCTTCTTCCCAGAAACAGTGGGGAGGCCTTGGAACAGGGTGCCCAGAGAGGGGGTAGCAGGCGTGATCCCTGGGTGCTTGGGGAGATGGTTTAGTGATTGGGAATTGTAGGGCGAGTGGTTGGACTTGATGCTCTCGAAGGCCTTTTCCAGCCTCAATGGTTCTCTGATTCTGTGATGTTTGGAGTTCCTGTGAGCTGCTTTTCCAAGCCGTGTGAACGGGTGCTTAGGCTGACTGGCTGAATATAGAGCTGCTCTCCCAAAGAGCACACCGGGTTTTCATGTCAGTGTTTGGCTTTCTGTTTGCAGCATCCCATCAGGCAGCCTCACGCGTTGATCACAGCGTGCAGCGTTGCATGCGAGCCTCCCAGAGTCCTGACGCCAGACCTTCCTGGAATTTCTAGGAGTCAGGCTTATGACCGGGTATGTGTTCACCACAGAGCTATGGCAGGGTCACGTTTGTCGGTGCTTTTGCTCCTCAGAACCCTGGGGCAGAGCAGGAGCAGTCAGGTTGGGAAAGATGCCTGACGGGAGAGGAAGAATTATTCTGAGTGGAGCTTCCCTGTAGAGTTCACTGGTCCATCCAGTCTTCTGCCTGATCACTGCCCAGTTTGTTGCTCCTCTTGCTTAGTCCTGGTTTTCAGCATGAAATTCTTAATCACACCTCGTGCCATGTCTTCAGGAGATGGTGTCAGAGCAACCCCACTGTGGGTCTTGGGCTGTCTTTCAGTGCTCGCCAGGGCTAAGCAATACAGAGGCGATGCTGTAAACATCTGAAGTCCCAAACAACAAACCCCAAGATCTTGTTTTACAAAGGTCTCGGGACAGCAGCTGGGTTCCTTGCTGGGCTTTGTTGACTGCTTCTGAAGTGTTCCTTTGGTTTGTTATTTATACAACTTCTGCCTTCAGTAAATGTTGTGACCTTACTCTGGTGTGAATGCCCCGGCACCGCTGCGTGCGCTGGGCTTGTGATTAACACCCTTAACGGAGTTTGGCTCCTCAGTGTGGTCCCTTTGGCTCTCTTTCTGGTTTTTTTCTCTTTGCTGTTCATGTTGACCACCTGAGACACGCTGGATGTGTTTGGCATGGCGTTGGTTTTGATGTCCCAGCTAGTAGCATTATTATTTTATCAAATAAGCTGATTAATGGGTACAGGAGGGCTGCGGCGGCAGCCGGAGCAGCGATGCGTCCTAATGGCTCGCTTTGCCTCTGCTCAATTAGTGCTGCCCATTTCATTATTTACAAGTTGATTACAGCTCCATTTCTCAGGGGCTATGAAATATTCAGCAGCCCAGACGAGCCTGCAGAGAGTTGCAGCCTTTGCAGTCCAACACCTGCCCTGCCCTCTCGGGCAGAGAGGAGACCAAACCTTCAGGTGTTTTGGAACTGGTGGGAAATTCCTTCTCTGCTTGGGCTTTGTCACAGCACTGACTGTGAGGTGCCTGCTCCTCGGAAGTCTCTGCCTTACTTTCCCCTATTGTTGAACAGGGAGAAGAATAAGAACACACAGGTAACTAGGGCACTTGTGCCGTTGTCTCCCGTTAGCTGGTTTGACCAGAGGACCCGTGGAGCTCCCTCCCAACCCAGGCAGTTTGATTGCTGAAAGAGGTGCTGGCACAACTGGTTCGCTCCGTGCCAGCGGGAGGCAGCCGGTGCTCTGGGTGGGGGAGAGAACCTCTCTGTGAAGGGTGGAAAATGACCACCCCAGTGATGTTCTCGCGCTTAGTCCCTGCCGAGGAGCAGCCAGCAGTCGCGATCGCTGGCTGAAGCTCGCAGTGTTACACCAAGTGGGAAGCAGATTTTACGAACAGGATACTCCTTCATTAATGCAAAGAAACAAGTGCTTCGACCTTGACACGGAGGGAGTAAGGGCAGCATTGTAATAAGTGAGAATGTAGCTAAGCAACAGTTCTCCAGCAGCTTGTGCTGCTTTATTTTTAGTAGTCTGCACCAGTAAGGGGTGGGAGCAGGGAGCAAAGCAACTGGTTAATGCTCATGAAAAGCTGGTTTGTCTTTGCCTGTGTGCAGAGCGTCGTGGTAGGTGCTTACACCGAGTTTAATACGGGTTTAGAGCCAAAGAGATGGAGTTGGTGTATCCTCCTGTGGCTCAGCAAGCAGGTAACCTATTGCTACTCCGGACTTCTTAAGCTGCTTTAGAAACTTGAGGCTCCTTCCAGAATTAACAGCGTGGAACAAATGGGCTGTTCCTTCAGAAACAGTCAGCTCTCTGTTTTTGCTTACTCTAGGATTTCCCTGATCTTACTGGCTAGCACTGTTTGACCTCCTTTATTTGACGAGTCTGAGGAGCAGTTTTACCTGAAGGGATTTTGAAGGTCTTTTTTAATCAAGTCTTGCTACCGCTTGCTGTAGGTACCGCTCTAACTTGAGCTTAAACCAGTTCTCCACTGCTACAGGAAGCTGGCTTCCTATGAAGTTAATGGTGAGTGACCCTTTAAACCTGAAATAAGCATCCGGGGAAGGGAAGGTACTTTTGTCTAGCCAAGTCAATTAACAGACCAAGGTGGTTTAACTTTTCACTTAGGCAGTGGGAAGAAAATCAGTCTGAGGAGCTTTACTCATAGGCATAACAGGACTGACTGCAACCACACGGCCACTCCATTACCCTGTGACTAGGCTGCGGGGCTAGTGCTAGTGGCAAGTTTGCATCATCTTCACTTCTCTCTGCTTCTAGTAAATCACTGGCTTGGATGCTCTCTCTTCAGATACCAAACCAGTACATGTACTGAAGGGTGAGGTTCTGCTCAAAACACCCAAGCAGCTGCAGAAACCTCTCTGGAGGTAACTGGACAGCTAGAAACCACCCTGACTTTGACTCGTGTTGGGTCTATGAAATCTGTGTTACTGGCAACATCACATAGGTGAGAGAATAAATACATCCTAATTCTCAGCCTCATGTCTTTGTCAGAGCTTCAGGCATCAAAAGTCAGTAGACAGGCACTGATACAAACTTGGAAATGAGTGCCAATGAATTTAAAAATGAATGAAAAATAGTACAAAGCAGTTTGCTGGTTAATCTCACCCACTTTAAACCCAGGAAGGCCACTGTTTTCCAGAGTGCTTTTCTCTGGCTGTAGTTCTAAGCTTGTAGAAGCAGGAGACGTTAGGTTGTCTGTTCTGTTATCGCAGCAGAATTCAGTGCAGAATTGTGAATGCTTTTTCCCGTGCAGCCAGGAGGAAGCCTTTGTCAGTACTGTGCGTTGCTGCAACGTCGAGCTCTACGGAGACTCTAGGGTAGTTGTTTCTGCCACTGCTTTTTCCTGTGGCAGCCAGCTTGGCTTCCCATCAGTTTTGCAGAGACTTGTTGAGTTTATGAAGATGCCAGTGCTCAGCAATGAAACTACACGGCAGTGGTGTTACAAGGAGCTTTAACAGCATCTGTTGCTTGCAGCGTCACGATCCACACTGTGCTGTGTGTGTGTAAAGGCGAGGAATGACTCGAAAAGGCTGTTGTTACCGCGTTGTGAAAAGCAGCAGTGGCAGTCCCAGCTGAAAAGTGGAATCAGCTGGATGCGGGTTGCTCTGAAAGCCTTGCCTCACTCCTCAGCATGCCAGGCTTCTGGCTGGTTGTCTTCCTGGAGCTGTGCGAGAGGAACCACGTACTCCGGAGCTCTGGCACAGGCATTGCTGCCCCGGATGATGGCAGTTTTGATTGATGGGTTTGTTTTGGTCAGGCAGTGCTGACTGTCTCACTGGAAAATGCTGCTCTTCTCACTTTGCCATGTCTGGAAAGCTTGTTCTACTGTTCACAGAAATACAGAATCGGGGGTCTTCTCCAGCCTCAATAAGATCATCAAGTCCAGCCCAGGACCTAACATCACCACAACAGCTAAACCAGGGCACTGTGTGGCACAGCCAGGCTGTCCTTAAAACACTTCCAGGGATGAGGACTCCACCACTTCCCTGGGCAGTCCATTCATGTCTGATCTCCGTTTCTGTGAGGAAGTGTTTCCTAACATACAGCCTAACCCTGCCCTGGTGCAGCTTCAGACCCTGCCCTCTCATCCTGTCACTAGTTGCCTGGGGGAAGAGCCTGACCCTCACCTGGCTACAGCTTCCCTTCAGGTGGTTTTAGGGAGGTCCCCACTGAGTCTCCTCCAGTTGCTGGAGGTGCTCCAGGTCTAGACATCATCTCATTTGCTTGCATCTGTGCCTGTTTTGAAAGCAGAGCATGAGAATTGACAGCTGAGGGTTCACATTTCGTGTTCAAATGACAGAGCTGCCCCGCTGTGGAGGGAATGGAAGACAATGCTGTGCGTTCACGCCGTCTGCAAAGCATGCCTGGTGCCTTTGCATAGAGACCTCTGAGAACCAGCCTTCACTGATGGAGATTGCTTTCATATACTGGGTGAGATGTGAGCAACTTCAGATTCATACCAGGCTGCCCCATCTCCCAACCCCTGGCAGAGGGTGAATTTGCAAATACTGCTGTTATTTTTTACTCCTGACCCTTGCTGGGTGACTGTTTCTGATAGGTGATGATGTGGGACTAGAGGAGAGCTGGTTCTTTGTAATGCACTCCATCGGTGGCTAAGAAATACTCAGAAGATTTCAAGTCCCTTCCTTAGCACAGTGACAGCCTTGAAACTTTCTGAGCTCCTCTCAGTGTCTTCCTGTTGTCTGTGCATAGTAAAGAGACGCTTCAATCCCAAATGGTGACCCCATAGCTATAACTGACGTGGGTGAGGGGAATATTGCTCCTTGTCAGTATTTGACATCGAAACCCATGGGATTGACCAGACACCTTGAAGACAGAATTAATGTAAAATCAATCGAGCATCCATCACCTCGCGGAAGCCAGAGGACTGTGTTAGTTATCTTTATCCAAGATGAGATGGTTTAGTTCTGAACTCTCCTTTCCAGTCACAGAAGCTTAGATTTGGAAATGAAACGCCTCTTGAAAGGTGAGGGTGCTTTTTCTCTCTTCCCTACTGGGTAGCTTGTTGGTTTGGACATTGTTTGTGATAAAAACGTGTCCATGACTGCTGCCTGTCTGCAGGATCTGGACAACCTGAGCTCTTGAGAGGGAAGGCAGAGACTGGGGGGGTGTTACTGTGCCACGGAATCCTCCATCAGTGTTAGACAGCCATATGGTGCCCTCGGAGCACACAGCTGCAGATCCAGCCAGTTTTCCTTCTGGCTCAACAAAGTTTGTAATTTCAGAGCTGCAGAGACAGAAGGATTGCTTTACTGTGCTCCTGGGGTCTTGTGAAACTCTCTGTTTCCTTCTCTGATTCCACTTACAACTTGGGAGCAGTTGTTTGGCCTGGAGTGAGCCTGGAAGGTGAGGATGACGGGGTGTGTTGGTGGAACGGTGGTGGTAACCTGGTAACTTGGATTTTTTGATGGTGTAACCAGAAAAGCCCCAAGCACCCCCCCCAGGGATCACTTTCCAGCTATGGTTTAGATCACGGCTGAAGGAAGTACCTACGGATGGAGATGGGGAAGACAAGTGTATCTGGTGATAAAGGAGGTTGGGTGGGCTGGGGACTGCTTTCCATCAGTCAGGCTGTCAGGTGTCTGTCTGTGTGGAACCCCATCTGCAGGGTCTGGGTCTGAGTTCCCCCCACGGAGGTCGTGTGGCTCTGCCAGGTCAAGGTTGGGAGGTTACAACCATTGTTAACTACTAATTAGCATCATTATTAATTAGTTATTACTCATTAGCAGCATTACTAGTTTAAACACCATCAACAGCATAAGGTAGTAGTGGGAGTCAGGTGGCCGTTTGGTGAAGTGTCTGGGGTGAAATGGTCCTGTCACCAGAGGGTTGTGCAGTCTCGCCTGTGCTGGGAGTAGATCAGGAATAGCTGCTCTGCTTTCTGTTCCCCTGTGAGTAGCCACTTACACAGGGGTCACCACTGTGCCCGGGGGCTGGGCTTTCTGTGGACGTACAAGCTTTAGCGTGAGCCTTTGGGTTTGTGTGGCTATTGCAGTTTTGGGGTTGGGTCGTGGGGTTTTGTTTGGTGGGGATTTTTTATCTCTTGGGGTTTTTTTCTGGAATAATCCCTCTCTTTCTCTGTGGCTTCACTTGCTTTGTGCTGGTAAAAGCTTTTTCTGTGTTGATGTTAATAGTCTCTACCATGTTGACTAGTGTGAGCCTCAAGACATCTCTTATCTCTGCCATTAGTGGTGGCTTCTGCATGTCTGCAGGTTTCCTTCTCCAAGACATCAGATTTTGCCTCTGCTCGCTTTAGACTGCTCTTCCAGATGGCTGCCTCTCCCACAGGAGTGCGTTCCCCTGGGCAAGGGCACTCAGCTGCAGCTTTTCAGTTGGAAAGGGTCATAAATACATGAAGTCTGTGCTTTTCATTACACTGAATGTAGCAGGACGAGGCACCCTGTCAGCTTCTTCCCAGGGGAAATGTTCGGAATCAGTTAGTGGCCTTGATCGGTCTTTGGGTTGGTGGTTCAATCTAAGCAAACCAACTAACTCTTGAATAGAATTTACCAGGCAATGAAGCAACTTTTTGAAAGGAAAGGATTTATTGAACCCACATCCAAGAAAAAGAAAGGAAAAAACCCCAAATAGGTAAAATAAACAAAAGGGAAACTGAGTCACAGCAGCACTACACACGTTCTGAGGAGAATGGGAAACAGTTAACAAATTGGTGGTTAGCTTCAGACAGCAGCCATTTGGGAAAGGGCCTGCACTGCCACAAAAACGAGGACAACAGCCACCCTTCCACCCCTGGGACTCAGAAGCTCCTTCTCAGCTCTGCTGCTCGTGGAAAGTCTGTTCTGACTATCCACGATCTCTCTCTTTTCACTTTCGGCAAAGTCTTTGGGGGTCAGCGTGTGAAGGCTGGCAGCCATCAGTCAGATAAGCATCATCCTCAGGTGGCAACAACATCTCCTGCTCAATAACATACACTTCAAATCACAGTCTCTCTCTTTTTGCCTAAGGTTTAAGAATACACAAGTCCCTTCTGCTTCTTCAGCCGTCCTGTCACTTGAGTCTCCTGTAGAAAGTCCCTCTCCAGCCTTTCTGTGGGTTCCCTTCAGGGACTGGAAGTCTGTTGTAAGGTCCCTCCTCGAGTCTTCTCTTCTCCAGGCTGAGAAGCAGTGCTCGCTGTGAGGTGTTTAACGAAACACACCCTTGTAGAAAGTAAAGCAAAGCCATTCAGGAACCACCTCATGACCAGAGGCCAGGCTGCTGTCTGTGGATCTGTCCTGTAAAAGCATGGATGTTGCTATGGTGGGGAGTGGATCTGCGAAGGGGGGTCAGGGCAGGCAGCCTGCACTGACTGTGGGAATAGGCTGACGCTGAGGTCAGTCACCGAGGGAGTTAGGGAGCTGCAGGGATGATGCATTTACCCAGCTTTTGTTTCACATTGATCCGAGGCCCTCTGCCAGGGGAATAACAACCTCTGGAGGAAGGTGTTTTTAAGGCACAGTAAGTCAGTTGGAGTAGCTGCTGTACTGTGCAGGTGGGCACCAGAGCTGCTCCAAGAGGCACTGAGTAAAAAATCAGTGGCTGCTGAGTCTCTGTGATGGGAGTATTTGAAACGTGTGGGTAAGTGTCTGTCAGACACTTTGCAATCAGAATATCTATTCACACTGTAAGAGGACAATATTACCGTTCTTCAGACAGGATACTCGGTGCCTCGCTGGTGCTGCTTTCTTACTGAGCCTCCTCTCAGCTCAATTTTGAGAGCGTTTGTTTTGTTATTAAAATCACTCCACGTATTTGAGACAGACTTCAGCTGAACAACTGCCTAACACCTGCTAGACACATATTGATTGTTTTGTCTTAGCCCAGCGTTTCCCCTGGGCATCATATTATTTATTCATAAAGCAGAAATTACGTCTGACAGGCAGTTAGAGGGGTGTAGAGCTCTAGCCCAGAAACAATGTGCAAAGCTTTGCAAAGACCCGGAGAAATCAATGTGCTGATGCTAAAGAGCAGCCTTTTAATTCTGAGCACACTCCTTGCAGTCATTCAGTGCCGAGAAGGGAATTTAAATAACAAATAGTTACTATTAAAACCACAGGGCTGAATTTTCATTCATCTTTAGCCCAATTATCCTAGCCAAGGTGGAAGCAGGCAGAGGAGGCAGCTAGCCAAGCCCAGGCTCCTTTCAGCCCACAGACCCGGCTCCTTGCTCCAGCTCTAATTTGCACATGTGTATGGAGATTTCTGTTGGAAGGAGGGTGTTTTCATCAATGAAGAGTTAAGGCCCAAATGTTGTTCAGAGAGCCAGATACTCCACTCACTGCGAGTATCAGACTGATGTCTGTGCAGCACATTAAGATAAAAACTAACTCCTGGTTTTAGAACGTGGGTTGAAATACTGTGGTAGAGATGTTTGGAAGACAAATAGGCAAGAGGAGGTTTGTCAGATGCTTTTTTTCCTTCCCAATTCGAGCCTCGCATACTGTCAAGGAGAATTTGCTGGTGGAAAAGGTGATGTTTTATATCCGAAAAGGTTTTGGCTGCTCACAGGTATTCATAGGCATGTGAGAGGGGTGCATACGTTTCCTACCTTCAGGTGTTGTGAAATGGGCTAGACACCTCAAGATCTTGTCAAGTCAGGCCGCTGTGGAATTTGTTTCTTGTTGGTGTGAGCGTGGGTAATGCAATAAACAAGGTAGCACAGCACCCTGTAATTAAACAGAGCATCGTAATGGATAAACACGGGGGAGCCGAACCGGGTCTGCTCTGACATTGCTTGGCTTTCTGCTGTGACCCTCCAAGCTGTTTGATGGGTTGGGTTGGGCTGGGTTGGGTTGGGTTGGGTTGGGAATGCCAGAATTCACTTTGAGGGGTAAGGAAAACGTAAGAAACTGCATCCTTTCTGCTCCTTAGACACAGCACTTGCTCTTGTTCTCCTGGTTAATAAGAAGCTCAGGTTTCTTCCCGTGAAACCAAGGCACACGTTAACTCCTTGAAGGGTTTGACCTCTTCAAACATGTAACATCGTAGTAAATGGAATTTAAACTGCTCAGTCGGGACACCAGCATCTCTGTCCTTCCAGAATGACTATGTACATGGATTTGTAGTGTTGTAGCATGGGAGAGGGGTGTTGGGGTAGCACGAGAGGGGCTTCGCATGACCACCTGTTGTGGATTGGTAAATCTAATTGGGTTTGTCTCAATCAGATGGAAGGGAAGCAAAGTTTGCTCCTGCCTGGGCTATTGCGTGTTCTGCAGTGGGCACATCTTTTGTGGTTGCTGTCTGATGAGAGCATAAAGACATGAAAGTACTTTATGAGAAATGAATGCACTTCGTTTGCCCTTGCCAGTGCTTTTGAGCGCTGCCGGAGTTACTGTGTGTTTGAAAGTAGACTGCGAACAGCAAAGTCCCTGCGTAGAGCTGAGGATGTCTGCATAGTGAAGTCTTGGCTGTAAATGTCACTCTTCCCAACTGTTAAACTAGAGCTGTAATCATAATTCTTTTAATCTATTTAGATAGCTTGTGGGTCGTCAATTAATAAGGTTTGTTCACCCAAAGCTCAGCTGCCTCTCTCTGCCTCTCTCAATTCTATTTGCTTAATTTAGTTCTAGTCATTACTTTTGTCAGGAGCTTTTGACAGCACAAGAATGCTCCTCCCAGATAAAGCACGAACCATGAATGCGCCTATTTTCTGCTTCACCAGCCTTGCAGTGCTTTTCAGGACACTCATACAGACCATAGTTGCACCAGAGCTGGTCACCCAAGGTCTCCTTCAAGTATGGGGAGAGGAGTAGCTGCTGTTAGGGTATGGTCTGCTGAACTTGTCTTGGAGACTTGTTCTATTGTACTGTGAGTGGTGTCTTGTAAAACCCCGTAAGATCTGTTGTCTGTGAGAAGTGTAAGTACCCAGCTGTAGGGTAGCTTTGAGCCTTGGGCTGAGCCAGGCATGTTGAGTGGGTTTTGGACAGCTAGGGCTTCATGTGAGCACAGTATCCCTGTTGGAATCACTGGAGACGTGTCATTTGTGTAGCTGGTGGAGAGCAGTGCCACTGTCCCTGAGCTGCTTGGTGGGAGGGACTGCTCGTTGTGGGTGACCACCCTGGCTGGATGGCAGAGTGCTCTTGATATCAGCATGGCTGCATGTTCTGGGCTTAAAACCAGCTGCCATGGAGGATGCTGAACAGGGCATGCTTCGTCCTCCAGAGATGTCTGCAGATCAAAGTATTCAGGAGTCAGCCCTGGGACTGCCTGTGGCCATCCAGGCTGACGGGAGGCTTCCCTTCAGACCATTGCCAGGCATGGTCCACGTGGAGCTTGTGGAGCTTTGACCTTGCTCGAAGCTGTGCTATAAATGAACTCATTTGCCTGCGAGCATCTCTGTGGTACTCATCTGTCGCTCACTCTGACAATGGCAGTGAGGAGCAGCCTGCTTTCACATCCAAAACCCTTCTTGCCCACCTCTCCACCCTTTCCTCCAGTTCACCTGTGGGATCCGTTTCATCACTGACCTTGTATTCAGATCAGGATCTGTGACCTTTATTTGTTGCTGCTGCCAGCATTAAGCTGTGGGCAGACATCAACACACTTAACCTCATTTTCTCCTTTTAAATCCTTTCTTAAAATCTCCTTTGCTCTAATCCCTGCAATAATAATGATAAAGTGGGTTAAGCAATGTGTTGAAGCCACCGCTGCTTCCGTTGACTGGTGCTGTCTGTTTCCTCCTCCTTCTTTGTCAGCCACCCATATCCACCTACGAGTCCTTTCTTACGTGAATATGGGGCTGTCTGAGACAAGAACCCCCTGATTTGCTCTCTCTGAGCACAGCCTCCAGCATCCCTCTCTCCTGGCCTGGAACTTTAGATGCTGCCCTAACTGAAGGAAGGGCAGACCAGGGCACTAAGTGCCACATCCAGCCTGTCCTTAAACAGCTCAGGACCTGTCTTTTATTTCAGGACTGGCTCTTCTGGAAGAGGAGTTAGGTTGGTTTGTATGGCAAGAGAGCTAAAAACCAAGCCTAAGGATATAATTAGGACATTCATTTCCTCATGAAATGACTACCCTACATCATGTGAAACCTGGAGTTGCCCCCACTGAGCACCTCCTGCGTTAGTGCAGGGGCTGGGCTCTCTTTCAAAGC
>VZRI01012373.1:227350-246636 GCA_013397515.1 Upupa epops
CAGGAGGATGGAGCCAGGCTCTTCTCAAGGGCATCTGGTGACAGGACAAGGGACAGTGGGTGCCAGCTGGAACAGGGGAGGTTCCACATCAGTACCAGAAGGGACTTCTTCACAGGGAGCCTTTTTCTAGTTTCCCTCTTGGGTCTTCCTCACAGAGCTGAGGTCAAGTTCAGCAACATCCCGTTGGAATAAGGGCCTTTCTGGGAGCAGGGATCCTGCTGGTCCATCCGCAGCCAAGGAAAAAGCCTCTGAGAAGCTGGTAACTCCCATGTTACTAACTAGAGCTAGGGAGATGTGGTATTCCAACCAGCCCAGGCTGACAGTGAACAGAGTCTGATAGGAGGAGACTTGCTAAGCTTGGCGGTCCCCATTCCACCCCAGTCCCCATGAGGTCACCTGTTTCAATCAGCAGCTGCTGTGTGATGGAGAGATCAAAGGTGCGGGAAGCAGTCTGACCTCTCGGTGCCTTCTGCTCCAAGTGGGCTACAGGTTAAGGGTTTTATTTTTAAAAATCATCCAATTTTACTTTCTCTGTGCGCTCAGAACTTGGCCCTCGGTAAAAGCCCTGTGGATGAAGAGCACTAATGAGCTCTTTCATGTACAGAGCTGCCACTGCAGCTCCAATCTATTAATGCAGGAGCGTCGGTTGTCGTGGGTTAGCGTTACCTTCAGACAAGTGATGAGAGCAAAACGATGCCGGGTCGATCTCATCGTTTCAGGAGATACCTTGAAAACAAAAATGGCAGTTTCAGTGTGTTGCCTTTATTATTGCCATGGGTTCTCCATGGTTATTGTCTGTTTCCAGCAGTACTACTGGATGTAGTGGAGACAGGTCGGGTTTTACGGTGGTGTTCAGTTGGTTCCTCGTGGTTATTCAGCTCCCCATGCGAAATGGTTCTGAGTGTGGAAAATGCACAGAGAAGGACAAAACCTAATCAGGGCTGTGGCAGATACCAGTAGGACTCGGAAGGGGATGCTGAGGTAAGATTTAGATGTTCACATCAAGCTTCTGCTGTGCATCAGTACTTCAGGAGATGCTAGAGGGCTGGTGGTTGTGTGTGTCTGTGACTGGTGAAACCCCCCGATCTACTGTAGTGTGAACTTGCTTTTATTTTAAAGTAAACTTTAGTAAAACTTTTTATTTTCATATAGAAGCAAAACTGGGCCTTTTGTAAACGTGGANTGTGCATCAGTACTTCAGGAGATGCTAGAGGGCTGGTGGTTGTGTGTGTCTGTGACTGGTGAAACCCCCCGATCTACTGTAGTGTGAACTTGCTTTTATTTTAAAGTAAACTTTAGTAAAACTTGCTTTTATTTTCATATAGAAGCAAGACTGGGCCTTTTGTAAACGTGGATGGAACAATACAGGAGAAAAAGCATGGAGCAGCCAAGAGTATTTCCTGTAGTGTCATGCCAGCGTCAGCCTCAGGTCTCTTGTCTGTTCAGTGCAGTCAGAGGCTCTGGGTAACAAACACGATCTCCTGCCTTCTTCTTCTCTCTCTGTTAATCTGGAAATCTTAGTCCCTCTCTGGCAAATGTTTGTAACATCACCTTTCTTTGGAGGGGCCATACTGCTGCAAAACATTTCATTTGCCTCCAGTTTCAAACCACGTTTGATGAATTTAGAACACCCTCTGGTGACTTTAAGTCACTCAGGTGAGTGCTGGGTCTATCCTCCTCTCCAGGAGGACCCTGTGAGTTACCAGGCTTTATTTTCCCTAAGGATCTCTTAAGTTGTGACGAGCAAATGAAAGCGATGGCTTTGTCTTTAGCCATATTGACTGGCGAGGCAGTGCCCTGCCTTTCACCTGGAGGTGTTGAGTTGCGTGCACCACCCGCAAAGGTTTGGCCAACAAACAGGCCGGTGGGCTCAGTGGAGTTGGATGAGAGTCACTTCTGTGGAAACTGATAAATGAGGAGTAACACATTGGTCAGGCTTGATGGGGCTCTGGGCAATCTGTTCTGGCTAGGGATGGCCTTGCTTGTTGCAGGGGTGGTGGACTAGATGACCTGTGAAGGTCCTGTCAAAGCCAGTACACTCTGTGGTTGTCTGGAGTGTAAAAAAGGAGCAGTTCCAGCACTGATTAGTCCTTTTATGAGATTTGTTTGCTTCTTATAAACAAATACTTGTAAATGATGATAGCAGAGCAGTTCGGCTGCACAGGCAGAGTCATGCTTGTTGTATTTGTGAAAAGAAAACCGAACCCACATAACCCTCGAGAACACCTACTCCTTCAGACCTGCAGGTGCTTAACCTGACTGCTCAAGCGATGCTGCTTTGGCAGCGCTGATTTCAATACTTTGATCATGAAGGAGCTCCTGGAATAGGGGATGGAAAGGGATCCAGTGGTGGGGTTGATCTTTATCCGCAGTCATTAACAGGTACTGCGTGCTGCACCCTTCCCTGCAGGCTGAAACGAGTGTTTCTGCTGAGGTGAATAGAGTGCAATTGCTCACAGGAGATATTTGGCTGGAGATCCACTTTGCTGCTGCTGTCACAGCTCAGACTCTGCCTTCAGAGTGATTTGTTTGTGTTTCCTTGGGCACAGATGTCGCCGGTGCTGCTCTCCAGTGCTGAGGCTCTTACTCTTGCCCGTTGGTGCTGTGTTAGCAGCAGCTCCTCCAGCCAGTCGAGGACATTTATAAAGGTAAACAAGAGCGTTGCTGGAGGATCTTTCCAAATAACAGACAGTAGTTTGTTTGCCCGGTGGAGGAAGAATGTTGACTGTCTACCAAGAGAGGAGTAGCACATTCCCTCCAGGCTTGACTAAGTGATTACTGCAGCTTAAAGCCGAGTGGAGCACCTGAACCTCTGGTGTTAGATACCAACAAGTCCTCAGCTGGCGTTTCAGAGGTACCGAAGCACTGGGAACTGGCGCAGGCTGAACTAGGGAGAGGTAGGGAGAAATGTGAGAGTAAAAATGGAAACTCATCTAAAATTCACAAGGGCTGGGGAAAGGAGGAGTTCCGTGCCTGCTGCTCCTGAAGGACGGCTGGCTGGCAACCACTCTGAGCCAGCACATTGCAGATGCAGTTCTGCCTGGCCGAGATCTCATTTACAATTACAACAGGGTATTTGAATTTCTTCTCCTGTGCCGAGTTCTTCCTGCATTGGATTTCATATTTATTTTCTCAAAGGAGAAGAAAATTTGCAGACTCCCTAACTATTCCAAGAAGAAAAGACAGCCTTGTGTTTAAGCTGGCTCTGAATATGCAGAGCAGTGCCTGCGAAAGAGAATGCGAATGTTTGGCTTTGGACTTCCCTGGAAACACAAATAAACTGGTGGTTATTTTTTTGTCTTTGGAGATTTTTCTGGGTGCTTTTATTTCTTCCCTCTTCTTTTAAGCCTTTTCTGCTACTTATCTCACATCTTGCATAACTCTGATAGTTATCTTTGCAGTAATTTGCATCAGGAGATGCGGGGGTTTTGAGAATGTTGTCTTTACTGGTAGACAGAGTAGGAAGTTAAAAATCATCTGTTTTCCATTTGGCACTGATTTTGAAGTTGGAATTTGAATGTGGAAATATATTATGGATGATGATGTGCTTCTGTCTCTGCCCGAGTGCATTGTTCACACTGAGCTGCCGTTCTGATCAGTTAACTGAAGTCATGCAGTAGGTTCGCAGTGGGCTCGCGGGAGGCTGCTTGCTTACGGCACGGGCTCCGTGCTCAAAAATTGTGTGACACTCACTCCGCAGGAGATCCCTTCCCCGTTTTCCAACCACAACTGCTTTAAGGGTCCTCTGAGGGAAGCTAGAGCTGGATGAAGTGCTGAGTGGCATGAGCTAGATGGCAGATGTTGGGTTACTGGGTTGGTTTTAGGTTGGACTGGATGATCTTGAAGGTCTTTTCCAGCCTCATCCTTCCTGTGATCCTGTGATCCTCTGAATGCTTCAGGAGACTCCAGCGCTGCTTCAGGTCCAGCCTTGCTGTGAAATTAAAACTGAGCTCTGGTGAAGTGACAGAACTCGCAGATGCCAGACTGGCAGAGCCCACCCGAGGTTTTATTTTCTGTGGCTCCAGTCCCTTTGTGCAGCAGAGTTCCACGGAAACAGAGTAGGTGTAAAGGGGAGGTTCTGAGCGAGCAGGTTCATTGCTGACTGCGCAGCATTTGCAGGTTGTGTGTGCCGGGGGGCTTGCTGAGGGCGAGTTGGTTGTGGCCAACCGTGTGGTCATTCTGACTGTCTGCACGCGGGTGAGGGGCTGGGAAGGATTCCTTGTCTGGGTTTGTGAAACACGGGGTAACTTGAATGTTAGCTTTGTGGTTTAAAGTTGTTTCTGATACGAATGATTTGCTGGCTAACGAGATGTTCAGCCGTGAGGCTCATCCCAGTGTCTGTCCCTCTGAATCCACTGATCCGTGTGATGGTTGAGCTGGGCACTGTGCTCCGTAGTACTTCAGCTCAGGTGAGTCCTTGTGAGTGGGTGCAGTAGCCAGAACCCCTGCCCACCTGTGCATCAATACCAAAACACGCCTGCCATCACCACCCGCAGCCCCACTGAGGTTGGCTGCTGCCTTCAGCCACTGCAGCCAGCACCTGTCTCAAAAGTTCCCCGAGGATGATTTCAGTGTGGAATATGGTGTCACTGTAGAATCCCTGAAAATATCACCACGGTTTGTTTCAAGTAATAATGGAACATCTCACAGCATCACAGTACTGATGAGGCTGGAAAAAGACCTTAAAGATCATCCAGTCCAACCTAAAACCAACCCAGTAACCCTAACATCTGCCATCTAGCTCATGCCACTCAGCACTTCATCCAGCCTGACCCTGAACACCTCCAGGGACGGTGACCCGACCACCTCTGTGGACAGCCCGTTCCAAACCGGATCACTCTGTCAGGGAAAAACCTTCTCCTAAGGTCAAGTCTAAACCTCCCCCGAAGGGGAGGTCACAGAAAGGAAACTCCTTCTGTAGCGAGCCCTGTCATGCTCTGCACAGCAGTTCCTGTGCACTGCCAGTTCAGGGAGTTCCCTGGCACGTTCCCCGGGCTGTTCGTGCCAGCTTCACTGAGGTAAGGACAGCAGGTTCTTGTCGAATCGGAATGCGCCTGGAGATTCCGTTGCGTTTAGGTTCGTGATGACCTTTTTCTTTTGACTCTGCTTTTCCCCTGACTTGAGTGACTGAAGTCTCCAAAGGTTAGGGTGCTAGAGTGCTGCAGGCGCTCTGCGATGCTCGCGGGCGGGCTCTGACCGCATCGCGCGCGCCTTTTAAACACGCTGACGAGCGAAGGCCGGCGCTGTACGCAGCGGAGTGGGGTTACAGGAGAGCTAAACGAGGTGGTGCGGCTTACGGCGGAGTCTCCTCAGTACAACCATTTCAGACGTTCGATCGGGCTGTGTCTAACCTGAAACTCGTCGTGCGTCGTGCTGGAAATGCAATGGCAGGGTTTTGTTGAAACGAGCTCTTGCGGTCTGCAAGGAGGAAAATCAATCGGCGTGCACATTGCTCGGGCTGCGTGGTGGCGATGCAATTAGAGTCGGTGTGAAAGGTCGCAGTGTGGGGTGTCCATTAACCTCGTGCTAACCCTGGGTGCAGAGCTGCTGCTGCTGAGGAGGAGTTAACGAAGACACCGTTGGTGCTGCGGTTCGTTCTCTTTTCTCCCGACGTAGCTGTGTGTACACACTTCTAATTACATCTTTATGCACAATAAGAGCAGATCTCTAGGATATTTGCAGTGCTGCTAATTAAGCTGTGGGCTGGGGTACGCTGGGCTGTACAGCCGAGTTCCACAGTCGGTGTCCAAAACCACTTCAAGCCATTTGTGGGTGTTAGTGCAGAGATAAATCAGTGAGACAAGGCTTTGTTTCATTCCCAGGCTGTGATGTTTAAAACAGCAGCTGCAAGAGCTGGGTTTGATTCCAAGGTGCAGCAGAGATTCTCGGTGCCGTTTGCATTGCCCGCATTTGTTCCACGTGAGAGAAGTGGCATTTCTGCGTGTGAACCGGGCAAGAACGTTGGCCATGAAGAGGATCTTGACCTTTTTAGCCTTTCGAATGGAGTGAGGGGGAGGTGTTTGATCTGGGGGGTTGATCTGGCTGGCCTTTTGGAAGAGGAACCACATTTTTCCTTATTAGCTACTAAAAATAGAACAGTTGGGTGTCTCACATCAGTAGTTTCAGGGATGAGTTGGAGGAACGTCATACCCCAGCACTCTTTTCCAGAGACTCGCAGGTCATCAAATGCTTTAGTGCTGAAAACATTTCTGCTCCTCCCTGGAAAGATGTTTATCGTTTAAGATCGCCAAGTTTCTAGGGAATGTGTGGAGCAGCGGGGCATGAGAATGAGACACATCAGATTTATACATCAGGTGATGAGACAGAGCCGGGGGAAGGGGATTTAGGCGACTAACAGACTGGGGACAACCTCTAGAGGCCGGGCTATTTTAGAGCCAATTTTGAACGGGATTTCTAATGGAAGAGGAGATGAAATGAAAAACCATTCATGTTTTGTGTCATTTTCTTCAGTTCTGTTGCTGAAGAAGAGTAATCTATGTAATCCATCGCAGTCCTGGTGAGATCTGAACACGGGAGCCGCCTGGGGGTTTGTCAGGATGGTCAGAGGAGATTTCTAGAAGAAATTCCAAATATTGAATAAATTTCAATTTAATAAAGAGGAGATGGCAACATAAAATGGGAGTGCGGGGCCAAAGGGAGCTGGTTAATGGAATTCCTCAAAGTGGGATGAAACATATGGGACATCTTCCTGTCGCTGTCCCAAAGCAGCAGCAGGACGCCTGGGAATTTACAGGTGACTTCTAGATGGGAGTCGCTGGCATTTCAGCAGCAGATTGTAACACCAGACAGGAGGGATGGGGTTTTCTTCTGCACTGATGTAATAGGGTGCAAAATGTAATCATGCAAAGTGCTTCCTGGGAATAGGGATCTGAGTGCAGGCTGGGAGCTGGGAGCTCCTCAGCTGAAAACCAGGAGGAAATAACAGCTCTGTGAGGTTGTTTAGGACCAGGTCCTTGGCTCTATTGCCTGCTGCAGATTTGGGATCCTGTTTAGTGTCAGGCTCCCAGTGTGATTCTCCTGTCAGTAGGATAAATGCGTCCCAAAGGGGTAGTGGGTGAGGTGTTTGTAGCAGGGAAGGAAAGTCTCAGCCATGTATCGTGGAGAGTTGGCCAAACACTCTGAGAACAGGGTCTACGGTTCATCTTAAGGAAAGATGAGTCCAACCTGGAGCAGGCTCCCAGCGGGGCTGTCAGGACAGCCAGGGCAGTGATGGATCCCGTGTTGGACCAGACAGCAAACTGGAACATCCTTGACTTGTCCGGGTAATAGAGGAAAGGCTGAAAGAATGCTGTCTGCGGGGAGGTAAATACACAGGAGGAGAGTAAACACCAGGGATGAAAGAGCTGCATTGTGCATTAAAAGGCAGAGCGGGCAGCAGGAAAGCTAATGGAGCATGGATGCAGCAAGGCCAGGCAATAGGAGCATCTGTATTGCTGAGGTCTGGGAAGAGCCTTTTGCTGCTGTAGCAGAGGTGAAAATAAGGAGCAGCTCTAGGCCACTCAGTTGACAGAAGGGACTGGAGAGTTTTCTGCAGTCTGGATTTACTGGAGGTGTTCCTCCTGTGCAATGGGATGTGCACTTGCCTCGCTGGCTGTGCGTGGTTTGATTCAATTGCTGGCTGCCTTCGTGTGTGTGAAGTGATCCCTGGGGCCCCGCGTGTGTGAGCACTGTGGGTTTCACCAAGGAGCGTGTGCGTCTGCAGCAGCCCAGCAGAAGAGACAGCAAACTCTGTCTCTCCCAAAGGGACCCTTGGCGGCCACATCTGCCCATCCCGGGACCTTTGCTGTCGTGGGAACCTGCTGTGTTTCTGCTCCTCTTTGCACGAGCAGTCTTTCTCCAGCGTGTAGCTTTCCCTTCCGAGAAGATGTGAAGGACGTTCCAGCAGTTTCACAGGACGCTGGGAGGACTGAGGTGGGGAAGGACCTGTGGAGGTCATCTGATTCAACTCCTTGCTCAGGCAGGGCCACCAAAGAGCTGGTTGTGCAGGCTTTGGACTGCCTCCAAGGATGGAGATGCCACTAGCTGTGGAAGTTTCTGTATGCGGTCGTTTGAAATCACACAGGCAGGCGTTAGATGCGGAGATTCACAGCAGCTAGAGGAAGATTTGGGCCTGGAGTAGAGCTGAGACATGAGAGATGAGCGAGAGATGAGTCCTGATGCAGTGTGGTAACTGCCACATCCTGCATTTGTGTAGTTCCCGAGGGCTGGGGCTCTTGTAGGGACTCTGTGGTCAAGCTTGCACACCAGCTACGCTGTGGGTGAGCTTCAGGTCCCCTGTGCCACCTTCCAGCAGTGCCTGTGGCCGAAAGCTGGCTTAGAGGCACCCTGTCTCCATGTCGTCAGTGCTGTAAAGCCTGGCTTCTCTGCTCCTGCAGTGAAGAGAGGACCTTGAACTTGTGAAGGGGGATGCTTCATCACAAGAGGAGGAGGCAGTGATGGTTTGCTGGGCGCCAGGGCCAGCACCCGGACAGATGGGCAGGCACACTGGGGCTTTGCTGTGATGTCAGGTCAGAGCAGGTGCTGCTTCTTCTCTGCTCCTGTCTTGTCTTGCCCCCTTGCAGGTGGTTCTGCACGGCAGGTAGGACTCTGTGGATCCCAGGAGAATCCAAGTGTCATGAATTCTGTTCATCTGAACCTTGAAAAAGGGCAGCTTAGGATTTCACAGGAAATCCAGCTGCTTTGTTCATTCAGCTGCTGCCACTCGTCTTTCCTTGACTGCCACACGAGGACAGGCTGGAGAGGACCGTTTATTCCCTTCCAGACACATAGAGCTCGCTCTAGCCGTAGCTGTCGGGGGTGGGATTGAATCCTGAAGGATGGCATCCGTTTTGTTCCCAAAGTTACCCAGTTCCCATGCTGACAGCATTTACCCTTGACATGAATTCCCCTTCTCCCAAGTGCTTTCGAGTTCCCGTGGCTGGAGCAGGTTGAACGTGCGTTTTTAGGGAACTCTGGAACAGATTGTTCTGTTGTTATTGCAAGAATTTGTACTTGCTTAGAGACTGAGCGTCTTTTGTGTCAGACGTGCAGCAAGCCAAGCCAGCAATCGGGGGAGCTGAGAGCGTCTCGATGCCACGGGCATGGGGGGGTTTCTTCCCTTCCTCTAGCTGTGCTCCGTGCCAGCAGGAGCGGAGCGGCTGCTGCTTTCTGCTGTGACTCCAGGAAAGGTCCTTCAGCTCTTTCCTCAGGGGCTCGGGGGAAGCTCTCCACCAAACCCACCCTTCCCTGAGACAAAGCTGCTCTGCAGTCCAAGCGAGCAAAGCAGGGTGATTTTATTTTTCATAGCATGAAAACTGTGACCGATGGGCACGGTCAGGAGTCGAGCGCTCTGCTCTCTGCGCTCTGTATGAGGAGGGTATTGAGCTGCTGGAGTGGGTCCAAACAAGGGCGACAAAGCTGGTGAAGGGGCTGAAGGGATGGGGAGCAGCGGAGGGAACTGGGGTTTAGTCTGGAGAAAAGGAGGCTGACGGGAGATCTCACTGCTCTTTACAGCTGCCTGAAAGGAGGGTGCAGGGAGGTGAGGGTTGGACTCTTCTCCCAAGTCACTAGTGATACAGCAAGAGGAAATGGACTCAAGCTGTGCCAGGGAAGGGTTAGATTGGACATCAGGAGTGGTCAGGGGTTGGCACAGGCTGCCCAGGGAGGGGATGGAGTCACTGTCTCTGGAGGGGTTCAGAACTGTGTAGATGTGGCCCTAGGGGACAGGGTTTAGTGGGCAGGGTGGGGTTGGGTTGACAGTTGGACTGGATGAGCTTGGAGGTCTCTCCCAGCCTTAATGATTCTATAATCATTTTCCCACCATCGCTGAAGATGCCTTAGACCTGTAGAGCATGGGTTTATTCACTTAATCGCTCTTGAGTTTAGTGCAGGTGACAACCCTTACCAGCCTCATCATTCCCTCTTCTTGAGGAAAACAGGGCTACAAACTAGCGAGTCCAGACGTGAGAGATGAAGTGATGATGGTCCTCATCAATTCATTCCACAAAACGAAGGGAAGCGGCCCAGAAATTCACATCCCAGTTCCTGCTGTGCTTGCAGCCGACTGTGAGAACTGGTCTCCTTCAGGAAGTAAGGGAATACTTACCCCTTCGCTCAGAGTTCTTGGTGCTTTTTCTGTTACTGCTATCAGCCAAAGGAAAACGCGTCCAGGCATTACGTGATCCTCTGCCCTTCACAGTTCATTTGTCATTTGATGATCTCAAGGGTCTTTTCCAGTCTCTGTGATTCTATGGTTGGGAACTTCTTGCTGGCGTTGACAGATAAATACCCATTCCCACGCTGCTAGGGAAGAAACTTGGGGGCATCAGATCTAAGGACGCTGTGTTTCACTGGGGTGAGTTCAGCTCTTTACATGAAAGTGAAATCTGTTTCTAAGCTGCCTTGAGGTTCAGAGTCAGCAGCTCTATGAAAATTTCACCAGTAGTTATTTAATTTTAAAAATCCAGCTTGAAAATCCCAGCCTTTTCTTTTCTTCTCCCATACTAACAATTCCGACTCTGGCATCTCAGGGAGATGCCTCTGTACAGAGGTTGATGTGGCAGTGGGCCTCTCAGCCTGGATGGGCTCAGGTACTGGGCACTGGTGACAGAGAGCATGAACTATTGAAAGGCAGTGATTTGACTCAAACACTGAAGATCCAGGTCCCTGTGGGAGGGCAGACTGAGGAGCTAACTTTTGTCTCAGTTGATTTCCTGGTATTCCTCCTCTGAGGTGCCTTCCCTCTGCCCCAGGCGCCTGCCAAGGGTGAAGGAGTAGCTCTTGGGTCTTGCAGTGCCTGTGGACAGCAGTGACACCACCGCTTGTCCGTGATGCAGTGCACCAGGGTGTCCTGCCCAGGGGGGACAGACATTTCTGCAGATGAGTGTGGATGGCTGTGGGAAGCCCTTAGGTGAGCTTAGTGCCAGAACAGGATGATCTTTAAGGTCTTTTCCAGCCTTATCAGTACTGTGATACTGTCATCTTTTCCTTGGGTGCTGCTGCTTGAGGAGCACTGTCCCTGTGTGTGTCCCTGGGAGCATCTCAAGGCTCTGGCAGCTCTCCCTGCAGAGCTGCACTCTTTGCTCAGGAGCACATTGTCATGATGTATGGGTAGCTGAACGTGGTGTGGCTGTGCTCTTGGGCACCAGAGGCAGTGAGTGCTGATCTTTCTGGTAAGGATCTCATCAGGGCTTCAGGACTCTTGTTGTCTCTGTCCACAGGCACCTCTTGGAAGCACCAACGCAGCCAAGGCAGGGAGTCTCTCCCAACTTGCATGCAAGCTTTATCTCAGCATAGTTATGTTCCTTGTCAAGTCTGGATTGCTTTATCTTCTGCCTCACAGACGCGTTTCCTTTTACTCGCCAAGCAGTGTGAGTTTGAGGTGGATGATGTGAACGATTGGATTGGGTTGGGTTGGTTTGGCCAGCTCTGTTTATCCCTCATTTCATAGCTGTGGAAAGACACAGCTTTGCTCTGATTTCACCTTGTTCTTCCTGTGCTTTTAAAGTCCTAGGCTGAGCTTTAGTCCCTGGGCTCATACAGTGGATTCCACTCGTCAGCAGTGATCGCTAGTGGCCTTTCTTGGAAAGGAGCAGAACTACAAGGCCAGTTAAAGCTGTGAATGAGATTGCTTGAACTCTTACTGGAACGGTTTGAGCAGGCTCTGCGTTAGGATTCCACACTGCTGAACACTCTGACCCTGCGGAGCGTTGGACCGATTATCAGGGGGAAGCTGCAGCTCACTGGGGAAAGGGGTGCTGGTGGTACAAGGTTAACTTCTGTTCCAGTGGAAAGATACCAAGTCTTGTTTCAGGGTGTTTTCTTCCTAGGCTGTGTCTGGGAAGCTCCTGAACAGAGAGCTCCCTTCTGGCAAAAAGCAGGTGGCCAACCAGCCTGGCTACCAAGCACATCGGTTTCCCTGCTTGTCATTTTAGCACAGATCCCCCTTTAACCTGCTTATCCTGAGCTACTTCTGTCCCTCCAGAGGCTCAGAGATCCATCCTCAATCCTTTCTGGCTGCCAGATCCTCTGACAGCATTCTGGGCAATGTGAGCCTGCAGGAGATGGTTTCACACTGATGATGGAGACCTGACGAGCTGGTCCAGTGGCCAGGATCAGGTACCATCGAGCAACAAGGAGGGTGCTGCATCCTGGGGTGTTCCACACATTCGGTTCCCCAAAGCCTCCTTGTCTGTAGTGTTTGTGAGTTTGTCTTGCTTAGGATGCCGCACTCCCAAGTTAGACTTATCCATGGGCAACCAAACTCCCCAGCTGGGCTTGCTACTACCCCAGCGCTGTGGCTGGTAGCTGTAAAAGCCACCAGGAATTAATCTTCCCTTTCATTCCCATTTATTGCTCCCGCCTGTTTACAAGACAAGGGCATTAGTGTGGGGGCAGTACCAGCCCATTGTAGGGGACCCCGCCTGCTGCTGTCCTTTGACACGAGGTGTCAGTTAGCCCACACTGGTTCTTTAGGCTTCTGGAAGCTCGGCCTCACGCGCTGCAAAGGCTCTGTGTAATGTTTCTTTAGAGAAAGCCCAACTGAGTGTGGATAATCTTAAGCCACTTCATTTCCCAGTACTTGACAGGACATGAGCTGCTCTCAGGAGAGACCTGCACATCTGAGACACAAAACCGCTACCCAGTAGTCCCTTCCTAAGGGGTTTGCTCCCACCATGAACCCCCTGGCTAGTTTTCACCTTTTTGGAGAGTCTCTGGTTTACGGCAGGGGCAGGAGCATCCAGCAGATCAGGTCTGGGCTGTGACAGGAGCCCTTCAGACGAGGTTTGGCTTCACGTGTTTCTTGACTGCTAAGAATGTAAGATTACACAGAGGGCTTTCGCTTCTGTCCGGTTTAAGTTGAGGCAGGATCAAGAACAGCAAGACGAGGGTGGGTCAGGACAATCCCAAGCATCATATGCTCGGGCCAGGGCCAGCATGAGAGCGAGACGTAACGGGGGGTCTTGAGGAATGGGAATGGTGAAGCTGAAGACACAAACACGAGGAGGAGCGGTTCCTGGGACTCTGTATTGAGACAGACCATGTCAGGAGCAGGGGCTGGATTGTTTTGGCTGCAGGCTTGCATGGGATGGAGTGTGCTTAAAACAGCCTGTGTAAAGGCTTTGTGCTAAGCAGGCAGATGTCTGGAGAAAGGAGTGCCTGGTGGCAGTGGGGCTCCTGCGCCCGAGGTCACCGCCTGGGCTTTTCAGGGTTGGATCGCCTCGCCATTCCAGGAGGTGTGGAGTGCAGGGATGTGCTGTGGCAGAGGTCTTCTCTTAATGGTTGGACTCGGTGACCTTGAAGGTCTTGTCTGTGATTCTGTAATCTGTTGGCTCAGTGATGGAGGCTCCAACTCACCGTGACTTCTCGTTGCTAACACAGAGAGGCTGCTGACAGCCACCCCACAAAAGCGATTTGAAAAGTGATGGAGAGGAGAATTAGTGTCTTGTCTATTCCCGTCTCAGACAGTAAAGGCGAAGCTGGTGCAGGGTCAGTTTGAACAGGAGCCCAGTGGAATGCTTCTCTCTCCCATGCTGTCATGGGAGCTGCACCTTCTGCCCAGATTCCCATGGCAGCAGCCAGTTAAGATGCAGTTCTCTGTGGGGTGGCTGTTGCTTGTGGCTCAGAGGCAGCAGGAAGGGTCCCCGTGGGGAAGTTCACAGCTGGGTGCAGCTGCTCTGCTCCTTCCTCACAGAGGGAGGAACCAGTGTGAAAAAGGAGAAGAACTGTAATGAAATCCAATAACTGTTAGGAAGGAAACAAGCTGAGGAAGAAGAATTTGAGCAGAACAAAGGCAATTTATCCAAGGGCCCCCTCCCTGCTGCAATAACTGGTGGCTATGGAACAGGGTGACCTCTCTTTCTGGGGCCAAGCTGAATGGCGAGGTGATGGAGATGAGGATCCCCGGGTCTGGTCCCCATTCCCACACATCCAGCAGCCTGGAATCTGTGCTCAAAGGAATTGCTCTGAAAGAACAGGCTGTATGCCTCAGGCAGGAGGAAGGCTCACGAGGGCTTCTGTACTTCTTCATCTCTCCTCAGGCTTAATGGCAAATGTTTTTCTCACCTCCCTGTCCATCCCTCCGTCTGCTTTGTGTGGGAGCAAACCCGTGCTGAAGCGCAGACCATTCCCATGGATTTCATGCAAATACTAAACAGGAACGGCAGGATTTGGAGGGCTGGGTTGTGGTTTTGTCAAGGTAGGCTGTGTGATCTCCTGACGGGCAACGGGATCTTCTGGCAAACCTCGCTCAGGTAGGCAGATCACAGCATCTGACCTCTGACTTGGGCTTTCATGCCAGCAGCTCTCTCAGTTCAATAGGATGGGGAAGGCAGTGCTGTTCCCAGTCCTGCCCAGTGTATTTTGTCCAGAGGTGGTGAATAGACTCCATGAGTTTGTGGTGTCAGCAGCTTCTACAAGCTTTTTCTTCTGTTTTGTACTGATAACGTGAGTCAAACTTCAGGCAGCACCGCGAGTCTTGGGGCTAGTGTGGCGTGAAGCAGGCGAACAGCCAGGCACCTCTCTGCTCCATCCCATGGGTGCGTAGAAAGGCAGCACAAACTGCATCGGTGACATTAACAGTCTGGCATCATTAACCAGCTTCACGGGTCGAGGAGGATGAGGCTTGTTGATCCTGCTTTTCCTGCTTCTGGAAGCGTTTTTCACTGGGAAGAATGTAGCGATAATCCAAGAGCCCAAAACCTGCGAGCTGATCGCGCACATCGCAGCCTTCTGTTCCTGGAACGAGCATGCAACGCAATGTGAATGACCTGTGGTTACAAAAATACTGGTAAGAGCGGCTTCTTTCTGTGCCTGCTAGGTTTTATGAGCAAACAGACATCATGAGCAGGGGTTGGATGCCCAGATGTGCTTGGAACAGCTTTGACAGAGCAGTCGTGGTGAGAGGGCTTGTACAGTTAGTGCAGCTACCTGTACAGCCATGTGACACCGTCCTGATGACTTCTCCTGACTGCAAACTGTTTTATCTGCTCTGTTCTGCTGACTACGATGGCAGCACTCCTGGCAGCGGAGCTGGGATAATGCAGACAGGTTTGTCGGGATCAGGGCTGGGAAACACAAGCCAGCTGCCACCAGTGAGATGCAGAGCAGTCCTGGCTGGTGAGTCGGTAGTTGACACAAGCGTTCTTCTTCTCAACAAGTGAGAGGAGGCTGCCAGTCTTTATTTCTTGTATTCATCATCTCAAATCCTTGGAATTCTGATTACATTTCTATCTTCTGGTGGCTGTTTTTCCAGTTAGCATGGTGTCACTTCCATTTCTACAGCCTCTGCCCACTGGCTTCCTAGGGTTCAGCCAGGGATTTTGAGCACGCTGTAGTCAGATCTGGCTTCTAAACAAAAATAGATGATGGCCCCTTGTGCGTTTGGAGCTGAACAATTTGATTTAGATAATGGGACACGTCCATGTATCCAGGGAATTGCAGAGAGCTCCTCCTGGTGAGCTGTGACAGAGAAGGGCAATGGGTTTGCGTGGTGGTAACCAGTGAATGTCGTGAGTCAGGAAGAGCTTTGACCTGAAATGTGGTGAAGGGGGTGAGAACAGGAAAAGTGGAAGGAAGGAAGGAGAGAACTGAACAAAAAAGAAAATCACTCCAGGCTGGGAATGGAGATCTTGGAGAGGACTCAGGTGGAAAGAGATTTGGGGGGACTGGTGGACAGGAAACTTAGCAGGAGTCAGCAATGTGCCCAGGCGGCCAAGAGGGCTAATGGCATCCTGGCCTGTGTCAGGAATGGTGTGGCCAGCAGGGAGAGGGAGGTTCTCCTCCCCCTGTACTTGGCACTGGTCAGACTGCCCCTGGAGCACTGTACTCAGCTCTGGGCCCCTCAGTTCAGGAAGGATGGCGAGGGGCTGCAACGAGTCCAGAGAAGGGCAACTGGAATGGGAAAGGGGCTGGAAGGTCAGCCCTACGAGGAGAGGCTGATGGAGCTGGGGCTGTTCAGCCTGGAGAAGAGGAGGCTCAGGGGTGACCTTATCGCTGTCTAGAACTACCTGAAAGGGGGTTGGAGTCAGGCGGGGGTCGATCTGTNGTTACTGGGTTGGTTTTAGGTTGGACTGGATGATCTTTAAGGTCTTTTTCCAGCCTCATCAGTACTGTGTGATTGTGATACTGTGATGCTCTGGCCAAATGGCCTGAGAATCTCTACTCGTAGCATCGCTGGGCCTTGTGAAGGTGCTAAATTGGAATATTGGGAGAAGTGGAAAATAACAGCTGAGCACTGTGATTTCGTTCTTCATTTTTCATAAAAATGAGCAAGCTGCAGGGAAGAAGAGGAGACAAGCTGGAGTCAAAGGGAGCACATTTGTAGCCATCCACATCCTAATGAGTAACATTAGGAGACCATCTGTGAGTATTTAGTCTTGTACTCTGAGAGATTGAACGGAGTTGGTCTTGTCTGGACCACATGCTCTTGGTTACCACTGGAAGCAGATGAGAGATTGGAAGGGGCTGCCCATAGAGGTGGTCGAGTTGCCATCTCTGGAGGTGTTCAAGGTCAGGCTGGATGAAGTGCTGAGTGGCATGAGCTAGATGGCAGATGTTAGGGTTACTGGGTTGGTTTTAGGTTGGACTGGATGATCTTGAAGGTCTTTTCCAGCCTCATCAGTACTGTGAGATGAACATTTCTGTTTCATTATCAGTGCTGATCAGACAGGAGGAAAGAGGAGAAATAAACGTGCAAACAACATCAGACGTCCTTTAAAACTGCTCGGCTGAATGTGTAGTAGGGTCTCATAACAATAAGGCTGCAAATCGTCTTACACGTAAAAAATCACCCCTGAACATGATTCACATCCTTGTGATCCAGACTGTTCAATCATAGGGGTGCACTTCAGATCTCTGCGAGGCTTCGACTTGACTCTGCAAGTCTTAACGTAACTTGTAGGGATGTTTTCATCTGGGTTAGTCAAGAGCTTTTGAGAGAGAACAAACACTGGACCCAGATGGTCTGAGTTGAACAGCTCAGTAAAACAGATGGCTGGGAATGCACTAGAGCCATGGTGAGCGGTGTGGATGGTGTGAGCGTGGCCTCAGCGTGCGTGCAGGGTGTGCACAGACCTCCCAGGACTGACCAGCTCCCAGTCAGAGGAACGCGTGATGCTTAGGGCTGTGTCTAGTCCCTGGGTCTCCTGTTGGTGAAGAGAGGCTGGTGTAACCCAGCCCTGGGCACAGGCAGGCAGAAGCAGCTGGTGAGGGACGTGTGCCATTTGTGTGGGGCTGCAAATAAAGCCAGCACTGGAGGTAGCATCTTAGACAGTTAACACAGGAGGGAACAGCATAGAAACATAGAATGTATTGTACGTCTAGGCTAACTCTCCTACAAGCAGGGCCATTTCTCCCTAGAACAGACTACCCGGAGCCCCAGCCAGCCTGACCTTGAATGGCTCCAGGAATGGGACCTCCACCACCTCTCTGGGCAGCCTGTTCCAGGGATCCCCCACCCTGTCTCAAGACCTTTTCCTTCTGTCCAGCCTAAACGTGCCCTTCTCCAGCTTCAAACCATGACCCCTCATCCTGTCCTCCCCTGCCCTTGTGAACAGTCTTCCCCAGCCTTCTGACAGCCCCTTTCCGAGTGAAGGTCGCTATAGGCAGTGCAAGCTTGAGTGGAGGAATGATAATAAGGATAAATCCAGAATAAGCAGTGGTTCCAAATTGCTTTTCATCATCAGCTAATACAAGTTTAATGAAGATCTCTGGGGTTAAGCCTTCATTATCGCCTAATGCAGACTGAACACATCTTTGAGTAGTTGAAGGTTTGATCTAACACCTATTTGGAGAAGTAATTCACAGGTATAACACACATCTGCACAGAAAGAGATGCTCAGGATGTGCTTAACGAGGTTTCCTTTGCATATTTGTAAGGACTGACTGCGATGGAGTGTGTTAGAGTGGCCCTGACTACACTTTGGCATAAGAAAAGGAACCTCTCGGTCCTGTGTGTTGCAGAGGCTGCTGTACCCCTCTGTCTTGTGGCGGTAAAGTAGGTGTGAACATGTGTGTGTGTGTTGTAAACTGCCCATGAGCAAAGCAGAGCCTTCTGAGTAGCAGCACACGCAGAGCTGTCTCATAATCCTTCTGTAACTCCAGAGTCACGCACTGCACCTTGCTGTCCCTGCTGGAGTGAGCACCGTGCTCCTTACTCCTCTGTCTTCCTGCAGGAACCCTCCTGGAAACGTTAATCCTGTGCTTCTTTAATCCATCCCTCTGCTGCAGGACAAACCTCTTGTCACCTAAACTACCCTGAGCAGTATCTTTGTGGGCTTGTATCCTTTCAGAGATGGGGAGAGGTGAGTGACCTCTGTGATGGATGGTGTACAGCCAAAGAGACCTGGAGTTAATGGTAATGGTGGCGTTACCCCACTGCAAACGGGGTCATCTCTGGGCTTCTCAAAGAGCTGTGAGAATAGTCTGTTCCTTTCTCATGTGAGACTGAGAAGTGATGGCTGGCTCTTCCCACGCCACAAAGAAGGAAGGACGGTAAGGTCTTCAAAAAGCAAAATCAAACAGGGTGATGAAGAGCTGGGGAGAGACTGATCGCCAAGGGAGAACGTTGCGGAAGGATGTCGGGCACAGCCACACACACGGAAAAGGCAGGCATGGCCCGTGGGAATAATAGGAATTTCCCCAGCTGAGTCCATGTGCATCTGCAGAACGCGAGCCTGTCAGAAAACCTAGGGGTGCGAGCTGTTAGGAGGTGAAGTGAGACAGCACAGGCAGGCTACAGCACTCCCCTCTGCTCCAGACCTGACTTCCAGGAGGTGTAGCCGTCGCTGACATCCTTGGTTCCCTCGAGGGCAAGTGAGACCGTGCGCTGGCCGTTCCGCATCGGGCAGCTGCATTGTGTTAGAGGAGAAAAATGGGGTGAAGAGAGCTCTGGGGACCACTGACCATGCAGCCTAGAAACTGGGGAGAAGCAGCGAAGGAAGGAGGGGTACAGCTGGCCGTTAGGACTTTGCTCTTGCTTATACGTGACCTGTTTTAGCTGAATTAATTCTGTCTGCAAGGTGTCGCCCTGGTGAGAAGGGCATCGCTTGAGGATGCAGTATCCAGCATCAGCCACCCCTCACACCCTGTTGCCCAGCTTAGGGTTTGGGAGGAGGGAATCCAGCTCTCATACTGGAGCTGTAGTCTGCTTCTCCCTCCGTGAGGAAGGGCACATGGGGAAAAACTGTGCAGCAGCAGCAGCAGCACAGGCTCCCTGCCTGCCCACTCGGTTTGTGTCCTGGCCCCACTGCCAACAGCCTGGGGGGGCTCTGTGCAGATCAGTGGAG
>VZRI01012374.1:8520-19781 GCA_013397515.1 Upupa epops
AAGCAGACTCTCCAACCCCTGGGACAAATCCTTAATCCCTTGGGACTGCCCCCTCCCCATCACTCTCTGCTCCCCCAGCCCAGCCCCCCCACCCCGTTCACACACGGTGTGGAAGTTGTCCTGTCCGTCCCCTACTTCATGAATCTGCCCGTGAAGGTGAGATCTGACCGTGTGTGACCCCCCCCTTCCCCGCAGCCTCGCACCCCAGGCAACCGCCGGGGCCCACACGGGCTGGGGACGGTTCGTGGGGATTTTCCTGGCAGCTGCTGCAAGAATCTCCTCTCGGGCATCAGGGCAGGGGAGGGGGCGAGCAGAGGACTGGGCAAGTGTCGAAATGCTGCTTCGGGGGCTGCTCTGGCTGCCGGTGACGCCCTTGTGCATCACTGAGGAGGGGTCTGGCGGGCGGGGGGGGGTGGTTCCAGCACCACACTCCTCCTCCTCCCCGCCCAGCCCCGTCTCCCCGAGGCAGCAGCGAGCGCAGCGTTTCCCCGGCGCCGGGAGGCAGCTGGGGGATGGCAGGCAGGGACCGGGCTCCCCGGCAGCTCCCCCAGCCCGGGGACCTGATGCAATAAGACTCTGCGTTAGTAACCCTGGCTGGATGAAAGCTGGTGGGACTGGAGGGCTTGGTGGGCGAACACACCCTTCGGAGCTGGTCACCGCAGGGAAGGTAGGACAGGAGATCGAGAGGTGAGTCAAGGGCTGAGCTTTGGGGGTGGAATTATCTCTCAAGGGCTGGGTCCCTGCCGCTGGGCTGGGACCTGCTTCGTGGGAAGGAAGTGGGAGGATCCTGGTGAACCTCAAGCCCCCAGCTTTGGAGCCTCTTGGAGATGCACTGGAACTTTGCTGGAGAAGCTGGAGTCACAGTCAGGCTGGGGTGAGCTCTGACACTGCTCCCCCATCGCTAGCACCAGGCTTCGGGGGTTTTCATGCTGTGTGGTACCACAGAAGTTTTCTGGGGTCAGATAAGGTTTATTTAGGGCCAGAGATGTCATCCCACTACAGCCCACCTGGGACAGGAAGGCTGGGAACCAAAGCTCAGGGAGTGTGGAAGGGCTCTGTTGTGAAAGACTGAGGCAGGGGAGGATGTTTTCCTGCAGCAGCCTTGGGCAAATGCTGCATTTGCTTTGGTTCCAGCTGCGTGACAGCCCGGGACACACAATTGCTGGTGACGCATGGTTTTGTTTTGCTGGAGTGTCCTGGCTGGGATAACATGGAGGGAAGGCACCCACTGAGGCTCATGAAGATCCTCACAATTGCACTGACCCAGTGTGGCAACCTGCAGCACTTGCTTTTGGGTAGACCAGCAGTCCTAGTGCTGCTCCCAGAGCCAAATACCTCTCTACACCCCAGGATGGGCTTTGGTAGGTGCCCCACAGGCCTCAAGAGCTGCGTGATTTGGGTCACAGTTTGTGGGTTGTAGCCATCATGCTAGAGCAGGGTCATACAATGATGGTAGGATTTGAGATACCACCTGTGATGCTGCTCCCTCCTCACTGCCTTTCTGAGCTCCACGTGAAGAGAAATGTGATCACTGAGAGCCCAAATAGCACTGGGGACACCCTTGCTCCTGAGGTCTATGCTGGGGGACAGCAAGAGACCTGATGAAGCCATCCCCTATGAGGGTCAGGGGGACCCTGGTGCCTGACCAGTCTGTGCTGGAGAAAGGGGTGTTGGGGCTTCCAGTGCAGAAATATCCTTTTGTAGTTCTTCACCAGAGCAGTTGCAGGTGAAGATGCTTTTTGCTTGTCTGCACAGCTCTTCCAGCAATCCCACTCTTGCTCCCCAGAATAGTGGGGTTAAGCAGTGCTGGAACAGCTGCTGGTTACCCTGTGATTTACCACTCTGTCCATTTGTATCCTGGCATTGCCTCAGCTTTGTTCACCTTCCAGCAGTCTCAGTGTTGTGTGTGAAAAGCCTGGGAGGAGCAACTTCTGCTCTCACTCCATTACACCCAGTGGAAAGAGTTCCCCACTGTGTTCAGTGGAACCCTCTGCCTTGGCGAAGCTGGCCACAGTCACTTGCACCCCCATAAATCAGGGCTTGTTCTCTAGGAGCCATCGGTGTGCTGAGAACACAAGTCTCAGTTCAAGTGATGAAAAAGCAGTGTTTGCAGCCTCCCATCCCAGTGCAGGAGTGCCAGCTCCCACAAGGAACCCTTTATGTGAGAGCCCTGTCTCAGGCTCACTGTCAAAGGGAGGGTGTTGGGGGGAAGAAGAAAGGGTAAATTCTCTGGTACGGGCGCTTGCAAAGCTTCTGGCAGGAGTCAAAACCACCAAGTGGCATGGAAAAAAAATAGCGGAAGGCTTTTCCCCTCCCAAAATAGTACAATTTGTCTTTCAAACCTCCGTGAAGTGTTTGCTGAGGGACCTGAGTCACCACTTTCTGCCGCTTTACTCCGCTTCCCAGTAGCTGGCTTTGTGAGGTGATTTGTCTGGAGAGCTAGAGCTGGGGAAAAGGAATTCCCTGGATCCTTGGTGGCTTTGGAGCTTCTAATGATATTGTTAAAATGTCAGAAAACCAACCAAGTTTAGGGTTTGGCAAGAAGGGTTGAGTTACTTGTCTGCTGTTTCTGCTGAGGCTTTGGGGTGGGAACCGCTGGATTTTCTGCCTGTAGCCAGCAGGAAAAATCCTGTGTCTGAAATAGTCAGCTTCCCCCTGCCCTGGACTTTCCATCATCACATGGTGTCAGGAACTGGAAGGGGTTTTGGAGAAAAAATGAGCTGCGTGAGGCTGATTTTTAAAAACAAGCTGGGAGTATGACTTCTGCTGTTAAGCAACAAATCTGGGGCTGTGCAACCATATCATCCCAGTCCCATACAGCTTCGAGCACTGCCTGAAGCTGTTGGGAAGAGGTTAAGGATGTATTGTGTGGTGTTCTTCTTGTAACATTCACCAGCATAAATCCATTGTGAGGTGCAGTTTCACAGGTTGAGTGGCAGTGTTGGAGTGGCCTGAGGAAATGCCACAATGTGATGAAACAGTGCCTGGGAAGGAGGGATGGAGCTGCTGGTGAGGCTGGCGTGAGTGCTGCTGGGTTGTGTGGCTGTTAGAAAGTAATTCAGGGTATAGCATGATGAATTTTGGTGTTACCTGGAAATAGGAATTCAGTGACAATTTGGAAAGCCAGTGTGTATGTCCAGAGGAGGCAAGAGAGAATCGTGAATGAGTCCAGAGCTGGTAAATGCTAAGGACATGTTAAGACCCCTAAGGACACATTCCCATCCCCAACAGACCACGATCTGGCTTCAGCAAATCCAGCTTTTTCTTCCCAGTCGGGCTGTTTGCACAGGTCTGTCCCACTGCTCTTGCAGCACTGGGGTGGGAAGGTCCTAAGGCAATGGCTGGAGAGTAAAATCTACCCCAGACCCCAAGCAAGCCCTGTGGTCACTGCCTGAGTGCCCTGGCTTGTCTGTCTGTACCCGCACATCTCTTGTCTGACGTGAGCACTTCTGCCGTGGAGAGATAAGCGAATCGCGTTTGGTGTTTGCCTCTCTCAGCTGGAGCCTCCCATAGCACCCAACCTCCCAGCTGCCTGTGGGCAACCTCGTTGCGGAGGCCTGTGGCCACCCAGAAACACAGTGGGCACAGAGCCCTTCCCTTGGCCCCGCTTCGTGGGGTGGTTGTGTGTGTGCTTCTGTCCCCGCAGTGACCCCGCGATAGCTTCTGCCCTAAAGCACTGATTTCCTCAAACTGAGCCCCAGCAGTCGGGTAAAAATGGGGCTAGTGAAGCGAGGCAGGGGGCACACGGTGGGCTCTGCTCCCGCGGCAGCCCCGTACTCTGCCGGCACCATCGAGCCCGCTGTTTTTTCGGCCGCTGGAACGGACGCTTCACTTCTGCTGCTTATCGGCCGCTTCGGGGGCCGGCAAGGCTGTTCCCCGTCGCCCTGGGGCTCTGTGTGGTCGCCGAGCCCTCGGCCATGGCTCGGCCTCCTGGGCACGTCACGGCGGGGTGTGGAGGAGCGGGTTTTGCTTTCGTTTGCTGCGAGGAGCCCGTGGCTTTTCCACGGGGAGAGAGGCTCGGGAGCGTCTTCGCCCGGCGGCTCGAGACCCCGCCCGTCCTGCTCGGGGTCCTGGGTGCTTGCGATTTCCTGCCGGTGAGTGGGGTTGGCAGCCCTGGGGACAGCGTCCGGACATTGCCCGGCTCCAGCTGGGGTGGAAGGTTGTTGCCCCTTGCTCCCTTGGTGCTCGGGCAGGCTCTGCGCTACCCGAGGGTGTTGGCGACCGAGGCCACCGGCACCCCGGAAGCACGAAGCGTTGTAGTGTCGTCTTTGTGGGTCACCGGGAGCTCCAGTTTTGGTGTCTCTCTGGTCCTGAGCTGCTCTGCCTGTGGGTCCCTGTCATCTGTTCCTGGAGCAGTGAGTGGGCAGTGACTGTGTCCCTACACTTGTGGGATCCCAGTTTTGACCCAGACGGGTGCAGGTATGGAACGTGGGGGCTTCTGCCTCTCTTTGTGCCCTGGTCCCAGGGGTGGCAGCTCAGGGCAGCCCCAGGGAGCTCCAGTTTTCTGCCTGGATGGGGAAAAGCAGCTGGTGAACCAAGGCTCCTGGGGGAAATGGGAGTCCTGAAACTCCTTTCTCTACAGTATCAGGCTCCCAAAATATCAGTTCAGTCCTTTCGTTTCCTTCTGTCAGGTTGTGGGACTCGCAGGTCTGCAAATCAGAGCTCAGCCTGGACAGTGCTCTCTGCCATCTCTACCCCAATCTCAGAGAACTTCTGTTCAGTCCCGCTGTCCACACCGGGATGCACAGAGGCAGATATTACCCTTTCCCTGCCTCGCAGGAGAGAACGAGGTCCTCTGACAGGGGCAGGTGCCCAAGGTTCAGCGTTGTTCTCACAGTGTCCCGTGTGAGAAACTGCTCCCAGCCAAGGCGGAGGGGACAGTCTGTGGGTCTGGCTGGCTGCTGGTGTAGGCTGGGGAGCTCACCGTGTGGCCCAGGTGAGGCTCGAAGGCATTTCTGCATTGCAGTTGTGGAGGTGCTGTTGTTTGACAGGAGGGAGCAAAGCAGCTGTTATGGGGTTCTGCTGGTGGGGGGAGCTGCATCAAGCATCCCATCCTGGCACATCCTGGCTCTTCTCAGTATCTTCAGCTAGTGTGTGCTGCCCTCTCAACAGGTCTCTGTGTCCTGCAGCTCGTCTCCTTTGCTTCAATCTTCTGACAGCCCATTTTCACTCGCTCTTTGTCCTTCCTGGGTACCGCTGCTCTCCTGCTGTGCCTCTGCTACCTGGCAGCTGCAGTCTGTGTTTGTTGGGAACCCAGATGTACCTGTTTGATGCCATCTCTCATCTTCCCCTTCCAGAAAGGAAATTTGCCTCTCTAGTTGCAGTGAGATGTAAGAGCAGCCTGAGTGGATGAACAATCACAAATGGCTTCCATGGGGCATCATAGAAATCACAGATTGTCACAAAGAAGGACAGGGGCATCCCTGCACCAGTTGCTAGTGTATGTTGGTACTTCTGGGGCTGTTTCCGAAATGCCTTCTGCAAGCACACCACAGCTCTTGAAGGAGAGGAGAGCACGTTGTCAGTCCCACTAGTATCAGAACGATGCTCCAAATGGCTCACTTGAAGCCCAGTGTCACGGCGTGCTCCTTTTTCCTCCCTTTTTTTCTTGTTAGTGCATGAAAACGGGACCTTAGCTTGGCCCAAACCCTTGTGGGGGTTCTCTTCTGTGGAGGACAGTCCAGGGCAGCAGTTAGTTTGCAGAGCAGATAACACCGTCCCCAGCAGCTCTGACAGATAAAAGAGGAAGGAAAGATCTCAGGGCTTTTAGCCAGCCCTTCTGCATGTGCTTTCGGGATCTGCTGCCGGTGTAGGGAGGCTGTGGGGTCAGGAGGAGGAGCAGGACAACATCTGCGTGCTCTCAAATGTTTGCCTCAGATATTCTGGGCGGCCCCAGGGCTTGTGTGTTCCCAGGCTGGCAAAACCCCTCACGTTGGGGTGTTGTGGACATGGAACAACTTCAGGTGACCAGAACCAATTGGACCTTCGTGCTTGTCCCTGAGTACTTAACACTGGTGGCAGCTTCGGCAGGGGACTGTATGTCCATGTGACCAGCACGAAGCTGGCAGCTGGCACTGTGTGTTTGGAGAACATTTGGCCACAGATGCTGAGCAAGTCATAGGGCAACGAATGTAGGGAGAAGTGAACAAAAGGAGGAGGAGAAGCTGGAATACAGATGATGGTGATCCAGCTCTTCCAGTGCCAGCTCCGATCCCCCTCTGAATTTAAAGCATCTGCTGGTAGGTTAAAATGCTGGTTCCACTCCTCAGGGACTGAATACCAGGACTGGGGCTGTAGGGAAGGAGCAGCCCAAGTCAGGACTTGTGTCTTTGGCATCTCCGTCCCTGGTGAGCTGGCTGGACCAACAACTCCTAGATGAAAAATTGTCTTAACTGGGATGGTGGGGAAAGGGCTGGCAGCATCTTCTCACTGCCTCTTGCCTTCATTGGGAGGAGGTAATGCAGGATTTTGTGCTTGGTGCCCATGAACTGTCATCCAGCTCTCCAGGATGACACCTAGGGGAGAGGTCAGTGTCCCAGTCCCTGATTTGGGGTGCCCGGGTGGGAACTTTGTGCAGGGGACACAAGTCTTACCAGGTCTCTGCCCATGGCCATTCTCAGTAGCACTGACACCTCTCCTCTTGCCCTTGCCCGCTATGGCTGTGCGCTCCTCAGGGAGCGTGGTGGGTGGAGTGCGCTGGGATGATCCTTCGCTGCTGACAGCCCTGGGAAAAAGCTTTTCCCACGGAGTCATTTGCTGCCTCTGCTTTTTGTGAGACAGCACCGAGATTTGGGGGAAGGGGAGGTGGAAAAAGCCAGCCCAGCTCACCCTGCTCCGGCAGGACCGGGTCCCCGCCAGCGCAGCTGCCCCATGTTTGCTTTGCACAGGGAGCGGCAGACAGTCGGCAGCAATAAATAGCGCAGGGCTGGCTATTTTAAGACATTGATTACATGATCTTGTGCATTAAAGAAAAAATTAAAATAAGTCTCTGCTTTAGCTGCAAGTGGCACCATGGGCTTGAGAGAGGAACCCAGGCAGCTCCGCTGGGATCATCTGGTTCAGAGCTATCACCCTCAAGGTGGAGGAAGATGATTGTTGGGGTTTTCAGATGAGGTGGATGAGCCAGAAAACAGAGGGTGTAATATGTTGAAGCAGCTGCTCAAAGAAGCCCTGGCTCTGCTAGCAGCCCCATCCATGAGGATTCGTTAGTATAAATTCATCTGAAAATGCCTTTTCTTCTCTCTTTTTACTCCCCTTTCCTCTTCTCTGTTGAAGACCTCTGCTGAGTAAACTGCCCATCAGAAGGCAAAGCTCCCGTGAGGGGATGAGATTCTGCACATTGGGATGGTGTGGAGTCCGTTGAGCACTGCAAATGGGTTTGGTACTGGACTCGTGTTCAACAGGAACCCATAGATCACCCCATGCACCAGGTCATGTGTGGTGCTCACATTTGCCTCGTTCTTCCATGAGCCAACTACTGCTGCTTTCTGCTGACCCTGGGCTGGAGCTGGCTGCCTTCTACTCTGCTCTCCCATCTTTGGGATCTTTCTCCTTTCCTTATGATGATTTTGCCCTCATAGCTTAGGTCCATGGTCTGCAGCTTGGGATCAGCTGACAATGAGCAGGTTTTGCAGGGAAGATGGTGTGGAAGTGTAAAAACCTGGGTGTGTTGGAAGAAGAGGTTAAGACCCTCTCCTATTCCCTTGAAGAGGCTTAAGCAGATGAGTTTTATTTATGCAACAAAACCAGGGCAGGGTGCAGGTGCTCTGCTGGGCTCCTGCTCAAGACATGTGCCTGGTGTGGTGACCATGTGGGGATGGTGACTGGGCAGGGCAGATGTTTTGGAGCCAGGAAAGCCTTTTGAGGCTCTGAACATACCCAACCCACCCAGTGGCAACTGAGCATTTCCTGCCTCCCCACTAGCACTGGTTTCTCCCTTTTCTCATGTCCCATAGAGTGTCTGGAGCTGCTGGAGCCCATGGCGTACACCGTGACTCCCTCGCCAGTGGGGCCTGTTGGCTCCCAGTACTGCGTCTGCAAAGTGGAGTTGTCCATCTGTGGCCAAAACCTTCTGGACAGGGATGTCACTTCCAAATCTGACCCCTTCTGTGTGCTCTTCATGGAAGTCAATGGAAAATGGGTGGAGGTAAGTCCTGAAGCTGTGTTTTAACCCCTTGAGTAGTTTTGTGTGCTGGTGTCTATTCCCTTGGTGCTTCTGGGTCACGGTGGGACAAGGCTGTTGCTCCCGAGTCTAACTTCTAGAGTGTGAAGGATCTCATCCCTCAGCAGCCATCTGAATGATTTTGTACTGTGAGTGAAATGTTGGCTTGATCCCAGCAGTTCACGTCTCAGCAGAACCACTTGATAGGGTGTGTGTCCCTTTGGAAATCCCCCCTCCTGTGGGAGTGGGCACAGGGCTGTACTGCATCAGGGACTGGGTCCACTTGTGCTGCTAGCACCCGGGTTTCTCCAGAGGAGACACCTTGCAGCACAACCTTGGTCATCACCAGCAGTGCTGCTGTGGCAGCAAGGACTCCTAGGCTGATCCACATCTTGGGAGCTGCTCAAAGTGGGCCAGGCATTCCTAAGTGTGGGGTTTGTGGCGCTGTATTGAGTGTTCTGTGTGGAGAAGACTGTAGACGTAATCTCCCTTTATAGCAGTTGTAGTTGGGCAAGAGGCCATCGGTGATAAACCGGGTATTGTGGATCCAAACACTAGAGTCTACACAAGGGCATTGGCGCTCCGTCTCTGTGGGAATCCTCTGTGGGAAAAGGATAAGGGCTAAAATATCTGGAGAAAACAAGGTGATTCCATGTGCTAACTGCAGCTGTAGATGGTGTAAGATCTCTTCTCAGCTGCTCCGTGAGGGAGCAGGTGAACAGAGCATGGAGGAAGGGAGGGATGGAGGCTCCAGAATTGGATGCAGTGCAAAACAAGCCTGCAAAAGGCACTAATTGTGTGAAGTAGAGCAAAACTTGTCCCAGGTCCCAGAAATGAGGTGGTCTTGTTTTTTTGACTAGCTGGGCAGGCTTTGCATGCTTGGCCAAGGAGCTGGTGAATCCATGGGTGTCACCCGAGGTGTTCTGCATTTGATACCCTCACTGCCAGCAGGTAGAGCACAGGACAAACCTCACCTCACTGCGGACTGCAGTTAGCTCTACTCAGCACTCTGGGTGAGACTAATGAGCTTCCCAGCCTTGCTAGGTGTCAGCTCTTTGACCTGTGTGTGCTTGATTGGGATTTTCTCATTCTGGCAGCACGGGCTCGCTCCAGCAGTTCCGATTCCAGAGTTGCTTTTACGATACAAATGTGTGATGCTTTTATTTTTCTTTTCCTTGTGCTGTTTTTAGCTTCTGTTTAATTGGCATGCTAGGCACTGGCCATCAGCCCTGAGTGACATATTGCTGGAGGTTAGTGGGGTGGGGTGTGCTGGTGTGCCACGGGACTGGGGCTGAGGGGCTCCTGCCCCCACCCATGGCAGTAGGAGGCATGGGGCTGAATGTTGGAACAACACTGTATGGGATGTCTGATGCTGACCATGCAGCTCATACCACCTTGGTTCAGAGCTCCCTTGGAGTGTGACACCCAGATGTGTCCTTTGCCCTAAGCTGAAGCTCTTTCCAATCTGAAGTAACAACTGGAATGTAGGGGATGGGTGGGGACGGCAGCAGCCCAGGGGCATGAACCCATCCCACCACACGGTCCTGTGCCGGGTTAGCAACTTCTCCCCACTGTCAGATCTGGTTGAGGATGTTGGATGTGGTAGAGGAGGTGGGATGTGGTTGAGGAGGTGTGTCTCCTCCCTTGGAACAAGCCCCAGCCATGCTGGTACCAGCATCTGAGCAGGGGCTGGTGGGCTGTGGCACCAGCCGATGCCAACAGAACGCTTTCTGCTCACTGTTCTCTCTGGTTGTCACGTTTGTTCCCAGATACAATTATTTTGTCTCCCTGAGCTTAAGAGGAATTGAAAAATCTTTGTGAATCAGCCTGGGAGGGGGTGGAGGAGGACCCATAACACACAGGCTGAGAAGTGACATGAAGAAGGGTGATGTTGGAATACTGTGCCCAGTGACGTCCTCTCTAAGGCACCACGAGTGACCTGGTCTTTGATGCTGGGAGCATGGACGCGTGACTCAGCCCCTCTGCTGCTGCCTTTGTGCCATCTGAGTCATCTGCCCAGCCCTGCACTGGCTTTCCTTGGCACTTGGGGGAGTGTCCCATGTGGGACACTCCCATGGGGAGTGTCTCTCCCCATGTCGGAGCACCAAAGGCATCCATGTGCTGGGGATGCTTGAAGGGGTGTAGCCAACTGCCTTTCACTCCATCACTCCAAAAGGCTGGATTTTGGTTCCTGTCCAGGACAAAGCTGGAGAAGGGAACCTCGATTTCCTGCTTTGAGCTGGTGCTTGGGAGAAAGAGGGCTGGTGTCCCTTGGTCCCTGGCTTTCTGGTAGTTCAGAGATGATGGAAGGAGCTAAAATCCATTTCTGTTGCCCATGCACTCTTGTCTCCCAGGGTTGGAAGAGGATTTGAATGTGTGGTGCTGCTGAAATAAGCTGGAGAATAATAGAATTGTTTAGTTTGGAAAAGGCCTTTAAAGTCATCATATCTACTTGTTAACCCAACTGTCCCAACCCGTTGTTGAACCTTGTCCCTGAGCTCCAGATCTCCATGACTTTGAAACTCCAAGGGAATGACATGCTTGACCAACCTGATAGCATAACCGGGTGGATAGGTGATGGCAGAGTGGTGGATGTGGTCTGTCTTGACTTCAGTAAGGCATTTGATGCAGTCTCACATAGCATCCTTGCGGCCAAACTGAGGCAGTGTGGGCTGGATGATTGGGTAGTGAGGTGGATTGTGGACTGGCTGCAGGATAGAAGCCAGAGAGTAGTGGTCGATGGGACAGAGTCTAGTTGGAGGCCTCAATCTAGTGGAGTCCCCCAAGGATCAGTACAGGGACCAGTCCTCTTCAATCTATTCATTAATGACTTGGAAGAAGGATTAGAGTGCACTGACAGCAAGTTTGCTGATGACACAAAGCTGGGTGGTGTCACTGAGACCCCAGTGAGACCTGGACAGGCTGGAGAGCTGGGCAGAGAGAAACTTAATGAGGTACAACAAGGGTAAGTGTAGAGTCTTGCGTCTGGGCAAGAACAACCCCAGGTACCAGTATAGGTTGGGACCTGATCTGTTGGACAGCAGTGTAGGAGAAAGTGAAGATAATGGAGCATTGGAACAGGCTGCCTAGGGGTGTTGTG
>VZRI01012374.1:20289-96319 GCA_013397515.1 Upupa epops
GGAGCTTCCATGTAAATATCAGAAGGAACTTCTTCCCAGTGAGGGTAACGGAGCACTGGAACAGGCTGCCCAGGGGAGTTCTGGAGATGTTCAAGATCTGCCTGGATCTATTCCTGTGCAACTTGGTCCAGGTGATCCTGCTGTGGTAGGGGGATTGGACTAGATGATCTTTTGAGGTCCCTTCCGATCCCTAATGATTCTATGATGGTTTGTGGCTGCCCACTGCTCCCAGACTACCATGGCTCTGAGCAGATATCTGATCCCCTCTGGTCCAATATGACAACAGAAAGGAGGGTCTGTGTGGCCCCATCAGCCTGCAGCTGCTGGGTGGTAACAGGTTTGACTCCTGGGAGCAGTGGGGGGTTCTTCTGGGAAAACTGCGATCGCTGTAGTTGCATCTTGGAAATCAACATAGACTGCAAAAATTCACCAGCTGTGATAGTTGGGGTTTAGATATATAAATATATATCGTGAATCTATAGCAAAGTCACCATGCTCCCACCCCATCCCTCCAAGGCCTCCTGTGCTGCAGGAGGTTTTTTGAGACTAGGGTTTGTGTTTATTGTTTGATTGTTTTTTCATGCTCTGCTCTACCTGCTCCTGGCTGGGCAGCTCTGGCAGACACCCCTTTGTCCCTCAGCCCCAGAGCCTTGCCCTGGCACTTGGGATGTGCAGGCAGCTCAGCCTTATCCTAGCTGTGGGATGTGATGCTGTCTGGGAACAGGGCATAGCTGGAGGCTCCTCTGTGTCCTCCTGGCAGGTGGGATGGTCTGTCCAGCACTGAGCACTGCTGTGTTCGATAAAATCACACTGGTGAGCACCTGTCTTCCATAGAATAAAGGAATCCTTAAGTTTGGGAGACACCTCCAAGATCATCAAGTCTGACCATCAACCTAACCCCACCCTGCCCACTAAATCCTGTTCCCTAGGGCCACATCTACTTGTTTTTTGAACCCCTCCAGGGACAGCAACTCCATCACCTGCCTGGTCACCCTATTCCAACCTCTGACCACTCTGTCAGTGAAGAAATTTTTCCTGATGTCCAAGCTAAAACTTCCATTCATAACTTTTTCCTCTCATTCTAATGCTAGTGACTTGGGAGAAGAAACTGACCCCCACTTCTCTACACTCTTTCAGGTAGCTGTAAAGAGCAGTAAGGTCTCCCCTCAGCCTCCTTTTCTCCAGGCTAAACAACCCCATTTCCCTCAGCCATTCATCGGAAGGGACCTCGAATTTCACTAGTCCCTGTTACCTTATCATAGAATCATCAGGGATCGGAAGGGACCTCGAAAGATCATCTAGTCCAGTCCCCCTGCCACAGCAGGATCACCCAGACCAGGTTCAGGTGAGTTTCAAATGTCTCCAGAAAAGTAGATTCCACAAACCCCCCAGCAGTCCCCTCCAGTGCCCCATCACCCTCCTGGGATAATGGAGTGACATGGCAAAGGCCAATGTGCTGGCTCCTCTGCCAGCTCTGCTGGGCATGTGGATCTTCCAGCTGGGATGCTTGGAGCCACCAGTGCTTCCCACCAGGCTGCCTGGGCAGGACAGGTCACCCTTCACCAAACCAGCTGCTGCCTTTCCTAATGCTAATGTGCTATCAGTAGCAGTAGTATCAGTAGCCCCAGTTTCACTGGTTTCTGCTGCTTTTGCTAAAATACTGGGTTGCTGTGGCTGTGGAGCCCAGCTCCTGCTGGTGTCCTGCCAGCTGTTACCATCTGAGTTACCAGGCTGGGAGAAGAGGGCAGGGTCTTGGGATCGCTGGAATCTCATGGCTTTGGCTCACTCAATCCTCTCTGTGCCACAAACTCCAGCTCCTTCCCCTGACTGCCTGCCAAGCCAACTGCTCTTACTGCTGCTGCCGATCACCGTGGTGCTTCCCCTCTGCTGGAGGATTCCCATGCACCTTCCCGTTTCCAGCACTTATCCTTCCAAGCTGCTGGAGACACCGTTTCTTCCAGCCTGCCCACAACAGCTTGGGGTGGCAAAGCCTATGGAAGATTTTCTCCTGGATCCTCCCAGCCTCTTGTTTCTCCTAATTCTTGGGAAGTCTATGAGAAACGGTTCTGCTGGAAGCCCACTGTGCTCCCACTAACAGTGCCTGCAGGGCTTAAGGGTGGTGGCTCTGGCTGAAGTCAGAGAAGGGATGTGGCAGTGACCAGGGTGTGAGATGCAACTGTCTACACGCCTCTTTCTTTTTTCTTCGCAGCTCGACAGGACAGAGACAGCCGTGAACAACCTCAACCCAGCGTTCGCCAAGAAGTTCATCATCGACTACCACTTTGAAGAGGTGCAGAAGCTCAAGTTTGCCCTGTTTGACCAGGACAAGTCGAGCATGCAGCTGTATGAGCATGACTTCCTGGGCGAGTTCTCCTGCACCCTGGGCATGGTGAGTCCCTGAGGTGCCTGCAGCAAAGGGACCACAGACCACATCAGCCACTGGGACGTGGTGGGATCAGAACTGCTGCTGCTGGCTCGCTGGTCCCGCCAGGCAAATTTAACTTGATTTGCTTGTAGTGCTTCTCTTGAGGTTGAACCATTCCATGTTAGGGCTGTTGGCTACTTGCTTAAGTCTAGCCTAGTCTTAGTGTGGGCTTCTCCTGGTGCCTGCAGAGAGACATGGAGACTTCTGGGCGGTATCTGTTTCTCCCTGTGGGTAAGAGCTGTGATGACCAGTTTGGGTTGGGACCTGGGAAACGTTCAGATGGTGAAAGTCAGGCTGTGTTGTGGTCTACCCTTCTACCTTCATTTTGTAGGGCCTTAGGAGAGGGTTTGCAAAGCCTTGTCCGTGTAAAGCCTCTCCTGCTTCAGTGTGTTGGTGCTGGAATGTGACTTCTACGCCTCCTGTGGAAAAGCTTTCAGGATGCAACGTGATTTATGAGCCTTGGGAAGGTCTTTGTGTTCATGAGCCCAGACCTTGTTCAAAGTTGGCAGTTTCGTTCTCCAAAAGTCTTTTGTCCTCAGAGTTTGCTCTGACTCAGCAGATGAGGGGGATTTTTTTTCTGTTCTTTTGCTGTTTACAAGAGTTTGTAGTGATAGGATGAGGGAAAATGGCTTTAAGCTAAAAGAGGGGAGATTTAGATCATATCTCAGGAAGAAACGCTTGCTGTGAGGGTGCTGACACACTGGCACAGGCTGCCCAGGGAGGTTGTGGCTGCTCCATTCCTGGCAGTGTTCAAGGCCAGGCTGGATGGGGCTTTGGGCAACCTGGTCTGGTGAGTGGTGTCCCTGCCCATGACAGGGGGTTGGGACTGAATGATCTCTGAGCTCCTTTCCAACCCAAACCAGCCTGTGATTCTGTGATCTGGTGGCTCAGAGCTGCAGTGGTGCTTGCAACAAACTCAGAGGCTGGGAGAACCTGCACTGCTGTCCTTGATGCTGAGAACCAGGGGGGGAGCACACTGACAGGTGGGTTGGTGTGGTCAGCCAGCTGGTGGTGTTCAGCATGGCCCATGAAGGCAGTTGCTTTATTACATAGATTGCAGCATGGTGCCTGGCCAGAGGGCCAGGTGACCTCACCACTGCCAACACGAGAGCTTGATGAGTGGGAAGAACATTGACACCTCGAGTTGGATGGAGTTTTGGAAGGGCTCTGTGATGATCCTGCTGTGCTCCTGCAGAAGTTGAAACAGTACAGGCAGTAGCCCTGTGGATGTTCAGTTTCGTAGACCAAAATCACCCTGTTTTTTCTGGGAATGAATCACATTCCTGTCACTGTCCCGTTGACCTCTTCCATGCAGAGCTGCTCTTGGGGTTCAGTGATGCTTCAGCCTCTGGTGCCATCGCTGCTCTGTGTTGTGTGGCTGCTGCCGGGCCTCGTGGGCTCAGATGATGGTGGTGATGTTCATGGTCATCCCCAGGTGTGATGTCTGTCTTCTGCTGCTGTCAGTGCTTCACCTGAAATAACTAACATGAGCAACCACCAGTCGCCTATGAGCTACCTTTTGATCACTTGTGCAGTCATGCCTTTTCTTTGCCTTCTCTAGATTGTTTCCAGCAAGAAAATAACAAGGACCCTCCTTCTGGGGAACGGCAAGCCAGCTGGGAAGGGGATGATAACGGTACAGTCCTTCCTTGACACTATACTGGGGGTGCAAAGGTGGGTGATAACCCGGGGGGAGGGGGGTGTGAGTGTGGTGGTGGTGATGCAGGACATTCACCTACGTGGGGATTAACTCCTGCTTGTTTTTCCCTTTGCCCCTCCTTTTCCTGCACACCTTGCTCTGTTTGGAGGGTGATTTCTCTGGGGCAAGGACCACTGAGTCTTTCACTGGAGATGGGTGGTTTTGTCTGGAGGAAGAAGACTGGAGCAGAGCCGTAGCAACAACTCTCATGGCAACAGCCGCTGCTCCCGTCGCAGACCCGCAGACCCCTCTGGGCAGTGGCCTTCCTTCCAGGCAGCTGCTGAGTGCTGGGTTGTTTTAAAAAGAAAAGACTAAATTTAGGTACTGCCACATCTCCCAACATCCTGCATCCCTCCTGTGAGAGGCGTTTTGTGAGGCACACAGATGGGCAGCAGAGGTGGGGAAGGGGTTAAACTTCCATCAGGTTTAAGAGCTCTGGAAAGATTTAAGAGAGGTTTGGAGATGACCTCGCAGACTTCCATTGCTGATTGCTCCAGAGGCTGGGAGGATGCGGTGGCTTTTCTCTCCTAATCACTGCACTTGGTCCTCACACACCAGAGGAGAAGCTCGCAAGTGGTGCCTGATGACAGGTGCCCTCCCTGGGGAGCAGGGGGTGACCTCTCCAGTGGGGAGAACTGTGCCAAAAGAAGTTTCCTTGCTTTAAAGGTTACTTGCTTTAAAAACAAAAGGAGAGTTCCAGTCTGTCATTGATGTGTCAGTAGCAATCAAAAAGCCTGAAATCAGTCTCATTTTGCACCACCGATGCAATTTTCTCATCTGTTTCCTTTGCTCTGGCTTGGTGATGGCAGCAGCATCCTGTGTGGTGCCTGGTCTGGGGCTGCAGCATGGGCTCTGGGCACCAGCTGACTCACTCTAGAACCTGGAGTTGGGAGCCAAACCCTGCCTTTGTCACTACAACCCCCTTCAATTTTTGCCAAAGTATCCTTGTCCTTAACTGAGATGCCAGGCTGTGATGTGTTGGAAGGGACCTGGCTGCCATGGGCACGTCTTCAATGGGACCAGGTTGCTCCATGGAAGAACTTTGGCTGGCTGGGATCACATAAAGTTTGAAGAAATGAGGAAAAGCTGGCTTTTGTGTAGCCTGCAGGGAGTCCTAACATACTGGACATCGACTGGACTGGCTTTTGTGGGGATCAGCAAAGGGCAAATCCCACCTGCTTCCCTGCAGCTACTCTTCCTCACCTTTTGGTGACTGCAAGTGCTCAACAAGGATGAAGTGGGAGGGAAAACCAATGATGTGGCTGTGCACTAGAGAACTTCTGACGGTTCTGTACAGAGCAGAGGGGAAAGCTGGGTTTGACGTGGTGGACAGATCTGCAGACCACAGAGTTGTGTCCACCACAGAAAAGCTGCAGCTCGTCTTCTCAGCCAGCTGCCCAGGCAGTCTGACAAGCTGCATCTCTGCAAAGCCCTCAGCTCTCCCAAGTGCCAGTAACCCTCTGATTGCTCCTGCTGCAGAGAACTGTTGCCTTGATTTCTGCGGGTTTCTGCTGTAGCTCCGGTGGGTGTCTCCAGCAAAGGACAAGCCTTGTGTGAGGCAACAAAGAGCCGTGTGAGGGACAGGTCCTGTGGCCAGTGATGCTGGGGAGTGGCTCAGCCTAGCCCGGGAGGAGTGAGAGGTGGGGAGCAGATGTTCAGGAAGGACTCAGCCTTGAGGGAGAAGACACCAATGATTCAGAACAGAAGCGAATAACTGGTTTTTGTAACAAACCTTCCCTTTCTTAAAATACCAAGAGGCTCATTAGAGCACGTTCCAGACAAAACTAGTCCACTGGTGGCTGCCAGCTGAAGCCCTTCTAGAGTGTGTGTGGATAAATCCCTTAAACCAGAGTGATCCAGGCCCTGCTCCTACCCATGGCTGCTCCTCAGGAGCAACAACACGAGCTTTCATCCCTGATGATGATGCAGAGATGGGCTCAGGGTCCTTCATGCTGCTGGAGTCTCCCCCAAGAGGATGAGGTGACGGCTTCTTGCTGTGCCCAGCCTGTGATGTGGAGGATGAGGTGGCACATCCTGCTCATGAAGGGTTTTATGGCTCCTGCTTCCTCTTGGCTTTGTAGCCAGAGGCTTCACCAGTTTGTGGTGCATGAGCAGGCACCTGAGCCACCAGGGTGTGACACCCAAGGAAGGGTGAGAATGTATTCCCAAAGCTTGCTTTTAGACCTGATGGTGTGAGGGAAGGAGACTGCTCAGGGTCTCCGGTTCAAAGGGCTTTACTGTACCTGTTACCTTCCAGCCTGCAAACAAAGGTGTTTCACCCAGCCCCGGCATTGAGGCTGTTGAGGTTAGTGTCTGTCTTAGGGGCTCTAGCTGCAGCTCCAGCACTGTGGCTGGCAGCCTGCTAGAGCTCAGCTGTCTGTGGGGTTTGTGGGAGTTCAGCAGGTAGTGTCAGAGCACATGTCCCCAGGGTCTGGATTCTCTTCTGCCTTGCTGATGATGATGTTTTGGTGCTGGAATTGAGAGCAGCCTTCCCTTGCCTTGCAGATAGCTGCCCAGGAGCTCTCAGACAACAGGGTCATTACCCTGAGCATGGCTGGCCGCAAGCTGGATAAAAAGGTGAGTGGGGCTGTGGCTGGGAGATGCGATGTTCAACTTCTGTCCCGTCTGAAGAAACCTCTGCCCTCGGCTAGAGCAGGGACAGAAAGGTGTCCTGCTGGACAAGACATCAGGATGGGTTCAGGTCCTGGTGGTGCTGCTGGCTGCTGGGCACGCTCGTGCCTCAGTTTCCCCATTGCTGCAGCATTGCTTTTCTCATCCCACATGCAGCAGTGGAAGGATGGTGTATGGGGCAGGATCTGTGTAAGCATGTTGCACGTTCAGCAGCAGGCTTACCGCTCTGTGCCCGCCAGTTGGAAGCCTCCCCTGATGGAGCCAGCACTTCTGATGCCACTTCAGCCCATCTCCCAGCAGTGCCGGGAGTTCCAGCTCCTGGCTTGTCACATCCAGCCCCTTTGTAAATGGAGAAAACAGCTGCTCTTCCCAGCGGTAGGAACTGTCTTTCCTGAGGAGGAGGTGTTGACCTCAGGGAGGCAGTGAGTTTTGCCTTGCACAGGGAGCGATGGACCATTCTGAGCCACCCGACCTTATTTACCAGCCAGCCAGAGTCACTCCTCCACACCAGAGCCGTTGCTAAGCGATCGATGGGAATAGGATTTTTCCCTTCTTCCCAGTCTCTCCAGAGCCCATGTTACTGGCAGCACGGCCCTCAGTTTTCCAGGCAGGTTGAAGGGTTTGCTGGGGCAGAAGATGTGTGTCCAGTCCCAGCCGGACCCTGGTCCATCCAAAGGATTTCCCCATCTGTTCGGAGCTGCTGTTTTCTCACCCTCCTGCTTACTCTGCCAGGGGCGAGGAGCAGATACCCAAGAAATCCCCATTTCATGAAGGGTCTGGAAGATGTCCTTGACCTGGTGGCTTTCTCTGAAGGGCAACCCCATGCATGTTAATGAAGACATCCCTAATGCATGAGTGTTCTTCCAGTGCTCCAAGAATACCCCTCCACTCCCTTGCAAAGTGAGGGGTGGGTTTTCACCGCACTTAGTGCTCTTCCTTCAGGCTTCAGGGTCTCCTTGCAGCTGTGGCCGCTGCAAAGAGTCCCTGCTCTGGGTCCTTTTACCACGCTGCTACCTCAGGCATGTGTCCACTCCTTGTGCCAGCAGCTTCTCTGGTGGCATTGCTTGCTCTGTGGGCAGGAGCTGCCTTTCCAGTCTGTTCCTCTATCAGGTAATGTGAAGGTGACACCTTCTGCTCTTCCTTCACTAGACGTGATACCTGTGGGTCTGCTGCCCATCAGCCCCGTAGTCAAGGTACGGAAATTCAGTATCTGCCTCGCTTCTCTGGGACAGGGACTGTGAATAATCCTGTTCTTGTGAAGCCTCCCTCCAGTCTCTCAAGGGGTGTCAGCCGGAAGCTCTTTCCTCTGTCGCAACCTCTGCTCGGACTAAAGCTGATGAGGTTGCACTGCTGATTCTGTCGTGGTGCTCGAGGTCCTGCTCATGGGCACAGCACGTTCGTGTCACTTCATGGAAATGCAAACAGTCTCTGAAGAAGGAAATGGGATGAAATGCAGTGGGTTTGGGTCGTTGCTGGTCACAGATGCAGTGCAGCCCCGGGAGCTGGGTAAAACTCCTTTTTTATGCTGAGGAAAGGCAGCGGGAGATCATTCTCAGCAAAACCCCTCTGGGGTGAAGCTGCATCCCAGGGGTTCCACCCTGCTGCACCACACAGCAGGTAGCTGGGGAACAGGGCCAGAGGCTGGGATGTCATGTGAAGGGATCAGACCCTACATGTTCTTGTGTTGGGGCCATGGGATCATGGTGCTGCACAAGCTGAGCTGAAGCTGTGCCTGTCCCTTAGCAGCAGCAGCACAGCCTGGAGCTGTGGTGAGCCACAAGCAGCTCCTTTTACAGTGACCAGCCTGAGCTGGGACCTGTCTCAGGCTATGGGCAGGTCCTCTTCCCCTTGACAGTTTCTCCACCCATGACTCAGTACATTGATTTAAAGGCCGGAGCTGAACAGTGTGTCAGCATCAGAAGTAGCCTGAGGCTCTTGTACCTGGTGTCGGATCAGATCTTGGGAATGCTGTTTGAAGAGAAAATCTCTCATGGAAGTGCTGCTTTCAGCTGGGATCAGCCCTGTGCCGCTGTGGGGACCCTAGTGCTGGAGGCTGGGGTTTGAGGGTTTTGTCTGGTGAAAGCGGAACCTCTGCCCTCCCTGTCCATGAAGTGAATGATTCCAGTTTGGGTGGGTGATTTAGGTTCTTAGACCAGTTTGTAGAGTGATCTGGTCTGCTGAGCTCCTCTTGATTGTCCGGTTTCCGTCTCCAGCCAGGCTTGCAGGGGTGAGATGTTTGTGGTTTGGGTGTTGTAAAAGAGCAGCCCGCAATCCTGTGGCTTGGAGGCATCTCCCTACCCTGGTTTGAGCAGAGCCGGGCCAACTTTACTTGCAAACTGGGCTGCTCTGCTTGGGATGGCCATGGACCCCTTCAAAGCTGCCATCTGAGCTGGTGTCACCACCAACCCACACTGGGCTGGCACTGGTAGAACTGTGCTGGGCTGTGGGCAGGGTGAGGTAGCACCAACACTTCTTTAATCCATCTAGGAAGCCTGATAAGCGCCAAGTCCAGGCTGGGGTTGAGCAGAACCAGAGCTGAGCCCATGGCCCTGCAGAAGAAGGAACAGGAGAAAAACAGCCTTATTTCATCAGAGCACCCCCTGCAGCCTTTGTGGTTGGCTCTTCTGGCAGGAGAATTTTGACTGGAGCAGGTTACAGCTTCTCCAAGCTGAACCACTTTGCAGCAAACTTCTTCTCCATCTGGCTTGGGGAGCAGGGTTTGGTAAACGGGTGTTCTGTTGGGACATCACTGGAGCATGTGTCTGTCCCAGCTGCTGCCACCTGGGCTATGGACAGGGGTTCCTGGGGTATCTGTGCTGCCTTGTCCTCCTCCATGAGCAGTTTCTGGTGTCCTTGGAAGCCCAGAAGCCTCCTGTCCAAACCCATAAGAAGTTGCTCCAGCTTTTTGCAGGATTCAGGCGCTGGCCTCCCTCGCAGAGGCCGTAGCTGCGATGGCTCCAGTTCCCAGGCAGTCATTTGGAATGTTTTGGGTTGGGGCTCTTGTGAGCCATGCTCTGGTTTCTCTGAATGGGGATGGAGTTCTGCTTAGAAAAGCTGGACCTTCTCTGGCTTGGTGCCACCAGCACCACCCTCTTCTCCAGGATGTGGGTGCCCTGGAGCTGATGCCCATGGGGACGTGTGTTTGTGTTTTTCCTGACCCAGCAGCCACTCGTTGGGGAAGGTCTAAGCTGATGCTAGTGGGAAGGGCAGCGCTCACAGGCTTGGAACTGTGTCCCTTGGAGGTGTTAGGTGACCTCTGTCAACACCAGGGTACTCTGGTTTTGAAAGATGCCCTCTGCTTCACTGCTGTGTGTAGTAGGGAGGGTTGTTGTTTTCCTTTTTCCTCCACGCCAGTTTCAGTTCATCGTTCTGTTGATCCTTTGAGGCTTTGGATGTTTTCCCAAGCCCCGGCACAGCTGCCTCCCAGCTGGGAGGGTGTTTCTGTGGTCCCTGTGGTCAGAGACCTTGCTGGGTGGTGGCAGATCCCACAGACACGTTCTGGGTGCCCACTCACCTGCTGCCATGATGTTGCGAACATCCCTTTTCAGAAGGAGGCTGTGGAAGAGACAAGGGGTGATGAGTGTAAGTTACTCCTGGGGGGATTCCGATTGGAATCCAGAAGAAAATTCTTCCCAGTTAGAACAATTAACCACTGGAATCATCTCCCAAGGGAAGAAAGAGGTCTATTACCCTACATTGGGCACTTTTAAGAGCCAGCTTGACAGGCTGCTGGGACATCTAATTTAAGCTCTGTTTGTAGCTTGATAGGTTGGACTAGATGATTGTTGAGGTCCCTTCTATCCCAGTATTCTATGGGTCTATGAATCAATGGGATTCCCGTGCCCATGGGTGCTGCCATGTTGCTGCTGGGCTCTAGTCAGTCCCGTGAGGACACAAGGGTTGCTTCTGCTCAGGTAGGGAGGTCTCTCTTGGGTAGAGCACCAGGTAACCCATCCTTGCTCTTCTCCCCCAGGACCTGTTTGGGAAGTCCGACCCCTTCTTGGAGTTCTATAAACCAGGCGACGATGGGAAATGGATGCTAGTCCACAGAACAGAGGTGAGCGTGAACCTAACCTGGGCTGCTGGGACACCACCAGCCTTAACTCGGTTCCTACTGCCTTTGATGGTGTTACATCATCAATCACCCATAAAGCAGGGATTCCCATCAAGTAGAGTGGGATGCAGGGATTCCAGAGTCTTGGCCTGCCTTCCTGCTGCCCAGTGGGACTCCAGAGGACTGAGATTTACTGATGCCAGCAAGGTCCGGAGGTGTTTCCTTGCTACTCCCTGCTGCTTCCACCCAGCAGAGTGGATGTCTTGTAACACACATTCATTTCCAGGCTCAGTCTTGGACAGCTTTTTTTCCACTCGTTGTCTCCTGGAGAGATGGTGTTGGGAGCTGGTCCAGGGAAGAGTAGTAGGGGTGGTTAAAATGAGCTTTTGTGAGCAACTTGTGGGGGTGCTCAGGGGTCTCCAGAGCAGGAGCTCTTGGGCTCATGTCTGATAGAGCCAGGGCCCTGCACCAGGGTCCTGGAGGGTGCAACCAGGAGTAGTTCCTCCCTCTCTGTTCATCCTTCCTATCTAAAGTGATCCAGGCTCCTTCTTGGCTGCATGCTGGAGCTGGAGCCGCTCTGGGCAGGCTGGTGTCTGCCTCAGCACCCGCATAACGAGCACTTTGCAACAGCTTGTTGTCTCCCCAAAGCTCGTTTCAAGCCTTTTATTTCCCTGCATGTAGCTCCTGGAGCTGGCAGAAAGAGGAGGGGATGAGTGCTGCAGACCCCATGTTGGAGGATGAAGGTTCCATCACAGCCCACCTCACCCCTCTTTCTCCCATGACTCATCCCATCCAGGCTTAAGAGGTTAAGAAGCCCCTTGTCCCCCCCACAGCAGATTGCTGTACCAACACGCAGCAAGAAGGTGGAGATTATTTACTGTTTCTCCATACACTGAGGAGAGAGCAAAGTCTGCGAGATCTCCTCTGGCCCAGCTACGTGCCCATGAGCCACAGGATGTGTGATCCATGGTACTGACCCTTTTGTGTGGTGCTGCTGTCTGTTCCCCAGTGCTTTTCCCCTCTGTGCTGTTCGATTCACACCAGCACCAGCATTTCTGTCGTGGTTCTGTATTTTGACCTCGCTTGGTTGTTTTCTCCTGGTTTGCTGTGGGCATCTGGGCTCTGAGACACTGGGGTGTGCTTCTCAGATGAGGACATTTGAAGTGACACCCAGCCCTTCCTCCTGGAAGTGATTTGGGAACTGGGAGCTGTTGCTGAGATCCAGCTCAGGTTGATGGGAAGCAGATGGATGCTCTGATTTATCCACTGGGTTGCTGTCTGGTTCCTCTGTGCTCCTGTCTTCCTGCATAAGGGTCTCACATGGGTTATCTTTCAAGTGAGGGGTGCTCCAGTAGCCACCTCTTTCCCAGCCCCAAGTGTGACCTGCTGTCCTTGGAGAAATCCCGTGTCCAGTGAGCAGCTTGGCATTTTGGTGCAAAGCTTCAACAGTCTCCTTCTGGGAAGAAATTCCTCCCTATGAGGGTGCTTAGGTACTGGAACAGGCTGCTCCACCCCTGGCAGTGTTCAAGGCCAGGTTGGATGGGGCTCTGGGCAACCTGGTCTGGTGAGAGGTGTCGCTGCCCATGGCAGAGCATTGGGACTGGATGATCTCTGAGCTCCCTTCCAACCCCAGTCCAGTCTGTGATTCTATGAAATCTGGTTCCCCATTCTTGCAGCTCTCTGTGCAGGACGGTCCCCAGCTCCCAGCCTGCTGGTGGTGTTCCTCATGCCACTGTGGAGACGGCAGGCTGAGAAGGGTTAGTGCTCATCACAGCCTGTTATTTCAGCAGCACAAGTGCAAACACCCAGCTGAGACTCCGGATCCTTCCCCACCCACCCTGAGGACCCGGTGACTGGCAGACTGGGCTCCATCTCGGGGTGCGTGGGCTCTCCCTGCTCTTCCCAGTCTCCTGGAGGAGGTGTTTACAGTTTCCCCACTCTACTGTGCTCGCAGGGTCGGGGTTTCCCCCGGTCTCGCACAAGAGCCTGGCTGCAAAACAAGGTGCTGGTGGCAGATCTCACGCAGCTGTTTGCCTGCTGCAGCAGCAGCCAGGGGCTGCCTCCTCCTCCTCCTTCTTGCTGGCCTTCACTGCTTTGACTGCAGAGGTCTGAGACTCTCCACCACACATCCCCCCGTGTCTGCCTTGTGCACACAAGGGTTACTCTGCTGCCCGTCTCTGGCTTTCCTTGTCTTCCCCTGAACCTCCTCTTAAGCACCACCCCTGTGAAAGGAGCTCTTTGTCTCTCCGTGGGCATCTCCAACATACAGGCATGTGCCAGTGCTTGCTGTCCTTCCCTCCAGATGTTCACAGTCTCTTGGGGACTGTTGGGGAGCAGCACTGGTTCCTGGGGCTCAAGCAGCAGATGTGGGGCAGATGAGGCCACAGAGCCACCGTGCCCAGGCTGTTTGGCTGTCCTGCCCGGCTGTGGGATCTTGCTGTTCCCTCTGAGAATCACAGAATGGTTTACACTGTAGTAGAAGACCTTGAAGATCATCCAGTCCAACCACTAACCCAACTGTCCCAAGGCCACCAATAAACCTGAGCTCCAGATCTCTGATATGAGGCATGTACCGGCATGGTGATTCAACCCCCTCCCTGGGTAGCCTGTTCCAAGGCTTGAGGATTCTTTCCGTGAAGGAGTTTTTCCCCATGGCCAACCTAAACCTCCCCTGGTGCAGCTTGAGGGCATTTTGTCTTGCCCTATCACTTCTTCCTTGTGAGAAGGGACCAACCCACACCTCTCTACACGCTCCTCTCAGACAGCAGTAAGGTCTCGCTTCAGCCTCCTCCTCCCGTTGTAATGATGTCCCTCTGCTCCCACCCTGCAGGTGATCAAGTACACGCTGGACCCTGTCTGGAAGCCCTTCACTGTGCCTTTGGTGTCACTGTGCGATGGAGATGTGGAGAAGCAGATAAAGGTAACAGGGAGGCTCTGGGGTTGATCAATAAACATCCCAAACCCTGTGGGTGGTTTATTTAAAAAACACAACAGCACAACCACCCCCGAACCCAAACAAACGTGTTTGACATCTCCAGGAGAGGCTGAAGCATCAGCAGGAGATGGTTGTTGCATGTGGGGCTGCTCTGTGTTCCTGCACCCTAGGTGGTGTGCTATGACTATGACAGCGACGGGGGACACGACTTCATTGGGGAGTTTCAGACCTCAGTGGCCAGGATGTGCGAAGCCCAAGATGCCCTTCCAGTGAGTACTGAGACACTTCCTTGGAAGAAGAAGGGGCTCCTCGGAGCTGCTGGTGGATTTGGCACTTGTACTGAGCCCTTCAGCCTGTGCTGACAAGAAGCCAAGTGCAACCTCCTTTCAGGCTAATCCATTCCGAGAGTGACCTAGACCATGGGTCACAGCTGGGGCTGGGGTTGCAGCCTGGGCATCAGCAATGGCCTCACACAACTTCTTGCTGGCTTTGGGGATGAAAGTGTCCCCAGAGTGCTGGCCAAAACCCTTGGCAGATGCCACCTGGCTGCTGGCCTGTTGCGGACCCTCCTGGGTCAGCAGAGCTTTTAACTGTCCTCATCACTAGGGTGATGAACCAAGAGGGGATCTTGGCTGAGACATTCACCCCATCCTGCAGATCCCTGTAGGTGTCTCAGCTGCCTTGTGCTAGGTCCTGGGCATGTTGAGAACTCCTGGAAAGGAGAAGCAGCCCTTTCCCAAGCAGGTCCTGTGTGTCCATCTCCATCACTAAGTGGTTAGTTTATGTCTCTCTAGTGCTTTGAAGCTTGTGGAGGGAGGGTGGATGTGGCCACTGGTGGCACTTGCTCTCGTCAAAGTGTCTGTCTTGTGTGTTGCAGCTTGAGCTGGAGTGCATTAACCCCAAAAAGCAGAAGAAGAAAAAGAACTACAAGAACTCTGGGATCATCATTGTCAAGTCCTGCAAGGTGAGTACAACACCAGGATGTTTTCTCCTGCCCCTGGCTGAGCTCAGGTCTTGCCAAGCTGCCTACAGCACAGTCATGGTCCCAGGTCCTGTGGAACACCAGTAAAAGTGGTGATTCCTTTCTGCGTGGGGTTTTCTCCGCTGTCAGCATCTGAAGCCCCGATTTCCAGTGCCACCCACACCTGGGTGGCTGCAGACCCAGGAGGAGTGCTCATCATGGTCAGTGTCTGTACGAAGGCCAAGCTATGGGTACCTTGGTGTCAACATGAGGGCAAGGGTTGGGAAGCAGGTGGGAGAGGGCTGACTTCTGAACTGAGGGGTTGGGGAAGTCCTCCCTTTGCATGGCAGTAGCACAGTAGGGAAAGCACCAACACAGCTCTTCCCACACCAGATCTGCAGGTGGAGATCCTTAGAAGGTGGGAGACTCTTCTGGTCATAGGAAGATCATCTGCCATTCAATTCCTTGTGGTGGGCACTTGCAGCTGTCAAGGATCCCTGACCAAGCCCCTGATCCTGACTTTGGACCAACACGTGCCCTGCTTGGCCCCATGTGGCTCCTGAAGTGCCAACAAACTGCTGTGGGAGACCCCAGTGGTTGTTCCTTCTGCTCTGCCCCATGGCTGAGGGTCCCCAAGGGGGCACTTTTCGTGTGGTTCTTTGTTTTGTGCTGCAGCGGTGGAGGCTGCTCAGACAGTTTTTGGGTTTTTCTTTCAGATAACCAGAGATTTCTCCTTCCTGGACTACATCCTGGGAGGCTGCCAGCTGATGTTCACCGTAAGGACTTCTCTTTGCCCAATAATAGGAAGCCATACGCAATGGCAAGAGCTGGGGAGGGGGGTTCTGCGTGAGACCGGGCACCAGCACGGGGTGCTGTTCTTCACAATGAGGAGCTGCCCTGTTTTGCTGTTAAGCCATGTAGGTTTGGGGTTTTGGGGTCGTTCCTGCTTCCAACAGCTCAAGAGAGCTGTCTTGGCTTTGGCTGAAGGCCAGACTGGCACAAAGACCTCCTGACCTATCCCAAAATGTTGGGCACTGACCTCCCCATCACAAGGTTTGACCACCCTCCAGCTAATCATGGGTTTGAAGCCAGCTAAGAGGTTCTGGGCTTTTAAGGAATGGTTTTCTGCATTTTTACTGCTCTTCCTGCCTTAGTTCATGCTGGACCAGTGCTTGTTGGGAGCAGCTCCTTGAGGCTGAGGGAAACCACCAGTGCAGAAACAGGGGTTTCGGTCTGTGCAAAGTTTGGGGGTGCCAATCCGGAGAGCTGCGGGCATTCACAGCATTTTGGTTTGTGTTTTGTTGTTTTGTCTGAAAACACGATGGGGGAAGAGTAGGAGGAGGAGGAAGAGTTGCCATAGGAACAGGAGCATTGCGAGAGCTTTTTGTGTGTCGCTCTGCTGCTGCGTGCAAAGGTCTCAGTGCTGGAGAGTGAATAGAAGGGAAAATGATTAAGTTTATTGGTATCACGGAGCTCTTAGGCTTGAATGGAGAAATATTCCCCACCCATCTAAAGATCTGCAGCACCAGGGGTTTTCTCCCCCTCCCAAGAGTTCAGAAACCTGGGTGAGTTTGTGGTGGATGCAGCACTGCAGCAGTACTGGAGTTGGGAGGAGGACGCTGCCATGGGCACTCTGTGACTGGAGAGACCAGTGTCCTCTTGGCTGAATGAGATGGTGAAGGAAGAGGGCTGGTACCATGGAGAAGAGGGCCCTCAAGCTGGAGGCAGAGCAGCCACATCCCCGTGAAATTGCCTGGGTGCTGCTCTGCGTGGTGTTGCTTGCATGAGCCCTCTGAGCCCCCTCCACATGCTTCAGTTTCCCTCTTGCTCTCTGCGCCTGCAGTGGCTTGGCAAGAGCTGGATACACAGGTGCAGGTGTTCCAGCAGTGAAACACAGGCCCTGCAGGGCTGCTTGAAGAAGAACTTGCAGTTTTATAGAACCGTAGGATGGTTTGGGCTGGAAGAGATCTGAGAGGATCATTTCCCACTACACCAGGTTGCTCCAAACCCTGTCCATCCTGGTCTTGAACACTTCCAAAAATGGGACATCCACAACTTCGCTGGGCACCCGTTCCAGTGTCCCACCGGCTTCACTGTATAACTCATCTCCCCACCCCTATCAAACCTCACCTCTCCCAGTCCAACCCCATGTCCCACTGCCCATCGAGCCTGTTTGACCAGCCACCCTGGCACAGGGTGGTAGCCCATCCTGGGCTGTGATGTCTTCTGGCTCCAGCCAGGTCAGGGGCTCTTCTCAACCTAGTCAGGGTTCATCCTCCACCCTTACGGACTCAGAGCAAAATCCCTGGAGCTCAGTTTATCCAGAGGTTATTCTGGGCTTTGCCTCTGCTGAGGCAAGGGACCAGTGCAGGCTCCGCTTGGATTGGGTGGCCCAGTGTCTCTTCTCTTGTGACCAGTTCTAACCAGGTCAGGCACGGGAGCTTCTAACAATGGCTTTACACAGAAAACCTCCTCAGGAGGGAGGGCAGCCCTGCCCTGCTCACAGTCCCCTGGCAGCTCATCAGGGCTTGGTCTCCAGGAAAACGTGGCAAGGGGTGGCTGCAGGGAGAATCTGCTCAGGGTCCTGACTCTTTGGTCAAAGATCTTGTGATCCAAAGGCCCGGGTGGCCCAGGCTCAGTTCCTGAGCTCCACCGCAACAGTCCTGAGCTGGAGGTGCTGTGGCTTCCCCCCGGGAGCAGGTGCTGCTTCAGGAGACCTGACGTTTGATGAACATCTTTGTGATGCCTGCTGGTGAAAAATGTGGGTGTCCCAGTGGCCAACCTGTGCTGGGTTGGCTGGGGTCTCTAGGGAAGGCGAAGAGTTGGATTTGTTGAACTGTTTCAGAAGTTGGAGGTTTGGGTGCCAGTGGGGCTGTGTGAGTACAGGCTCAGTGGCAGGTCTGTGGTGGCGTCTGCTGATGGAGACTTTTCTGTGCCCCCCCAGGTCGGGATTGACTTCACAGCCTCCAATGGGAACCCGCGAGACCCCTCCTCTTTGCACTACATCAACCCCATGGGGACAAACGAGTACTTGTCAGCGATCTGGGCTGTGGGCCAGATCATCCAGGACTATGACACGTAAGCACCGCGTCCTGCTGCCTCAGCTTGTTGTGCAGATGTCGCCTTGGGCTCCTGGGTTGCACCTGCCACCATCTCCCACCCACAAAGCTGTGGCTAGGGAGTTCCTGACCTTTGGAAAGCTCCTGGGCAGAGAATTACCCCAGAGGCAAGAGGAGGAGGAGGGAATGGACAGATTTCCCCCTCTCCCCTCCCGCAGAGGCGAATGTCTGCAGGCACCACGTTGTCCTGGGAGAGGGGCAGGCTGGAGCTGGGGATGGCTGAGCCCTTCAAGTGCACAAACACGCCCCAGGGTTTCCTCTTTCTCTTTCAGAGACAAGATGTTTCCTGCTCTGGGATTTGGAGCCCAACTCCCGCCAGACTGGAAGGTGAAGTGTGCCCATCTCAGCCTTTGGGATGGGTTTGTCCTGGTGGTGCTGGGTGGGACTGGAGCTGCTGGGTCTTCCCAGCTGGCTCAGTCAGGGAAAAGCTGTTGGGTACAGAGGGATTGGGCAGACAGGGCATTTCTGCCAGCGCAGACTGAGGTGTGGGGACACGGCATGGGCAGCCCATTTGGCTCTTTGGAGCCAGCATGAAGGCAGTAGCTTGCTGGCCTCACCAGGCAGAGCCAGGTGTTGATTCATCTTCATGTCAGGAGGCAGGAACAATTCTGGGCAAGGGAGAAAGCCCCTGGATTGATGTGTCAGATGGCAGCAAAGGCTGGAAGGGGGCTGGGAGCTGGGCAGCCTCACAGTGATGGTCCACAGGCAGAGCCTGCAAGGACTAGGACTAGCAAGAACTGGACAGTGATTGTTCTCCTGCACTGGGAGAGCACAAGGGCCATGAGAAGCAGTTGAAGAAACTCATGGGATTTAACTGGAGTAAAGGGGGCTCAGGGGAGAGCTTTCTGCTCTCTACAGCATCTTGAAATACAGGAGGTTGGAGTGAGGTGGGGGTTGATCTCTTCTCCCCAGAAACAAGCAACGTGTTGAGAGTAAACGGCATCAGGCTGTACCGGGGAGGTTTAGGTTGTCCCTGAGGAACAATTTTTTTGTGGAAAGGGTTGCCTAGGCCTGGCCCAGGCTGCCCAGGGCACTGGTGGAGTCCCCATGTGTGGAGGGGTTGCAAAGCCGTGGAGATGTGGGGTGAGGGACAGGGTTAGTGGGGACCCGACAATGCAGGGTGAATGGTTGCACTCTATGAGCTTAAAGGATTTCTCCAACTACTTTGACTCTTTGGTCTCAAGATGCACGTTGATCTTCAGTGGGGATTAGGCACCAGAAGGATTAAGGCCACCCTGGTCCTGCAAGGGCTGATCTGGAGCTCATCCTGCCCAGGACTTGGGGCTGGTCCATGTGGGTTTTCTTTTTGCTGGTTTTGAGAAGCTTCGGGCAGAGGTTGAGTCTCCGTGAGCCTTCTGTGTTCTTTGCTGGGGAGCTGGGTGCAGCGGGGCACCTAAGTCACGAGCAGCCAGAGGTTGGGCTGGGAGCTCAGCACTGCCAGCTCCTGGGGCCGGGAATGTCCAGCCCACCCCAGGACTGTGCTTTTCCCTGCTCTCCCAGAGCCAAAATTCCTGTGAGTCAAGCAGGAGCTCTCGCAGCTCGCCAGGCACTGGGGGAGATCCTGCCAGCTGCCCTCTGCCGCTGACTCATCCTCCTTGGCCAGCAAATGGCTCTGGTCTGTCGCTTTGCCACTTTTGCTGAGGAAGTCTTGGTAGGAAGCTTCCAGGGATGAAGAACGAGCTGCTGTCAAGGGTTTAGTACTTGGGGAGAGGAGTGGGAACAGAAAACGTGGGGATGGGAAGGGTGCACTGAGTCGGGCTGTTGGAGGCAAAGAGTAGCCTCCCTGGGCACCTGCAGGAGAGGCTGGAGGTGGGTACCAGGTAGGAGATGCTGACTGGGGGCAGAGGATGCTACACCTCTCCTCATGGAGTCCACATACAGCCGGCTCCACTTGTCATTCCATGGCTTTTTGGCCACCAGGGCTTGTTGGGCTGCTTCGAAGAGGCTCGTGGCTGGGACTCATGAGCCACGTTACAGCAGGGAGAGAGCAGGGTAGGTGGTGCTCTCTGGAGGCCATTACAGACCACAGCCCAGAGTGGTTGGGAATGGGGGAGATCATTAAGAGATAGGAGCAGTATAAATCGCTCCGGTTGCCATGGCTCCCCCAACGCTCGCCGGCGCCGCCGCCGCGAGATGTTTTGCACACAAAAGTCTCATTGGAAATGTCAGGGAACATCTTGCCATGTTAACAGCTCCGTGCAGAGCCTCGAGCGCTTTCCCAATAGGAACGGGAGAGGGAAGCAGATGGGTTGTGGTTTCTGGGGGATGAGCAAAGGCGAGTGGGTGATGCTCAGCCGCAAACTCCCACTACCTGCCCCGGGTTTGGGAGATGGGGTCGGCCAAAGGAAGCCATCGGCTTCCCCAGCGAGCCGCCCCCAAGGCTTCCTCTCCCTTTGCTCCTTTTAAAATATTTATCTGGGGAAACTGAGTCATGGCAGGGGGAGGTGGTGGAGAACCCGTCTGTGGGCTTGGTTGTCTGGCACAGGCTCCAGCCTGATGGGAAGCGATGGCTTCCTGATGGGAAACAATGGAGCTGTGGCTGCAGAGCTGTGGCTCCAGACCTGTGGTCTGGAGAGGACACAGGCTGGCAGCGGATGGACCCTTTGGGGTGTTTTGGGAGAGACTGTGCCTGTGCATTACTGGAGCGTGAGCCCTGTTGGTGCTTGCACCAGCTTCCACCAGAAGTGTTTTCCATAGGAGCTGAATACAGAATGAGATGATTTCTTTTTATTCTATTTTTCTTGTTATTCTGAAGCGCTCCTGTGGCATTTTCTAGCAGGTAAAGAGGAAATCTGTAGGAAGTCCAGAGCTGGCTCTGCAGTGCTTGTGTCGTGCAGGGGGTCTGGCTCTCTGGATGGTGAGGAACTGAGCTCCAAACCATCTCAAGGAATGAGAAGCCCCCTTTTTTGCAGTGCAAAACATGGCAATATTTTCGCTTGCCTCAGCTATAAATACTTGGGTGGCAGAATTTTGAGCATCTTCTAAAAAAAAAACCCTACAAGTGGAGCCCTTTCTGACTGAAAAAAATCACCAAGAAATTTGAATCTGGGTATAACTTGCCCAAAATTGAGGTTTCTATGAGAAAGGGCGTATGCAAATCCCAGTCACGCATCTCAGGCTGTGTCTCTCACACTGGGGTTACTGGTGGCCAGGAGTGTTACTGGTGATGCTTAACAGGCAGGGAGAGAGAGACCCCTATCAGGCTGTTGATGTTTGCCAGCCCAACGGCTCGTCGCCACGCAGGGGGGACTTGGGGTTGACCTACTTTTGTTTGGTTGCTATTTCCCACCCCAGAGCCTCTTGCAAAAATAGTTTCTGCTGCTTTCGACACAATGCCCAGTGTAACTGGAAAGTCTGAATCAGGCGCGTGCTGCTGGAGCGGTCTCGGGAGGGCTGGGGTGGTGCTTTGGGGGACAGTCGCTTGCCAGCATGGGGAACACGTGTGTCCCAAAGCGATCCCTTGCCTGGGCACCTCAGCAACCCTCCGCCCTTCTGAGAAGGAGAAAACATCCTCGTTGTGTAACTCTGGCACAAACCAAGCGGGAGCTTTTTTTTTTCTGAGCTCTTGGGCTGGTGGCCTCAAAGCCCAGATCTCCCCCTTCAGCCTTCAGAGGTGCTGGAGGGGAGGCAGTTGAGAATCCTTGGTGCTCCCAACAGTCTGTTTGCTTCTTACATTGCAGGCAGCAGAGCGAGGAATGGCAAAGCCCAGAGCTGATGGCTGTTCCCCCACGCTGACATTGGCCTGATTCACACTGGAGGCCAGGAGTCCTGACCTGACCCTCTCTTGCACCCAGGCTGTAGAGCTGCCCAGCCTTTGCATCTCCCTCATCTTGAAAGGAGGTGGTGGGAAACCTGAAGGATCTGCACCTACCTTGGAGGAAGGATGGTTTCACTGTCAATGAAAACCAGCCCAGACTGGTGCTGGGACTTGCTGTCCCAAGCACTCTCATCACCTCTCCTGCACTGTCTTTCCCCCTCACGATGACCCATATGATGAAGCGAATCATCTGCTGCCTTTGTTGCAGTAGCTGCCATGTCACACCAGACCTAGCTCTCTCTGTGCCTCCCTCCTTGTGCCACCTGCAGAGAGACAGGGATCCGTGATGCTGCCAGGTCCATACTCCCCGGGGTGCTGCTGTTCTCCCTGTGTGATCTGCAGCAGGATCAAGTCCTCTCTCCTGGTGATGGGTGCAATGGCCGCACTGGCTAAGAGCATCTCTCCACATGCTCTTCCTCTGGACACCAGTGGGCAGGGCAGGCCTGCTTGCATCACTGTAGGATGAGTGAAGTGATGGCTTCAGGTGGCTCCACGATGGGGCACTGGGGAACCAGCTCATCCTCAAACACTGCCCAGTCCTGACCAGGTCTGCACGTGCTGCTGCTCCTGGTTGCATGATAGGGAGCAGAGGGTTGGGAGGTGGTGCTGACTCAGGCTGGACGATAGCGTTTGTGACCTGTCCCAGGGAAACATCAGACCCAAACGAGCCTCACAGCAAAACTGGTTGTGAGACTCTGCTCTGCACTGTGGCTCTGCCTTAATCCAGGTCTTTTCTTCTCCGCAGGTGTCCCACGAGTTTGCCATTAACTTCAACCCCACAAACCCATTCTGTTCAGGTGAGCATGCGCCAGGGCTTTGTGTCTTCAGTGTCTTCTGTCCTTCCTTCAGTGTTTCCCCAGTTGAAGTTGGAGGGGTTGAAGTCTGTTGAGTGACAGACATTAACGAGGAAGCTAAGGAGCTCTTGAGAAAGAAGAGAACATTTAGCAGGGAGTGTAGGATTGCCCAGGGTGAAATGCAACTGGATTCAGAGTGTAAAATTTGCTTTCGTGCTGATGGCTGCTGTGTCCCACCAGCTGTCTGCTCCTCCAGCAGGAGCCACCAGGCCTGTGGAGCAGATGGAGAATCCAGCCTTAGCTCTGCATTTAGCAGCTGAGAGCTGGGCACTGTCATGCCTGAGGAACTGCTCAGGGCTAAGCAGGAAGGGCTCCTGTGCTGCACAAACATTGTGTAGTTGAACCTGTGCCTCAAGCCAGCTGGCTCTGAGCTGCTCTAGTGCGTTGGCTGGCCCCACTTAGTGCAGGTGCTGTCGGGTGCAGAAGCCACCATCCTGCAGATCCTTCCCGCAGCCATTAGCCAGCTCTCAAAACCAGTTAGGATGTTCAGAGGGGATTGTTTTGCTTCTCTCTGCTCGCTGTCTGTCTGGGTCTTTGTTCTGCTCAGACACCTGGAGTGGCTTCTTGCTCTGCTCCAATTTGGCTGATGCTGGGATTTCAGCAGAAACCCAAGGAAAAGCCACTGGGCTCTCTGACCCCACAAGATCTGAGGAGCCACCTCAAAGTGATCAAAGAGCCCAAGCCCTGCCATTAGAACATTTGAGTTGAGCTGGGTGAAACTCGTAAACAGCGTTTGGGAGGGAAAATGAGGGCTAACAGCCCCCTTGGCAGTGTTGGCTGATGATGCTCAGCCGGGCTTGTGAGGGGCCTGAGCTGTGTCCTGTTGTAACTCCTGACTCCTCTGCGTTCCCTGCAGGTGTGGAGGGCATTGTCCAGGCCTACTCAGCCTGCCTGCCCCACATCCGCTTCTATGGACCCACCAACTTCTCCCCCATCATCAACCATGTGGCTCGTTTTGCAGCTCAGGCCACCCAGCAGCAGGCTGCAACGGTGAGTCCCTAGAGGCTGTGTCGCCCCGGGGCGATGGCAGTCCCTGTGGTGCACTGGCAGTCCTGCAGGTTGAGGGCCATGGCCTTGAGCAGGGAAGCCTGGGCTTCAATTCATGTCTTTCCCCCCACTGTGGGTGGGGAGGCAGGGTCTTCCCTCTGGGGCCATCCTTGGAATCCCTGCAGCTCTGGGCTCTTGGCTGGTTGTCATCTCCTCAGACAGAGCGCAGAGAGCCCCCCAGATGCTCGTTAGGAAGGAAGAACTCAAACCGGACAGCAGTCCACAAAACTGCAGCCGTGCAGACTGGGGGTTGCTGAGAGCAAAGGTGGGAGATGCCATGAGGTTGGGGGGGGTCCCTTGGATGTCTGGAGAACCATCTTAAGTGTTGGGCCCTTTATCTTGTAGAGGATCCAACAGCCCTGGGAATGAGAGGAAGAGAGGTAACCAAGACCCTCAGTGACTGCATGAGGGGCAGTAAGGCTGGGTGGGATCTTCTGGCTGCAGAAGCCAGCCATCAGTGCCAGTGTGTGCCAGGGTCCAGCCCTGCTGGTGGTGACCTGAGTGCCCTGGGATGGGTGTGAGAAGCATCCAGACCTCTTCCCAGCTCCGGGCACAGGTTGATGCTGAAGTTGGTTAAATTCAGCACAAAACCAGGTCGGTTCCTCATTTTTTCATGTTCTCTCTCCGTGTCGGTGGGGGAGGGAGAAGCCCACAGGCTCCTGGCACTGAGGCACTAATCGTATGCAAATTGCACGTCTCTGTTAGCACTAATAGTTTAATCAAGGGAGATTTTGAATAATGGGCACTAATGGTGCCGCCAGAGCAGAGCAAGGCTTGGCTCCTGCTGGTGATGAGGAAACCTGCTCCCTGGGGGCTTCTCTGCCACCCCATCTCTGCTGCTGCTGGTGCCGCTGCCTGGACCTGTCTTCCTCTTCCTCCCCTCTCCTCTGCTCCCAGTGTTTCAAATTGCACCAAAAGCACCTCTCGTAGTTTTTCCATGGCAACGTGGATCACAAACACAGGAGCCGCTGGCTCATGAGGGATGGAAGGACTCAACGTGTTGCTGCGGTGAGGCCAGACAGGGGGGATTACACGGGGTTTGGCTCTTGGGGAAGGACTAATGAGCTTTGGGAAATTAATGCTCCTTCCCAGCAGGGTCCTTGCATCCAGCCTCCTCTCTCCTTAATGCTGCTTGATCCCTTCCTGCCCTGCTCGCCCTCAGCCTAATTGATGGTATCCTTAGCAAATGATGAGGGATCATCTCCAGACCCCTGTGGAGTGAGAACTGGGCCATTTTAACCACTGAAAGAGGATGAAAGGGAGTGAAGTTGCTCCAGGATGGAGACCCCAGCCCAGGAGGGCCACCATTAACCCACTAGAACTGCCATCACCACTCCCTGGCTCCTGACGATGTCCCCATGAGCTTATCCTGCTGTAGCTTTGGGGCTGAGCCCCAGTGTCAGCTCTTACTCCCCTTGGCTTCTGCAATGCATTGGGATAAACATCCGAGGAGCTCTGCTCCCCCTGCACGATGTCCTGCCTTTTCCTCTCTGGTCCCATTATGCATTTCACAGAGAGAACAGTCCTTGGTGGGTCCCTGCTCTTGGCTGTGCACAGAGGCTGCTGAGTGGTTGATTCACAGGTGCTGGCTGTGATTTACCTTAATGATGGCATGCGGAGAGAGGATGGGACCAGCCTAAAGCTGTCACCATTATCAGGTTTCACCCTTCATCCCACACTAGTTTCCAGGCAGGGTCAGGCTCCAGCGCTTGCCCTGCTCCCAGGGTTGACCAGTGCTGGCCACCACGGAGGAGCACGTAGGGCTTCTCCTGGAGGTGGGGTCTTACCTGCCAGGCTCAGCTGTTGGGGTCCTGCTCTTCACACCCATTGTTCGCTCAGAAAAGGTCACATTTGGGGAAAATTTAAACCCTGGGCAGTGCCCTGCAGATAGCGGCTCAGGGAAAACCTCCTCACCCATGTCCTGGGGTTGTGTTTGAAGTGCTCTTGGAATCTGGCTTTCTAGAGGGTCAAGGGACGATAAGGCTCGGGAAAGGTTTGGGGAGCTGTGGGCTGGAGGGAACCCAAGTGGAGGGGCTAGGGGCACCATTCCCTCTCCTGCTTTTCCAGGACGGCTGCACTGGAGAAAATCGGAAGCACAAGGAGAAGAACAAAGAAAGGGCTTTCATGCTCCCAAGTGCTTGTTTTCCTCATTCCTGCTGCATGCAGGCTGCCTAGTGGGCTGGGATGGAACTGTTCCTGTCCCCGGGGGTGGAGGAATTGAGCTTTTTGGGGTTTGCATGGCCCGGCTTGGCAGAATTGAGCCCAGCAGGATGCTCAGTTTGTCCTTCCCCCACAGGAAGGGTAGTGGGTGCTAATACTGCTGCTCTGCTCCCCCCCCCCAGCTTGCCAGTCCCCTCTGCATTCCTCCTGTGGTGCCTTGGACCCCGCAGCTTTGTATGGGAGACGAACAAGCCCCGAGCATGGGCTGGTGCCACTGCCCCACAGCTTGGCGCTGGGATGCAGGAGACGTTTCCCATTGCTGTTGATGGGGACCACCCTGCAACGTACCCCACTGTGTGCAAGAAGGGTTGATCTCATGGCTGGCCTCAGAGTCCTCCTGGCTCTGCAGAGCTTGGGATAGTTTTTTCCATCATTAGGGTAAATCAGCAAAACCTTTTGGGGTTGGGAGCTGGTTCCTTGGTTAGGAACGACCCCTGAAAACCCAAATGGGAGCACCCGGGTTTTCTGGGAGCTGCTGAAGGGGGTGATGTGATGCCGCCGGTTCCAGGCAGTGGAGAATCTCATGTTCCCAAATGCCCAAGGACCCACATCCCAGTGTGTCTGACCCTGTGTCCTGCCCCCCGCAGCAGTACTTCATCCTCCTCATCATCACGGATGGGGTGATCAGCGATATGGATGAAACCCGACACGCCGTGGTGCAGGCGTCCAAGCTGCCCATGTCCATCATCATCGTGGGGGTGGGCAATGCTGACTTCGCTGCCATGGAGTTCCTGGATGGGGACAGCCGGGTGCTGCGATCCTATACTGGCGAGGAGGCCGTCCGGGACATTGTCCAGTTCGTGCCCTTCCGGGATTTCCGCAACGTGAGTGTGGGACAGCAGGGGGAGGGTCACTGGCATGAATTGGGGGGGTCTCTAGCCTGAAAGAGACCTTGGCAGATGCAGGAGCTGGGGGGCTGGCACCCTCCTGCCTTACCCTAGCCCTAAACTTCACGATGCTCTGGCAGGGAACATGTAAATCAGTGGCATCCCAGTGAGTATCCTGCCATCCTCTCCCATCACCACTGTGTAGGTGGGGTGTTAAAGCACTTAATTATAGCAGAGACTGGGCTTGTGCCCCTCACCTTGATCCCATGCCAGTGTCCACTACTTGGTTCTCATCTGGCACCCACATGCCATGGGCTTAATGCTGAGCTACCCCAGTCCTGAGGGTGACCCCAGATACCTGGACTCCTCCCAGAGCCCACAGAAAAGGATCTTGCTGGCCCAGGCAGTGGTCCTCTGCCCGTCTTGATGGAGCAGAGTCAGCTGTGTTGGCCAAGGATTGCCTGAGGATGGTGAGAATCAGCCTGTGCTCATCCTCCCCAGTTCACCCCCAGTGACTCAAGACCAGCTTTTCCTAACCCAACAAGGATGTTTCATTTCTCCCTACCAGCCAGTTCTCTCCTGGGAAGGGTGCAGAATAGGATAACCACAGGGTATAAAACACTGCCTTGCCAGGGTGGGATGAAAGAGTCAGGGGTGGCGTGGGCATGTTGGCTTGGCGGGTCCCTACGCCCCACATTTGTCCCCTCCACAGGCCCCCAAGGAGACCTTGGCCAAGGCGGTGCTGGCGGAGCTGCCGCAGCAAGTCGTGCAGTACTTCAAGCAGCAAAATCTGCCGCCCATCAACTCGGAGCCCGCGTAGAGCTGCGCCGTGCCCTCTGCATGCTGCCAAAGCCTGTCGGTCCCAGCGAAACGTGCATGTTCCACATGCTTTGACGAGAAAAACAAAACCGTACCCTCCCTGAAAACACTTTGTACTTCTTAATTTAATGGCTGCCCTTCTTAAAACTCATCCTGGAGACACGTCTGGAATCGCTTTGTGCAGCCCCAGCCCGAGGTAACGCTAAAGTGACCCGGCCGTGCCCTGGCCCTGCTCTGTGCAGTCACTTCTCAGTATTGAATGTACTTTGTATAACTGCCCTGGAACGGGGGGACAATTTTTACAGTCAGAACTTGCTCCGTCTTTTTTTTGTTGTTGTTGGTTTGATTTTTCCAAGCAATGAAATGCTTAATATATTGTAATTATCGTTGGAGGAACTGGTGGTTGTAACGTCCGTGTATCTGTGTCACGCCCGTTGCGCTCGGTGTTCATTTTTATACTGTGTACTTGGTATATTTGTTATACTCAGGTTAATAAAGAAACTTGGACATTTATAGCAGCCTCCAGTACCTTAAGGGGCGGCTGTAAAAAAGCTGGGGTAGGGCTTTTTGCAAGAGTTTGTAGTGATAGGATGAGGGAAGATGGCTTCAAGCTAGAAAAGGGTAGATTTATATTAGATATGAGGAGGAAATTCTTTACAGTGAGGGTGCTGAGGCACTGGAACAGGCTGCCCAGGGAGGCTGTGGCTGCTCCGTCCTTGGAAGTGTTCAAGGCCAGGCTGGATGGGGCTCTGGGCAACCTGGTCTGGTGAGAGATGCTGCTGCCCATGGCAGGGGGTTGGCACTGGTTGATCTCTGAGCTCCCTTCCAACCCAGACCATTCTGTGATTTGAAGAAGGGCTGGAAGTGTGGCTGGCAGTGCAAGGAGTCCGAGGGTCATCCTGGTCTCCAAGGGGTCAGTGTTGCTGCTCATGGGGCCAGGACCTCAGTGTTTCCAGCCTGGCTGGAGCTGCTGGTGAGGCCGCATCCTGGGGGAGAGGTGGGAGGGTGGGAGCGCTCTATGAAATAGAATATTTGCATTGCTAAACCCCTGAAGGGGGGGAGGGAGGAAGGAAAAATAAATCCAAACAACCCCAGCAGCATTTTCCAAAGGGAGAAGCAGCCCCCCAGGGTTGGCTTTGTTGGGAATGTTGCTGAATGCAGTTCAGCTTCCATGGCTGCAGCTCTGGAAAACTGTATTTTATTCCTTTCCGTAAGAATCTTGCAGGCAGCTGCACTCACTAGTAAGTGCACTGCTCGTAGAGTGCTTGTGGGGATGTTATTTTTTTAACACCTCTCAGCAGCATTACCAGCTTACTCAGGAAACAAGCGGCTGATGAAGATGTCCTTGGGGAGGGGCTGAAGCAGACGCCGCACAAAGACAGACACAACGCTCTTGACAAAAGAATAACCCCCCCCAAAACTCCAGGTAACTCTACCCTGGCTGACGGAGCAGCTGATGCTGGCCCTTCTCCAGCGTGTCAGCCCCAGGACAGGGGCAGGGCCACCCTCCATCCCTTCTGCTCCTTCTGCCGCTTAGATCCCTGAGTGCCCCATCCCTGCCATTTGGGGCAGAAGAGGGAAGCAGTGTCCCTCTTGCCTGCTCTGACCCCAGGATGGCCCTTCCCTGCCTTGCACACTGCAGTGTAAGCACCAGCACCTGCCCTGCAGCCCCTGTCACCACTGTGTCTGCCTGCAGACGGCTGCCAAATCCCACCAAGTTTTGTCTAAATTTGTTGCTGTGTAAAATACCACTCAGTGTGTTTCCAGGCAGACCAGGCTGTCCTGGCTCTACAGAAGGATTACCAAGCCTAGAGATTAAGGCAGTGGAGGACACCTGCACGAGCAACTCTCAAGAAAAGCAGGTATTTTATGATTGTTTTATGTGTGTGTGTGTCTGCTCCATCTCCCTCTGTGGCCGAGTACAATGAAAGTCTCCAAAAGCAAAGCAGTAGGGAGGCAGCAAGAGCTTGAGCTCTGATCCACCTGAAAGCCCTGTAACTATCATAGCTGGAGACAAGGCAGGAGCAACCCTGGAGCAAAGAAAAGAGAGCCCAGAAGACCAGAGGAGGAAGCAGAGCACCTCTGTGAGGAGCTGTGGGCAAACAAAAGGCTGTTTGGCCAAGGATGTCTTCAGCTATGGAACCGTCCCAGGTCAAGTCAGACCTTGGGGCTCAGAGCAACCTGATCTGTTTGAAGATGTCCTTGTTCACCGCAAGGGATTGGACTAGGTGGGACCTCTGAAGGTCCCTTCAATCCAAACCTCAACCACAACTGGCTGCACAGGACAGTCGAGTTCTCCAGCTTCTGCACAAAGAGGTGTATTTGGCCAACATGAGGAATCCCACTCCGCAAGGCTCTGGCACAGAACAGTGTGACCTCCAAACACATCAGCAACTGCAGCTCCTCGGCACTCACACAGAACAAGAGCTTTCCACCACTGTGGGAGGAGGTAGGCTAAGGCTTCTTCTAGATGGTGGTTTGAGGAAGGGGTTGGCAGTGTAGAGAGCAGAAATTTGCTTAATGGACCAGGAACAATTATGAATGGCACGAGCAGAGACCAAAAAAAATCCTAACTGCATTCAGAATGTCTTTAATCATGTAACACTAAAACTTCTTTACAGTGTCATGGCAATCTACACTTCACCATCTGCTCAATTTTTGTTCTGCCCCCATTTCTCCAATACAGAATAAAAATGACATTTTAGAAGAGAACACATGGCTCCTTCTACAAGGCTCCTCTGCTTCAAATGAGCATTTTTTGCCTGTTGGTCTTCTATAAACTTCTGAGATCACCCAATTCCTTATTTCCGTGAGAATTTTAAAAGCTAAAAATCTCTCTCCTCCCTTCCTCCCTCCCTCCCCCCAGGCCTTTGCTGCATTACCAGGTGTATTCAGGATGGCACCTCTCCTCCAGGCTCAGTGTGTACCCTGGGAACGGGATGTTTTTTGGGAAAAACCAACATTAAAAAGGTACAATGAGTTATTTTAGGAGTATCTGAGCATCTCATTCTCGAGAGGTTAAGCTAGAGAAGTTATGTTTGGGGCAGAAGGATGCATCAAGCATCCATCAGGGCCTTGGAAGATACTCTGCACTACATTACACACGGAGGGGCTTGCGTTATGGACCATCGAAGAAACTGTTGCTGCGAAACACAGACGAGACAATCTTCCCAGTGGAATTAATGGTGCCTTCGCTGTCCGAGCTGGACTCTGAGTCGCTGCTGCCCGAGTAGGCACCCAGTCCGGGCAGGATTCCAATGCACACGGCTGCAGAGGGGCAGTGGACGGTGGAGCCACCCCCGGAGCTGCTTCCCAAGGGCACGCTGGATGGTTTATCTGAAAGGGAGACACCTCTGTCAGTAAGAAGAGCGCAGGAAGGATGGTTCTGCCAGAGCCAGGAGCTGCCACGCATCGCTCACCTGCTGCAGTCACCCTCATCAGCGGCGGCTGATTGCAGGGTTTAATTACAGTGCACGGCAGTTTCTGCTGTGATAAAGCTGTTCTGACAGGAAAGCCTTGCAACCTCAGGGGATTTGGGATTTTATTTTTCTCATCACTACTTCAAGCCCAGCTCTACACCAGCATTTAGAGATTTTTATTCTGGTTGTCAGTTTGATGCTTGTCAAGTACCAAACCCACTAAACAGGAATAAATAGCTCTGCTTTGTGTAATTGAGTTTGGGTTTTTTTTGCAGGAACAGCGTAGCTGGGGAAAAGTTTTATTCCTTCATTCTGCTAGTCAGCGTCTCCCATCTTCCACAGCTAATTAATTATTTCCCATGTTCTCAAAGTTTACTGAACAGAAGGAGATGCAGGAAGCGGCTTGAGTTGTCACCACACAATTGCAGCTCACGCCCGGTTTGTGTCAGAGTATCTTGACAGCAAGTCAGCAGCAGCCCTGACAGCCGAGAATGAAATGCAACGCAATTTTTCCTCCAGTTCCCCCCTCTGTTTTCTGAAACAAACTGGCTTCAGGATAGGCAAGACCACTGCACAACATGGAAGGCTATCAGAGCCTATATTCTGATACAGGGGAACAGGGGTGATCTGTTTCCCATGTCTCCTGTTGATGGAACCAGCCCTGGGCTACTAACGCAGCAAATGAGACTCCTATTAGTTATCAGGTCAAACTCTTTAACGTTAAAAGTAGTGAAGCCTCAGAATAAACCACCAAAGGAGGAGGCTCAGTCTCTGCGTGTGGAGATTTAAGAGCAGCTTAGCCAAACGCTGCTCAGGAGCAGAAAATGCCAGCGGCAGCCTGGGCTGTCTAGCAGAGGGAAGGAGCAGCAGAACTAATCCTCTGTCAAGATTTAACACCAAGCCAGGAGCTGCTCAGGTGACAGACTGAACACAGTCCCACGCGTCCCTCATGCAGCAGTTGGGACGTACCTTGATTCTTTTCGTCGTGATCAGTATCTAATTTCAACCTCTTCACACTGTTACCACCATCTGAACTGTGGAAAGAATAAGAAAGTGTCTTGTTCCTTAGAAGTAACCAGTTAACTACAGAAGACTTAAAACCCCCATCTTTGCCTCCAACCCCACAGCCAAGGACAGCAGGACCCCTGGGGTCAATCACCACTTCAAACTGCTGTTAACTGGGGCTCCTCAGAGAACATGCCGGATCCTAGAATCAACATCTGCACTGCAACATTATCTGTTAACGGAGGAAACAGAGACACGCTGGTGGCAGCCCAAGCTACAGCTCTCGCAACTGCCTGTTTGCTGGGAGGACCCATGGGAGATCAACGTTGGTTATCACGTTGCCTGGTGCAACACCTGTGTCTTCTCCCTCCCAGGGTTTCCTTCCCCTCTTTTGAGCACCCACAGTCTGTTCTACAATAGCTTGAAAACCTGTGCCCAGTAAGAAGCCTGGTAGGTTTTGCAGCAGTTCACCAGCAACAGTGGTGTCTGTGCCCTAAAAAAGAGAAGGATCCTTTTTGGGTCCAGACTGGTGACAGGAAAAGGGATGTTACTTGCACTTCTAACTCTTCACAGCTTCCCCAGCTCTTCCTTGTCACTGCTTGGTTTCCTTTTCCCCCTCTTGCATGTTCCCAACCCTAAACCACCCACAGAAACAAAGCCAATGTGAACTGAACTGATGAATTACCAGCACTTCCGTGCATTAACCCCCTCCTGTCCTTGTCAGAAAATACGCTACAAAGGCAACGCTGTGCGAGGTGGTTTTAATGGTACTGTGTCCTTCACAGGAGCCTATAAAGCTCAGGGAGCCCCTGTGGAGCTCATGTTACGGTGGTTTTGGCCAGTTTGCAGTAAAAGATAAGATGGCAAAAAGCAGAAGACGGCAAAGCAAGTCTAGGGCCATGATTTAGCGGTGACCTAGCAGTGCTGGGTCAATGGTTGGGCTTCATCATCTTAAAGGTCTCTTCCAAGCCAAGAGATTCTGTGATTGTGTCTGTGATGGCACTGAAGATGCTCTCTTCAATCAGATGCCATCTGCAGACTCAAGATGTGCCCTTAAGCACACACTGGCTCCTTCTTTGCGCCCGAAAGGATTAAGTACTGGTAGTTAGAAGAAAAAAATTGCTGGCTGCTTGTTAGCAGTTCAAGTTTTTTTTTCCTCTGCCTTTGAAAACCCCAAACAACCTCTCACCTCACTCACAGAGGTGCTGGAAGTGCTCACCGCAGTCTCAGACATGCAATTACTGCTGTACTGGGAGCCAAACATCGCACCTAAGAGAAGCTTCTAAAATAAATCTCTCTGGGACAGATTCAAAAATACTGAGTTTGAGGATGTCAGTCACCATCCGAAGTACTGGACGGCTCAACTGCAGGAAGTCTGGTCTCTCACACCCAGTTTCTCCCTAAACTGGAGCTGAGACCAAACTAGGCAAGTGATGACAAATCCAGGATGGAAAAGGTGTTTGTGTATTGGTGCAAGCCAGCAAGAAGCAAGGTAAGTTTGCATGGTGCCCTTAGGGTCAGACTGGTCCATAAAGCTCCTGTAACCTGTGTGTGCCCTGTGCCGCCCCCAGCAGCAGTTAAAACAATCCCTTCAGACACAGATAAAGCTAGCTGATAAATTATGCAAATCTGAACGAAATTATATGTGAGGTGCTGCTGCTTTCTACAACCAGACATGTGTAACAGGTTCTCTCCTGGTCCCCCGGCAGGATTGCCCAAGCCTGGCAGTCCACAGTGAAATGACTACCCACTGGCTTTATACATGCTGAGCTATTTGAGTTGCCTCATGTTTTCCCCACGGCTTGGGAGAGCCTACAGAAACAAGGCTGGTCTTTTCTTAGACTTCCCCCATTTTTTCTTCAGGGCTAAGGTTCACACCTGGCTCTCCGGAGGCAGTTTTGGCCGGCCTCCCTTTACACTGCTTAACAGAGTTCCGCTCCTCGTGCATTTATAGAGGTGTGAAACTAACCTTCTGTGTTTCACAGCTCCTGCCAACAGCTTCGCCTGAGAGAATTTGTTTTTATTTTCCACTGGTTTCATGGGCAATTTCTTCTCGGTTTCCTTCTTAGAGTCCATACTGACTCCCACTTTGGTGAGATTGCTGTGAGTTAAGGGTTAAGGATCATCCGGGAAGGAATGAAGAGAACAGACACTTCCTCTTGATATATTTAGCCAGCTCTGCTGACAGCAGCAACCAAAGTTCATTCACATTCTATCAAAATAAAGTTATTTGTAATGACAATTCGTTGGCACCTTTGGCCGAGATAGAAGAGATTCTTTCCTCTGGGTCCAGAGCTCTCCTTGTAAAGATGTCCACACAGCAGGCAAGGAGCTGCTTTTCTGAAGCCAGAAAGGCACAACAGCACCCATAAACATAAACCCAGTGCCTGGCCTTTTCCAAAAGGTCTTAGAAAAGCATAAAGGTCAAACTAGACAAAAAGCCCCTGAAAAATCCCAAACCAAAAAACAACCAACTAAAAAAACGCAAAAGGTAATGTAGCACTTCCATCTAACTTCTTCAGGGATCTACATGCTTGTAGTTCAGAATTGCTGCTTCAACCCCTAATCCTAACTAAAAAAGCTCAATTCCATCTCCTGAACCCTCCTTTTGCCGAGCCCAGCAGACTTCAGCCCCAAAAAGCAAAACCAGTTCAATCTGCAGGTGTAATTAACCGCCAAGAAATCCTGAGATTCACCCAAAAAGGCTGTCACTGCACAGAAACACTAAGCAGCTTAAACCAATGTTAGCAGGGTGGGATGAGACCCTAGAATGAGGTGGAGAAGCATAAGCAGCTTCCCAGACAGGATAAGGAGCTGGGTCTGTTTTTCAGCCATACTCACTGAACAGGTCTCCTGCAGCAGCATCCCTGGCAGCAGTTAAGGTCTAGCAAGGCTTTTCACAGATCCTGTTTGTTCCTGAGGTAGAATCACAAGAGCTTCTACAGAACATTTAAGGTACACATAGCAAAGGTGAATCAACCTAGGTTAGAAGAGTTCTTGTTTCTAACCCTAAATAGCATTCTACCAGTTTCTTCTTTGACTACAACTCCACAGCTCAGGAGACAGCCACATGCTGAAGATTCTCAGATGCCCAGGCAACTACTGGACAGTGAATTTCACATCGCAGGACCATGGAATGACTTTTTTCCATCTGCAACTCAAAACGTCTCACACCTTCCTTTGAAGGGACACACTCACTCAAAGCCTCCAACCTCTTCACAATGACAAGTGGCCAGACACTACTGCCTAGGTGCTTTCCCTTGGGATACAGCAGTCCCCAGACTGCTCTCTAGTTCAGCACCTCGCTGGCACAGGAGTGCCATCCTGTGGCTACCAGAAGCAACTTGAAAGCTCAGCGCGTCCAACATGGCAGCGTTGCCCTTCCCCACTGAGGTTTATTACCTAGTTACACATTCTGACATTGCCCTGTGAAAGCCTGGCTGAGGAGCTTGAAGGCTTTTGTTTGTAGTGAGACCAAATTGCAAGCTTTTGCCTTCCTCCCAGGATGCCATTTCCCTCTGATGCTTCTCTACTCCCAGAGTCACTGGGCATTTTTCACAGGGATTGTGTATAAGCTGCTGCTCTTAGCAGCTTTAACATTGCAGAAGCCCACAGTGTTCCCTCTCAGGAAGTAAACCTCTGACAAATCAACTTCTCAATCTTAAATATCAGCTGCATTCTGAGAGCTGCCCTACAGTGAAACCTGCTTCTTGGAGGGGGTACGTTTCCTGTATTTACATGGGGCAGAAGACAAGAGGATGTTTGTTCTCAAACACTTAACACTGGCTTTAACAAAAAATAATCTGTAAATCTTTGAACAGACCACTGGGGTCTGGACAGGATTAGGAGCAAACCAACCTAGTTGTTCATGTAGGAGGAAGTAAAATTCCTAAGCAGCCATGCACATAAATTTCTTACGCTCGAGAGCACATTAACATACTCCAAGGCATGTTTATCCTTAAAATATATGATTTCATACCTAAAAAATGAAGGAAAAAAACCCGCAAGGAGAACAAAAAAGAAGAAAACTCTGCAGCTGAATAACGATGTCAGTTTTACCATGAAATTAATGCCTCTGGGTCCTTTAAACCAGATGCTATCCCAGGAAAAAGACCAAATACCCAAAAGCATTGGGCTGATGTTCCTCTTACCAAGTTTGGAAGAGCACTTGAACAGAACCTATAGATCCAGATTCCCCCAGAACCCACAGTGCCCACTGGCTTTTGTCACTGTAGCGACCGTAAAACCTCATTATCAATAAGCTCCAGGTTATTTTGCAGCAAGACCGTAGATATAGAACCATTACTGTGATGGCAAAGACTGAGCTTAGATGGCCTCTACATGTAGAACAGGCCCTGCTCAGTAAATTCAGAGATCAGTGTGTAATATGGCTAATTTAAGACCACGTAAGATTCCCTCTGGGCTGGTGTGGTTCATCCCAGATGTACATGACCTAACTAGAGCTGTCAGCTGCTTCCACAGCATGAGCTTCTATCGTGCATCCCAGCATCAGCCAGACCCGCAAGCAACCATCGCCAGAACTAAATATATCCCACAGACCTCCCCATATGAGATGCAGCAAATCAAGAAATTCCTCTGAATCCATCAGCCAGCTACAGCCTGTCTCTGAAGCTACAAAATGCATGTTTTGCTTTTTTATAAGCACGTTACTGAGAAGCTGCAGCCACTCATTAGCACATCTTCATGAGAATTCATCATTTAACAGCAAAGCCAAACCTTCCTGCTCTTAGTACTGCCCCAAAGCCTGAGGTAGCCCAAGGAGCTGAGCCTGCCTGGGCACTAAGGAAAAGTTTCCCGGGGCAGTTACAGTCACCTCATTTCTCATCTTGCAGGTATCAGCAAGGGAGAAAGCAATTCTTACTTGTGGAAGAATAACAGCAAAACTCCAGTATCATTTCTACAGGTACATTCAGACCAGCCGATATTCAGCTAAAAATCCAAAACAAGACAATTTCCTTCCCAGTAAGAAGACAAAGGCGAAAGCCTAGAAGCAAAAGGCTGGATTTCCTTTATGTTCTCTTGTTAGCTGTGGTACTTGATGCCCTCAATAATGGAAAATAGACCAACCTGAAGTCCAACATACGCAGAGGGGGAGAAGGAAAGAAAAGAACCAAAGGTATGTGGAGGTCTAAGGGGGTGGTTATCAAACATTACAGTTACAACATAAACACTAGACTTTAAAAATCTATCACTATACCTATCCTGTAAAAAACATTTACAGGACGTTCATGACAGTAAAACCAGTTGTATCAGCCTCACATAATCACCAGCCATCAGAATGCAAAGGATATTCTGTATTCGTTTAGTTCTTTCAGCTCTTCTTCTCTTCGTTGCTTTTCCAGTAGCTCCTGCTGCCGAGAAACTTCATCGAGGAAATGTGTCTCATCTTCATCTAAGCCTCTGACCATATTTTCTGAATAAAGGAAAACAGCCACATTGGAAAGAGGAAAACACTTAAGGAGCAGCCATGGATTCTGTGTCATTTTGCCGGCTGTTTAGGACATTCTGTGGTGTTTTCAGACCACTCTGTAGCTGCAGGTAAGAGTCCACACCTCACACAGGACACTTCTGATACTAGTGCCAAGGGAGACCGGTAGGCACAGTCACCAAGAATATAAAGAGCAGGGTCCAGGGTGGATGACTGAGGAAATGGGTGCTGTGGCAAACAGAAGACGTTACAGACCTATTTATGAATTAATTTAGAGTTGTTAGAAGCCTTTTCTCTCTAGGCTAAGACCAGTCAGCTTTCTGGAGGCTACTTCCTCCCAAGATCTGGCTACTGGAATGCTCTAAAAGTATCTAGTACAAATCAGGGAAGGCAGTTTATAACCAGTAGCACCGGGAGCATCACGTAACTGTGACTATGCCACAGTTACAGGCAAAAAATTGCTATGGTGTGTTGCAAACGCAAGAGATGTTCTAGAGAATCCAGTCAGGCAAACAGGAGCTTAAAGAGCCACCGTAAAATGGAGTCCCACAGTATCCACTTCTCTTCAGATAAAGCAAAGAGCTCCCTCTTTGTCAAAAGAGCTTAGCATTTTCTAGTTCTCATTATCATCTTTGCCTGCAGCAGCACATATGAGTGGCACAACACAAAGGACTTTTCTACAGTCTTGTATGTGTATGGTGTATAGATGTTTATTAAAGTTACTTTGTAGCTATAGATATTTATAGCTCATGGAAAGGAATCTAGGGATGGAGTGTCATAGGGAGGACACCTAGAACACCTTAATTTTACACGACTCACATGCCAAAAGACAGCAGGATATCCCTTCATATAATCCTATTCACCTCAAAGAATTTCTGCAATGTGGGAGACACTCCTTTCCCAGGAGCCTGGACTCCACCTTGACTTCTTTTTCATCTTTGTAGCTGAGTGGCTATTGTAGCAAAATCTGATGGTGAAAGACAATTAATTTTCTCTCTCCTTTCTATGTTTCTTGAGAAGATCATTATTTTGGCAGCAGTGCCAGTCAGCATGAAATATACACATGGAGACAAGCTAAAAAGCGGGGGAATAGGGAAAACATCTATCCCGGAAAACAAGTGGGCAGAGACCCCCGGCCATGGTTGGCTTTTAAATCCTTTCTTCTCTTTCAGTTAATAACATTTGATATCTTTCTTTCTTTATCTTTCATTTGTTCCTGGTTTCTCCGTGTGTTTTGGTGATCCCAAGAAATCCAAAAAGGCACAAAATCATCTAAATCAGGACATCTATAAAACCAGAAATCCAAACAACAGCAGGAATTAGTTTGTCCCTTTCATAGGAAGAGTTGAACATCTCCTCTTTGAAAAATCAAGGAGTTGATTCCTCAAAGGTTCTCACTTCTTCTTAGCAGTAATCCTGAGCCTCGGATCACTGTTGTGCCAACTGATGGCGACTAGGAAACATAACAGCTTCTGGAGCATGATTTACTAATCCAAGGAGAATGGTGTTGTGTTAAAGCCTGAGTTCAAGAATCAAAGCCTTGTTACATTGCCCCTTTTCCACAGATCGGTATCATCTTGGTTTTAATTTAATGTATAAAATAAGCCCAGTGCAGTAATTTGCCACTGCAAACTACTTGAGCGTTACATATGTACCCAGAACAGTAACACGTTATCTGAAGAAACATCTCCCAGCCTTGAAAAACACAACATTTCTGTAATCCTTTCCCAAAGCCTCTGTTTACCCCTCAGAGAGGCAGCCAGGACACACAGATATGGCCCTTAGCCAGATGTTGTCCACAGCTGCTGCAAACGATACATGCAGCTTGCTGGGTTTCAGCTTAAAATAGTAACTGCTGGTGCTTACTGAATTTAAATTGCTCCTCAAACTCCTGCTGCTTCTTTTCTCTCTGTTCCTGAAGCCTTTCATACAGTGAACGTGGGTCATAGGCCTCCTCTGGGCATTCTGAAAGAAGAAATAAGTCGGAGAATGAGACGATGTGTCAGAAATACTTAATCACCACCAGTTCTTAGTAGCTTCATGTAATTCCCTTGTGAACTTGTAGGATGCCCAAGCCATTGCCTTTTAGCTTTGTTTTCCACAGAAGTGAAATATTCTCTGATCTCTTGCCAATGGTTATTAAAACCTAAACCCTACCTTTTGGATCCTCAGGTTTTCGGACCTTCTCCCATTCCTCTTGCCTTCTCTTTCGTCGCTCCTCAAGCTCCGATTCAGACACAAACCTCTTGTTAATCACAAGGTCAGCAGTACCATCTGCCCCATCCATTGCGGAATAGTCTGCTGGTGCACAAGATGTCACTGCATATCCTAGAAAACAGCCCCGGGGCACTTACAGTCACCTCTTCTCTCCAAAGACCACTACATAGTAAGTACTGGCTCAGATATGTACTCACTGCATATTTACCAAAACTACCAGCACCCAGTGATCCTTCTTTAGTCTTTTTCATAGTCAAGTCCTTGCTGTTACATGTCTGTCTCAGGCTACTTTTTTGTGTTTTGATGGATGGAATTTTCCTTACTCCCCTTGGGATTTACCTTGGCTAAATGAAGACTTTTTAAAAAACAAAATTTGTAACTTAAATTAAAAAGAAGTAATTTAAACCTCACACCCACACTCTTTTACTCCCATTCTTACACCTCTCTGCTCAGGACAAAGGATGTGATGCTTTGCCTTCGCCCTCACCCAAGTTCTTTTCACGCACCATGTGAAAGCTGTGGGAAGCTTCTCTGTGTGGAATGGAAATATCTGTTCCAGTGAGATTTCAGAAATCAGCAACTAATCTTCCAGCCTTCCAAAGCATCTTGGCTACAGAATGAAGCATTAACACCTGGTTTTCTCACCTCAAGCACAAGGTGAAGACAAAACAAACACAGCTCTCTGTTTGAAGGCACAACAGCCTCACGCTTTTCTCCATTTTCTTCTAGTTTCCTTGGTCTAACTTCAGCAAGTACCCTGAGCACTTCAGGCGACTAACTGCCCTGCCACCACTGAGCAGTATCCAGGTAGAAGTCCACCCTGACACCATTTCAGCACCAGAGGAGAATCCAGAAGATGTCTCCTCCAGGCACAGGGGGGATGCAGAAACCCAAGTAACAGAAGGACTCAGTTTGTATCACAACGAACTGCTCCTGCAAGAAGTGGAGTCTTGAAATTCATACAAAACCCAATGCTTTTTGCAAGTTCTTGTTTGCAATTTGACAAATGGAGCTCTTGGGAGAAATCCAGGTCACAGCACTGGACAGGTATAGATTCTATTACATAGAATCATGTAATGCTTTAGGTTGGAAAGGACCTTAAAGCAACTCAAGTCCAACTACTCCCCCAGCAGTGCCAGTTCCCCACTAACCACTGTCTTTCATCCCACATTCCCATGGCTTTGCAACTCCTCCACATACGGGAAATTCCTCACTGCCCTGGGCAGCCTGAGCCAGGCCCGGGGAACCCTTTTGGGGAATAAACTGTTCCAATATCCAACCTGATCTTCCCCTGGCACAACTTGAGGCCATTTCTTCTGTTGCTTGTTCCTGGGGAGAACAGACCAACTCCTACCTCACTCCAAGTTTCTGAATTTCAGGGAGGTGGGGAGACCAAGAAGGTCTTCCCTGAGCCTCCTTTTCTCCAGTTTAACCTCCCGGCTCCCTCAGCTGTCCCTCAAAGCACTGGTGGTCCAGCCTCTTCCCCTGCTCCGTTGCCCTTCTCAGTACCCGTTCCAGCCCCTCCATTACTTGCTGCACGCGAAGGGCCAGAACTGAACCAGGATTCGAAGTGAGGCCTTTCCAGATCTCACAAAACGCGGTCTTTGGGCACCTATCCCGACGGTTTTGTCTAATGCCGGTATTCCAGGAGCGACGCTCTGTCACTGCAGCCGGCACGAGATCATGCCACAGCGGTAACTGCTCCCTGCCACCGCAGCAACCCCGAACACAGGCCTAGCTGCGCGGGGCCGGGCCCTCACACAGCCTCCTCCGCGCCTATCCTTCGTCCTAGGCACGGTGTCCCCCCAACTCTCACCCGCAGGCCCGCCCCGACCCCCTCAGAGTTCCCGGCTGTGTCCCAGCCCCGCCGCACGTACCGCGGCCCGTCACAGCGAGAGGCGCTGCCCGACCCCCAGCGCCGCCATTGAGCCCCGCTCACCGGTCGCCCCGCCGACGTTGGCCCCGCCCCTTCCGCCAGAGCCAGCCAACCGCGTGAGCGCTTCCTCTGGAGGCCCCGCCCCTCTGCCGGCTGATCTCCGCCGGCGGATCCCCGACGCCATTACGGAAGTGGGAAGTGCAAGGGACGGCCGACTGCCTGGTAGCGTCATCGCTGCGCCGAGCCCCCATAGGACGGTGAGCCCGGGAGTTGGGCGGGGTCGGGTCGCCCGGGAGACGGCGGGNNNNAGCAGCTGGAGGCAACTGGGAGGAACCAGGACTAGCCGAGGGGAAGCTGAGCCGGGCTGAGGTGAAGCGAGACCGGCCACGGGGGCTGTGGGCATATTGCAGCACCGGGTCAAGGTGGGCGACGGTGGGCCCGATGCGGTCGATGAGTGTCCCGGTGCGGGCCCGGTGTGATGTGCGTATGTGGAGGTCCTGGCTGTGGCCAGGGGTTGGCCCGGTCTGAGGCAGCCCCCGTTCCCCTGTCACTGCTGATGTCGGTGTGGGCTGCCCAGCCCGGTGCTTCCCGGGGCCGTGAGGCGGAACCGGGGGGATGTCCCGGTGCTCGTATGACTTGGCAGAACCAGTGCTGTGGAGGGGTAGGGCAAATTGTGGCCGGGACGCAATGACCGCCCGGGCTGCGGCGGGACCGCCGGATTCAGACACCCGGCAGAGGCTTGTTGAGCATTTCAGGCGTAACCCTTCAGGTTAGGTTGGTGTAAAAAGGCACCAACCTGAAACTGTCACAGGATCCCAGGCTGGTGGGATTGGAAGGGACCCATGGAGAGCATCCAGTCCAACTCCCTGCCAGAGCAGAATCACGTACATCAGATGCCCCAGGAACAGTCCACGCAGGTTTGTGATGTCTCCAAAGCAGAAGGCACACAACCTTTCTGGGCAACCTGGGTGACAGCTCTGGCCCCCTCACTGAGATAAAGTCCTTTGTGTTTAGGTAGAACCACCTGTGTTCTAGTTTGTGCCCATTGCCCCTTGTCCTGAAACTGGGCATCACAGAGAAGAGCCTGATCCCATCTGCCTGACACTCTTTGGACATTGGTCAGCATCGATCAGATACCCCTCAGTTTCCTCCCTAGGCTGAGCAGTCTCAGCTCTCTGTCTCTCCTCTAGGGCAGATGCTGTATGCCCCCTTGGTGGAACCTCAGAACTGCTGTGCTCCCTTCGCTCAGGGTTTGGAGAGCAGCCCTGCTCTCTGAGTTATGTTGATACCAAGCCCTTTGATCCTGCCCTGCTGTTCAGTGGTTATCTCACATGCCTTAATTTCTTCCATTTATTTTACCAATATTTCTTCTCTTGTGCCTTTTCTTGTCCCTTGCTGTACCTGTGTGTGAGTGCTGTGTCCATTCTAGGTAGAGTCTTTGTCTCAGTCCCAGAAATAACCATCATCATCTCTTGTTTTCATTTTCTGTTCTGTTATTGCAAAATCTTGCCCTGAATCTGTCAGTATTCCCCCATCCTGACCAGAGTTCATGGTGGGGCACAGCCAGCATTTACCGGGAATGGTGATCTGTGGAGAAACACAAACCTCAGAGCTGTCTTTTCTCTCCTACATCTATTCGGCTTTGCCGACACTGCTGTGTTTCTGGTGTTTGGGGTTTGTATTTTTTTTCTTTTGTGTCTGTGACAGTGTTTGTTTTCTTCAACACAAGCAAGAGATTTTCTTTCTGCTTGGCACTCGCTTTGCCTTGGTTTTTTAATGTTGTCCTTTGTCTTGCAGTGAATGCAGCATTTACTTGTTTTGGTGGGTTTTTTTTTCCTTTTGTAGGTTTTTTCTTCTTGTGCTGGTCCTCTGTTCAGTTATTCTGTTTCATTCCTCATTTTCTGTACATCCATCAGTGCTGTGAGGTTGTCATGTGAAGACCCACATATATTTGTGTACTGCAGCTCTTCCCCTATTTATTCTCAGTATTAATTTTCTTTTGCTATTTTCCTGCTAAACTGTCCAAATCTCATGACAGCGGATGTTCTCATCACCTACGAGCCATCTGAAATCCTCCCTCACATCTCAGGCTCCTGTGGATTTCTGGAGGACTCTGCATTTTGAAACCTTGTCACGTTTATTTTGAGAGCCCAGGATGCTGCTCAATGTATTTCTCTTTTGCATTTATTCCACATGCAAATAATTGATCTGTTCTTTGATCTAAATTTGGCCCATTCTTCTGCAAGTGCTTGTGCCTGTGTCTTTGTCTGCTAAACCCGCTCGGCAGAAGAGGTCCTCTCTCCTGCTGACACCTGCTCCCATGTCCCTTCCTCCAGGATGTTGCTGTCATCGCTTTGCGCTCCAAGCTCTGCTGTTTTTTTTCTCCTGTATAGTCTGTTCAGTGCATTGTGTATCTCTCCTGGTGTGTTCTTTTTCAGATGCCTCATCTGTAGTTCCATGATGTCTTCTCATCTCTCCCTGTTTCCTCTAAACATTCTCTTGAGGTTCCTGCTAACTCTGGAAGTTTTCAGCATCTGCTATCCCTCCACTTGTGGGAAGCTCCTCCAGGGTGTTTTAATGTGGCATTTGTTCCACAGAGCTCTGGTTGCATCTCTTGTTGCTGCTGAGCTTTTGTTAGCTTAGTCTCAGTTATTTACCTGTGCTTGGATTGTTGATATGCCTTGCCTCATTCAGGCAGCCCACTCACCTCCCTTATCTCCAGCTGTGATAGTGCTGTGTGCTTCCAGGTACCTGGGGCTGTTGGCTTCCTTGAAAACTTAAATTTTCCTTTTTGTTTGTCTTTGGCCACCTACACGTGGAGTTTAGTTTCACATTGGCCCCTCAGCTGTTCTGCTCTCAGGGATCACTCAGTGGCTCCCTTAATCTCTCTGATACCTTGTCCTCTGCTTCTTAGTGCTCTTTTTTTTCTCTTGGGAGTGATGTGATGGTTTCCTGCACAACTCCTTGATGCTCTTCCGTGGTACCATTTCACTATTTTCACAAGGCAGGTCTTGGTTCTTGGCAGGTTCCATTTGCTGTGAGCCTAATGGAAGAGCTGGAATAGATTCCTTACAATGTTTTGGTTCCTTCCTGTAAAGCAAGTCAGATGCTGGGGCTCTGAGAGTGTCAGGTGAAATCAAAGTCCCTTTCCCTCAAGCTTTTAGCTAAACTTAAGGAATAATGGTGAGCTTTAATAGCATAAGCAGTAAGTTAGTGATAGCAGTGCAGATTTGTCACAGAACACTCACTGCCTTGTTACTCTTCAGGCTTCTTTGTTTAAATTTCCTTTCCCATTGGTGGCTTCCCCAGTGGACAGCATGTTGTGGTGTGAAATGGCTCCTGTTGATCTCTAGGTCCCTTAGATACATGGTGGTACCCTCAGAGAATTGTCTTTCGAGTGTCTCATCAGAGCTGAGTGGTGGCACTAGGTGCTCTGTGTTTACTGCTCTACTGCTCTATTTTGTTATCCCTTCTTGGTTGGAGTGTGGTGACTAATCTGGCGAGGCCAAGTTGTGGTTGTGCCAGCACCATCACTGGTGTCCTTTCTATTATTTCTTTGTTGCTGAGGTCTGACCTCAGTCATGTGTGACTTGCAAGGTTGTGTGACTGACCAGCATATCATGAGCTCTTCTTAGCTGATACCTTAGTCTGCCTCAGCTGTGGCCAAGCATGTGCTTTAGAAGCACAGTGTAGCCATGGGAACTTTGTGTACTCGATAGGTTTTGTCCATCCTATGGTCATATCAGATGCTTCAAAGCCTGTGGTGAGCTGATGCTTCTCCTTCGTTTATCTGGTTTAGATGAACAATGACAAGAGATCCATTCTTTTCCTCATATTTACCTCCTCTTGGAGAGAATGAATTGTTTCTAAGCAGACAAAACACTTGCAACTGTATTTTTTTTCTCCCTTTCTAAGGGGTTTGTGTTTTTTTTTGGAAACATTTTCTTCTTGCTGTGAGTTTGAATGAAGTAGAATCTAAGCATAATTATCAAAACAGTTTAGTTGTAGTTTTTCTGAAATTCCTCATCTTGTTATTTCGGAGAAGTCTTAGATGGATGTGACTGTTTCTGATACCATTACAGCTTTTTTGCAAGTTGCTTATGTTGGTTTTGAGCTCTTTGTATCTTTTAAAGTTCAGTCATAACAAACTAAAGGAGTGTACATCCTCGTTTAATCTAATTTCTAGGCTACCCTGTGAAACGTGAATGTGCTTGTCTTAGCTCCTTTCCTAACCCACAGGCACTTGTATGAATCTTCTCTGGATGGGCAGTCCTTTTCTCAGAACTCTGAAACCCATTGACAAACGTCCTGAGTTTCTTCATGTGGGTGGAGGCTTCAAAAGCTGTAAAACAAGGCCAAAGCCCACAGCTTAGTTGCCAGCAGAATATCTGTGAGACTTGGAGTCACTGGCTCTGTTGTTGGTAAACATGGTTGCCTGCTCGAAATTGGTACCTTGGCTACCATTCCTGCAGCAGCTTTGCTGGCACATCTGTAGTGGGGCAGAGAGAAGAGGTCCTCAAGGCAGAATCCAAAAAGACAAAGAGAAACAAAGTTGAGGTCTTATGGGGTTGGTTTTTTTTGTTTTCATTTTGACAGGTGAGGTAACGGGTTCCTGAGACCTGCCCAGAGCGGTGCATTGAGTTCTGTAGACCTTAAGCCCTGGTAGCCCCAGCCTGAGCAGGAATCCTGCTTGCTTTGAGTTCCTCAGTCAGGTTTGCTAACCTAGTGACCTGCATGTTCTCTTGGACTGCTTGGCAGCCTCAGGAGCAGCTGTTGCTGTACCTATTTCCAAGAAAGAGAATCGGAAGGATGTCTCCTGCTCTGCTGGGGCAACTGAGAGCTGCTGACTTTCTGTGATTGGCAAGCAAGGTCATGAAACCGGCTCTCAGTTACAGCCACCTTCCCAAGTTGCTTGAATTAGAAAGGGGAAGTGTCTTCAGCTGCATTGTTGGGTTTTCCACATTTGATAAGATAATCAGTGTCATGAAGTGGTAGACACGGTGAGGCTGAGAACAGGAGGGTCTAGACAATGTTGTCTGTTCCAGTTCTGCTCTGCCAGGCAGGTATCAGACAGCTGACAGTGCAGGCTTCCAACTGAGGCGTTTCTCAGCAACCTTATCCGAAGCATTTCACACATCCAGGAGTTTTTTCAGGGTGTTTTGTGCATTCCCCGTAGTTCAGTCTTGTCCCCTAGCTGGGCTCACTGCTATGAGCTGCAGCGTGTGGCTGGTGTTGCTTTACAGACCAGAAACAGCACTACTAGCCCACAGTGTGAGTGCTCAGTGGTTCTGCTGGTCCTCCATCCCGTGGTGGGACTGCTCGGTGTGGTGGTTCAAACTGCTCATTCTCCTGGTTTGGCCCTCAAAATGCTTTTGTGGTTTATTTTGTTAATAAATGAGGTGCTTGAGGCTGAATATGGATTATTACAGTTTACCACAAGTTGTCAATTGCCCTGTAGTTTAAGAGAATAACTGAAGTTGGAATAGACCTTCAAGATCATCAAGTCAAACCATCCACTCTACAACCCACTAAAACATTGCAGAAACACCATGTCTACCCTTTTTATTATTTTTTTTTTGAACAATTCCAGACATGGTGCCTTCACGCCCTCCCTGTCATTGGTTTCTGCATGGTAGCCCAGGTAAAGTCCTCCCCTTTGTGAAATGGGGGGTTGTTAGATTTGCTACAGAAAGCCTTAAAAAAAAACCCACCCCAACCACCCACAAAGGAACCATTGTGGTAGTTTGTTTCTTTGTAGTTCTGCGTCTTTGCTTGATACCAAGAGAGGCTTCGCTTCCCTCGTAACACTGTCCCTTCTGGAGTTTCTTGGCCCATTCCTTTACATTCTGAGTATCGTGAACGTTTTTCTGAAAAGTTAACATTCTTATTGGTAACATCTAACTTTCATGACAGTGAGGAAGATTAATGTGAATGAATCACAGGATTTCTTTCAGAGCCTCCAACTGAGTGTCTGTGCCAAAGCTTCCTATGAGCTAGCTAACGACTAAAGTTAGTAAGTTTGTTGCATCCCTTTGGTCTGTAGGATTAGCCATGGGCAGGGTGTTATCACGTTCAGCTCTGCTCCTTGGGCAGCTGCTGAGCTCCTGTCGTGCCACATCAGCCTGCTGGAGGCAACCCCTACTCAGCTCCAGTGAGCTGTCAGATACCACTATCTTCTTTATAAAGATCTTTATCTCTGGAGCATGTTCATCTGCCTTAAAGCACAACTTGGAGCGTGATCTCTGCAGTGTAATGACCTGTCTGCAGTTTGGCTTGATGAGAGCAGGGAAAGATGACTGAATGGGACTTCAGAGGTGAAGCAAAACTGAGGTTTTGTGGAGGCCATTGTACAAATGACACTCCCACCTCGATGGTTTTAAGATTGTGAATTGTGACCTCTGAGATGAGGCAGCTCTGAAGGTGGAAAATGTTTCAGTTTCTCTTTCAAGAAGAGCTGTGGCTGAGCAGGCTCTGTGGGGTTTGAGGAGCTCTGAGAATTGGTGTCATTACCCAGTGTAAGGGAATCCTGGCCAGGGCAGGAGGCTTCATATCAGGTCTGTACTGGAGTCGCCAGTTCAAATGACAAAGTGAAGTTCCCTATGAATCCACACTGCAATTTTGGTGTTCCTGTTCTGAGCTGAGCAGACTCAAGGGAAGTTAAAGTAGTCCAATGTCCAGGTGGCTATAAAATCTGACTTTGACAGTGAGCTTGCAAGAGAAGAAACTGCTGTGGTGGTGGTTGGTGTCAGTTGATTCTTTTCTCCAGAGCCTTCAACCACCCTGTGTTCCTGACAAACAGGAATGACCGACTACAGGGTTAAAGCCCTATTTTTTGCGTAAGCCCTGCACAACCCTGAGGGTTTCACTGGCAACCACTTGGGTAGCTGGAGCATTTGGAGATGTGATCAGGCTCTTTCTCTTTCCGTGAAACAGACATGATCCAGGTCAGCCTGCGTTGGGTGTAGGCTGCAGCAGGAAAGCAAATGTCTCTGGTGGTGCCTTTGTCCTCCAGATGGTGACACACTGCCTGCCTGTAAATACTGCTTCCCCTTTGGATTTTGACACTAGTCTTAACCGTCTGGGATATTTTTGAAGAAAATGGACTTGAATTGGGGGTTTGCTTGAGATGACACGGCATACTTTGGTTACTATGTGCAAAGGAACTTGTGTGCTGTCGGCTGGGTACTGGAGCCTGCAGCCCTCTTGCTGCTGAACGCTGAGTAGCTCTTTGATCACACAAGTCTACAATTCAGAGGTTGACCTCACATCTCAGTGTGGTCTCCTGAGGAAGTCTCAGTATCATGTTATAATTGGATTTAACTTGCTGGGAATTCTTGGTTTTCATCGCCTACCTTGCTGGTTTCACAGCTGTTTGTCCTCTCCATGGTACATGAGCTTGTAGTTGCAAACAGGTTTCTTTCCCCTCTTAGTCCAGAACCAAAGCTGAGTATCTTGCTGCAATCCATAGCTGTGGTTCCTTCTTGTAGTTTGACCTTTCCATGCAACTGGCATCACGAGTATTTCTATCCCTTCCTGTTTAGGAGCATCATTTCTTTGGGACAGAAATGTCAAGGAAATAGTGCTAGTTATTTACCTCTGATTATTTATTTAGTAGTCCTTACTAGGAAGCTGCTGCTCAAGAACTCTTTTTGCATTTGAAAGGCTGTGAGCTTTGCTGACTGGTGACTCTGCTTTTGAGAGGAGGAATTGCTGCTCTGATTCTTGCAGCTGTGGCAGAAGCTGGCAAAGTGATTCTGGTAGCTGAAACCCTTGACTCAGTTATGTGCATGAGGGCTTTTTGGCAGCTCTCTCCGTTTTATGGAAAAGGGAGGCATTTTCCATCGTGAGACACTGTTATGGTTGGCTGAAACTGAGTATTTGAAGGGATGAATCACTGACACAGAAAATTAACCCAATGCCAGTCAGGACAGACTGGCATGCTCAGTTGGGTGATTGTAAGGAGGCCTCTTGTGGGTGCACATCCACAGATTTTCTTTCAGTGGGTGAGAGTCCATCCTTCCTTCTTGGGCTCCAGCTCTGGCAGGTTGGTTGACCCATGTAGCTCCTTCACATCCTTGTGCCTGCTGGAGCTTTGCCATGGCAGACATGGTTCCTGTGGCTGGTGAAGTGCAGGCTACAGGAAGTTTCAACTCAGGTGGCCTCTGAGCCCAGGGCTTTATTCAGAGGAATACGTACTAGGGCATTTATTCAAATACCACTTCAAACTAAGTTCTTGCTCTCTTTGCAGTCATTGCTTTGTACACTTGCCAAAGAATGTTCCTCTGGCAAGTGGAGAACTGATTGGATGGGGCATTCCAGCACTGTAGCATGGTACAGTGACCGACACCTAACTCATGGTGGGGTTAATACTGAAAGTCCATGTGCTTCATGTCCTGTAGCTCTCGTAGCTGTTTTCACACAGTGGCTTCACATGAAGACTTTCAGTTCTACTCTGACTCGCACTGCTGGCTTAAGAAAATGGTGTTTGCATGGTCTCCCAACAGGGCTGCCATGACACAACAGGCTTCTGTTCCAGGGTACAGCTCTATTCCTGTTTTGTTGAGAGCAGATGTTTGTGAAAATTAAGCGTGAAGTTAAATTTTAAAATGGGTTTCCATCTCTGCATCAGAGATTGTTGTCTCCTCTTGGCACAATGATACGATGTGCAAAACACACAAGGTTTTGTGCCTTGGTTGTGTCACTGAGGTCTCGGAGTCTGGGTGGAACTGATCACTTTCATCACTTGCATCCCCCTTCTCTGCTGTATTTTACTCTTCCATCTTGTAGCTGACCTGATGCTTGATGTCTGTCCTTTACCTCATCAGGGTGAGTGAGGAAGGACAAGATGATACAAGAAACCTAATGCTAAAGTCACCCTGAAAATCTGTCTGTAAAACCCACACCAGCCCAGATGCCACCCACTACATTGCTGTTTTGGAGTTTTCTGGAAAAAGCTTTTCCTTTGCCATTCAGAACCTCCTCATGGTTCGTAGTGTGTCCAGACATGCTGGTTGTAAAGGTGGATGTTGTAGCAATCTCCTACCTCGTGTTCCCTGTTATTTAACCTTTCTGTTTGTGGGAGGTTTGACAGCAAACTTGTACGTGACAGTCAGCAATAGCCAAGTCAGCGCTGTCAGACTCAGCTCTTCACTAAATAAACTCTGCCATTTCACTTTACCAAATCAACTTTTATAGTACTTTCCTTTTCTGGTCTAGCTTTGCTTGAAGGTGATACTGTTGTGTCCTGTCTTTGCTCCTGTGAGCAGTCATTTGAGGTGGGGGGAGCCAGTCACTGTTCTTCTGTACTTGGTGCTGTAGTATCTGGAGTGCCAAGGCTGTGCATCTAGTTTGGGTTCTCTGCAGCAGTCTTCAGTCCTAGAGAGGTGGGGGTTGATCTCTCCTTACAAGTTACAAGGAATAGGACAAGAGGAAATGGCCTTGACTTGCATCAGGTGAAGTTTAGGTTAGACATGAGAAAAAAAATCTCATCCTGGAGAGGACGATCAGGCCTTGGAACAGGCTGCCCAGGGAAGGGGTTGAATTACCATCCCTGGACATGTTTCAAAGTTGTGGAGATCTGTAGCTCAGGGAATGGTTTAGTGGTGGGTTGGGACAGTTGAGTTAATGGTTGGACTCTGAGGTTGAAAAAGATCTTTAAGCTAAATGATTCTATGAAAGCTTGTAGGTGGTAAACCTGTTTTTTGAAGCATTTCAAGAGTTTCCCCTGCAAAGGCTGAATGTGCCTGAAAATATGTGTGGCTAGATATTGTGGTGGGTTGTGGGGTACATATACCTTAGAGGAGTTTTCAAGTGAATTGTTCGTTCTTTTTCCACCTCTGTTCAGGGACTTCTCAGTGTGGCTCCTTGAGGTGATAGCAGAGCCAGCTATGACAACTCCTTGCCTGTGGTGCAGGCACTCAGAGTGTGGCTCTGCAAGATACAACTGCAGCTGTTCCTGACCGCATCCAGTCACAGCGTGACGAGTCAAGTCCAACTCCTCCTGAACCAAACGGACTTAAGGGTGAGTTGATCATAATCACTTGGGCTTAGTCATGCTTTAATTTTTACATCATAAAAAAATACCCCTATGTTTTGATAATCAGTTTTAATCTTGATTCATGTCTGGTTTTGTTTCCTTAGGGCAGGTACTTACTGCTAACCCCTGAAATGCAACTTTTCCATATTGGTTTTGATGACAAGGTAGATTCACAGTGCTAATGGTTTAGTAGGTTACAGAGCGGCTTAAATCAGAGGTTAAATCTGTAACAGTTCTAAGGTTTAGTATTATGTCAATACAATAACCTCAGATGATCCAAGCTCATAAGTACCTGCCACAGTGCAGTTCCAATGGCAGCTGTAGGTCTGGAGGCTTGCTCATGTGACCAGGATTTGGCTTTCAAAACTGTACTGTGACCCTGTCCCAAGTGGCAGTCAACACCTGCACAGTTGCCAGTTGGCTCTGATGGCTGAGGAACATTTTTGTATTTGGAAGGTGACAACCATCTTGGACTCTCTTAATTTTATAATGCTACATGTCTGCTATTAAATTAAATCATCGCAGAACAGTAATAACCTCTTATGAGAGATTCATTGTAACTTCTAGCTTAAATGTTAAGCTTCGATTCTTGAAAGAATAAAGTGTGCACTCTTAATGGTTATTCTGCTGTGATGGAAGTGCACAAACAGTGAAATGCTGCCTTTTGTAGGGCTTTATTTTAGCTGAGCATTTTGTCTTGTTCTATAGAAATACACCCTATGGCTTGAAAAAGAACTTGGAATGAAATGGTGCTTGAATCCTTTCGCTCTTGCCAGTGTTCTCAGTTTAGCAATTTGCAGGGACCTGCTCTACAGTCAGCATTGCTAGTGGGTCTGTATTTCATCCAAACCATTTGAGTCAAGAACAAAAGAATGATTGAATTAGCCTTTCTTTCCATAAAGGGAAGATTGGTTTGATACTGGATCTGAATAATCGTACAACTCGCACAGGACATCCCCCTTTCCAAATCCCAGTCAGATTTGGAGCATAAAAACAGTGCTTGTAATTCCTGCTTGTTTTAGGGTTGGTCCTTGGTGCTTTTTTGGGTGAGAATCCAGCTGACATAGGCATGTTCCAACACGACATGCTTACAGTTCACAGTTAAACCTATTGTTTATTTGTAAGATCAGTCTTTTACAATTTTGACTGTTTTGTAGTGTCAGTCTGGAAAGGACACTGCCTATTTCTGGTGTGAAATTAGAACCTTACATGTGCAGCTTTTATTTGGGTGGCCAAAGCTGTGCCATGATAGAGGGTAAAGAACAAATGGAATTGGTGTGTCCGTACTTGAAGGGTAGCTGTGCACTAGAGCTTGTCCATCTACAGCCAAGTATCGTCAAGGAAATAGGAAATTACGGATACTGCAGGAAGGGATAGTATGTGGGCGAGAGCTGCTTAGCCAGGGTACTTTCTCCTCTTCCTCCCCTTCTCCTTTGCCTCAGCTGTCTTCAGGTACAGACTTGCTGGTGTCTCTTCTGTGCTATGTCCTCCAGGACTGATTGTGTTTACTGGAATAAGAATTCTTCTGTTAGTCATTAGGCAGTCAGTAAGACTGACTTCTGTTTTGGCTTTGCTTTTCCAGACCTCCTGGATGACCAATGTGTGTTTTCACCGAGTGTATTTGAAACTGAAGTCTCCAAGGTATCAGAAACTAAAGTCTCCAAGCTTCCATTCATTCCAGCAGACAGCAACACTGATAATGCAAGAGAGTCACAATTCAGGATCTCAGAAACACTGATCTTAAAACTTCCTAGATGATTGTAGTTGCTTTGATTGTGTTCTATGCTAGCAGAAGCCTTTTCCAAGGTTTACTGTTGACTTTAGAGCACCACGTTCCCCGGTTGCTGGGAGTCCTGGGGGCTGGCAGTATGGGGAACTCATGTGTTTGCCGGGATGACAGTGGGGCAGAAGACAATGTGGAATCTCGGAATCGGCCAACAGACAACAGCAGATCACGTGCACCTGAAGCAAGAAGTCAAGCAAGGGACCCTGTCCGTCCACCCAGGAGGGGTCGAGGGCCTCATGAGCCAAGAAGGAAAAAGCAGAATGTGGATGGGCTAGTACTTGACACGCTGGCAGTAATTCGGACGTTAGTAGATAAGTAAGTACCTCCTCAAGGAAAAATTCTACCTGAATGAAAATGCTCTTCTTTCTTCTCATACGGTGGCTCCATACTCTCACCTATCTGCAGCTGAGCCTCTCTGAAGTAACGCATATTTCTGTCTGGAGGCTCAGGAGAGGAGCAGCTTTCCTAGGTAACAGAGGTATCACATGAATACCTAGGTACAGACATTTACAGGAGCTGAGGAGCTTTCTTACAGCTCCTGTATGAGCCTACACCCAGATGGGATGAGGAGTGAGCTCCCTATTTCATACTGGATGTAGATAGACAGTGTAGGAAGCAACGAACACTCCAGAGCTTGGAAACTTGTTTCTGAAAATAGTGGTGGTTGTGCAAGTTTTTGGTTTCAGGCTGTATTTATTGTTTTGGACATGGTTAAACAAAAGGGAGAGCTTTGATCTATGTGAGCTTGTGCAAACAGTCTGAGGGTCTTTTTCCACTTTGGGCTGCTTTTGAGAGATGTGTTGTGATGGCTCATTTCTGAACCCAGCACAACGTTCCCTCCATGCTCACAGCATGCTGCAAGGTTCTGAGGGATCCTTATGCATCCATCCCTGTTTTTGGGGCGTTTTGCAGTGCTTTCCACAAAGCTTTAAGAGGACCTTATTTATGATGGATTGTTACTTCATTACTTTTTGGGTTAGGCACAGGTCAGGAATGAGAGAGGCCAAATCAAAAGGAAAAATGCTGTTTTGGCTTCACAACTGGAATTTGAGGTGGCTGAGGGTCAGGATGAGTGAGCCTGGAGTCCCATAGTGTACCTGCCTCAAACTTTGTAAGGAGTTTGCCCTTCTGCCTGGTGGAAATACCAGAACATACTTACCTCCTTCTTTTAATGGAAAGGGTTTTTTTTTAACAGGTTTTATTTTAACACACCTTCAAACCATTATGTTAAAATTACTATAGACATGTTTTTGAAAGCCTCTTCTAACCCCGCATGCCTTCCCCTCTCCCCCAAGTTCAGCTTTTTAAGCTGTTTCACAACACTTTGTGCATAGTTGATCCTGTTCCTGTGGGTCTTGCAATGGGTTTTGTAATCTTGTAAGTGCTTTCCTATGTTACCAAGGGACAATGAGCAGTTATTTCATTGTCCCTAGAGCCCTGTTCCAGGCAAATTCCTGAAGCTACTGTATTTTTTTTGTAGTGACTCCAGTGAAGTACTTCTAGACTCACATAACCATGTATGTGGGAAGGGATCCCTTGAAGTTCATCTACTCCCACCTCTGCTTAAAGCCCAGGTCTAGCGAAAGCAGATGGCTCAGGGCTTTATCCAGTCATGGTCTGAGCAGATATTTGGTCTAATGGTTTCCTTTAGTTCATATTAAGACAGTTGTTAAGATGCAGTCAATTTTATAATGCAGCTAAGGATCACAAGGTCTTACAGATAAGCCAAAGGCCTCTGCAGATGAGTAGTGGAGAGATCTGTTCACAAGGCAAAAAAGTTAAAGTAACCTTTCTGGTAGGCTGGAAGCTAATGATAAACTGTAGCTTAATAGGAGGAAAAAATAATTGATGTGAGGAAATATCTTGGGTTTCTGTGTAAGCAAGAGCCTGTAGGAATAGGTGTATTGCAGGATCACCTGTTCTCCTTAGAGCCACAGCAGAATTAATAGGTAGGGAAGCTCACAAATCTCTTCGTGTCAAAACATGGGCAAGAATAAGGTCAAACTGGAATGAAATGATGTAATAGCAACTTGGAAATATGGGCTTCAGTGTGACTGGGCAGCCTTAAGGAGCTAATGATCATGGTGCAAAGAGCAAAAGGCAGAGTGTTTGACCTGATCTCTTTTTTCCCCCCTCAAACTTCATGCTGACAGTTATTACACGGGAACACCAAGATGGATTGACTGTAAATGCAGTTGTTATATGGCAATATAAAAAATGGAGTAAACTTCAGTTTGGTGGCTTCTTCTGCAAATAATTTATAATGTGTTGTATTTCTTTTGAAGAAGAGCAAGGGCTTCTATTTTTATTCAAAACTTAAATGTTTGTCTTCTAATTACTCCCCCTGTAGTACATAGTTGTATGAGTTGCATGATTAAGTCTTGTTGACATTTTAAAAAATTCATCTGTATTTTATGTTTCCACTTTAATATTATTCAGAAGCATGTGGAATGTATTCTATTCCTCTAAGTCTGGGGATAGCCCACAGTACCTGAATAGCACAGAATAAAGCATTTAGTGTATGCTGCCACACATGATTCTTCTGGGGCTGGTAGTGCTTACCGAAGAGGATTTTGGGATATTGCTTTAGGTACCTCCAACAGCAGTGCCTGGCCAGAGCAGCTTGGCCTTGTTCCAGCAAACCAGATCGAGGAAGCAGTCATATTGAACTTTCTATAGTTTTCATGTTGGGAACGGTTAAATGTCTTGTATTATGTTGTCATAACTATTTCTTGCAGCTCTTGTTAATGAGCTTGAAGTCGCCATTGCTGTTTGGTAACTTGTTGCCTCTCACTTCTGTGGGCTGTTTAGTAATTATTTAGCAGAGGATTTCTGAGCAATCATGTTTAAACTCTGCCCCTTGTGCCCTGCCCTTGGTTCATGACCTCAGGACTTCATGACCATCACCCTGCAGTCTCTCATTAGGAGCCCTGAGGAACCTGCTAATGCATAGCACTGAGCCTAAGCATTGTGCTTGGTTAGTATACGTGCTGATGTTGATCAGTTTTATCAGCTGCTGCAGACCCAGGGATGTTGACTTTTTGAGCCTCTCTGTAGCACATCCTCCTGAAACCCACCTGGGTGTTAGCAGCCCGTGTACCTTCCTCATGTTAAATACTATGGGATTTATTTTCTGTCTGTGTACTGCTTGATTCAGTGTATTATGTTGATGGTTGTGCATAAATGTTGATCTATCTGATATCTCTTTCAGTGACCAGGAGCCTCCTTACTCAATGATCACATTGCATGAAATGGCAGAAACAGGTATCAAGGTGGTGTGTGTGTGGGAGGGTGCAGTTGTGACCAGAGCAAAAATACCAAACCCTTCTGTTTGAGAAATAAAATGCACATTAGCAGTGTGTGGTAGGACTCGCACTAGCTGTAGCAATGTGGAGTCTGAAGCACACTTCTTCCCTTCAGCTTTACTGAGCTTGTTTCACTTGCCTGAGTTTTTCCACATGGGAAGTTTGAAGAATTAAAATTCTCTGGGAGCAGAGATGCCCACAAACCCACTGTCATGACATTAAACCGTAAGCCACAAAGAATGTCTGTTTGCAGTAAGGCTGAAACAACCCATATGTGTGTAGACATGACTTAAGCCCATGTGGTGCAGGGCTGGAGAACAGCATATCTTTCTTGGGGTGGGATTTGCTGTGTTTGGACTTCTGCTTTATTGCTGTAGTTCCCTAAGTACTTACCAAAGCTGAGCTGGGGTTGTGTGAGGGCTGGTTTGTCTTTGTTATAGTAGGAGGAGCTCTGCCGGTGTAAAACCTCTGCTAAATTTCTGGTTTGGGTGAGTTTTTGTCTCTCAAGAGAGTTGGTACAGGTCTTAAGTGATTTCTGCATCAAAATGAATTAATCAACCTGATTAGATATGACAGCAGTTCGGTGAAATGTTTTTCAGGTGAATGTGCTAAGAGAACTCAAACTCAAGTGTTGCCTGCATTTTCTTGTCACTGTTGAAGGGAGCACTAAATGTCTTCAGTCTCACTTACCTGTATGCAGAGAAAAGTCAGTAGAAGCCCTTTACTCATTAAGCAGTGAGAGCTGCTCCTTAGGAAAGCAAGTTTCCTTTTGCCCAGCAGGTGTGGGACATGGTAATGCAGGTTCCTCCTGCAGGTTACTTGCTGGAGATATATTTAGTCCCGTCATGGATGCAGCATTTAATTCTTAGAGTTGACATTAGACACTCTTGAGTGTCACACTAGAACATACTTGTTCATGTTGATCATGAATGTTCCTTCCCAATAGTCTGGTGGGAGCTGAAGGGTGCTCTGCCCTGGGTGAGACTGTTCTCCAAACCAAGACATTGGTGTGAGAAGTAAAATAACTTGAAAATTTGTATTTTTCTGGGTACTCTTGAGGCTTTCCCAGTTTATCTTTCTCGCTGTTTTGAATACCTCAGTAGTGCAGTGTTAATTCTGAGCATTACTTCTGTTTTGTGGTTGACAGATGAAGGTTGGTTGGAAGTTGTCCAGTCGTTAATTAGAGTTATTCCATTAGAAGATCCCCTGGGACCAGCTGTTATAACGCTGCTGCTCGATGAGTGTCCCCTGCCAACAAAAGTGAGTCTGAAGTGTCTGGATTTATCTGTGGCTGTATTTCAGTTATTGGTAATTTTCGCATTCTCATGGTAACTTCTGGGTGGGTTTCACCAGTGATGCAAGTCTTGTTCACAGAACAGGACTGTAGCTTTGAGTGATTTGTGATGACCTGGTATTTTTGAGAACAGCTTTGTGAGGAGCAGCTGAGGGAGCTGGGGCTGGTTAGGCTGAACAAAAGGAAGCTGAGGGGAGATCTGACTGCTGTCTAAATTACCTGACAGGAGAGAGGTGGGGGTTGGTCTCTTCTCACAAGTTACAAGGAGTAGGACCAGAAGAAATGACCTTGACTTGTATCAGGGCAGGTTTAGGTCTGACCCGAGAAAAAACTGCTTCCTGGAGAAAGGGACATCAGAACTTGGAACAGGGTGCCCAAGGAGGGGATTGAATCGCCATCCTTTGAAACATCTAAGTTGTGGAGATCTGGAGCTCAGGAACGGAGTTCAGTGGTGGCTTTGGGACAGCTGGGTTGGACCTCACGATCTTGAGGATATTTTCCAGTCTAAACAGTTCTATTATTGTCATTGCTGCTTACTGCTAGAAACACTAAATCTGGTGTAGGAGATCTTTTTATTCTTCCCTGCTTCTCTTGCTGTCCTCTCCTGTCATGTGCTGTGCTGTGAGGGTGTGGAGGTGCTGTAGAAGCAACACAGGTTACCTTTTGTTCTAAAGCTCTACATACTGTGTCTTTGCAAGTCCCTATTGACTTTGTTCCTGTCTTGCACAAAAGGAATTCATCATGAGTGGGTGTGCTAAGTTAAACAAATAACATTTTTTAACGATGAAATATCTAGATACAGCTCTGGCACACTGGAACACTTGAGTGACCGCTAACCTGTTTTTTTTGCATGGAGAGATGACCTGAGGTGTCTTCACTACATTTGTACAGGTGTGGTAGTGAAAGTGTCAAGTGCTTCAAGATGCAACTGATGTGAATCATACAATCATTCAGGTTGGAAAAGACTTTTGAGATCATCAAGTCAACCATTAATACTACTCTACCAAGTTCACCACTAAACCATCTTGTTAGGCACCACATCTAAATAATCTTTAAAAACATCCAGGGATGGTGACTCAACCATTTCCTTGGGATTTCTTCAGATGTGATAGTTGTAGGCAGCCTGTCTGTCTTCAGATGCTCATCATGATCTCATTTCACCACGAATTGATGGTGTAATTGCAGCAGCTTTCATCTATTGATCATCTGCTTATGCTGGCAAGTTTAGTTTTCAATTGGCACTGTTAAGGATATAAAGAACTGGTAGCTTTTGGTCCTACATAAACGTGCAAGAGTTGAGTTTCCCCAGCTGCCCAAAGTGGGGTTTTAACTCTAGGCTACTGATTGAAGGCATCTGAGACTTTTAAGCCAGTGCAGTGTTGCATGGTGGCTGTCACATGGACTGCAAAATGATTTTAGAAATCAATCCATTCCTAGAAATCATGCCTGCTTTGAAAAAGAACCAGGAAACGGAGATCCCTGTGCTTGTACCTTGTGGAAAGGGGTTTGGAGGATTTTCTTTGGCTATATAGGCTCCTTGGCAGCAAAATGGTTTGTTTTTTAAAAACCACTTTTATTCAGGTACTTCAGTTTTAAGGGGTTAGCTGTGGGCTACGCGACCTTAACAAGCTAAAAGGAATGATGCCCAAGGTCCACAGAGGTCTAGGGATTCTTTTCCTGTGCAGTCTCTCTATGGCACAAGATGCTGCAGTTATGATTCTTCTGGTCATAGACAGCCTAGTAATATGTTTGCTGCTGTTCATTTTTCTTTCTGTTCAGGGTAAGTTTTGTGTCTCTGGGGTTTGAAGTCAGGTGCCCCACTTCTGTGGCAGCTGGAGGATGGCAGCAGGCTGGGTTCTGCTTTCTCTTCCAGTCAGCACTCAAGTTAACATGGCAGAGCAGTGAACTGTTTATTCTAGAACATCTTTTTTTATCTCAAAATAGTTGATCTCCAGCAGCTCTAATAATGGCTAAAAGCAGCATCAGAGTATGTCAGAAGTCTAATTTTAGTGCAGCTTTTCCATCCCAAGGCTGGGGCTCAGGCATCCTTTCTCTGTTCTTTCCACTTAGCATCATTTCTGGTTTTGTGGCTTTTCTCAGGAAACACAACTACTCCTTGGTGTTATCTCTACAAACCTCAGGCCCTAGCACAGTAAATGGATTGAATGTGGCTCAGAACACAATTTAAAAAGCTTTAGCAGCACTAATTCCTTTTCCTCATGACCTCAGTATGAGGAGTTTGTTCTGTTTCTGAGATTATGCACTTCCAGTCTGAAGCAGTTGAAACTGTCATGAAGTCTGGGAAGCTGAGAAGATTTGGAACTTAATGGGGTGGGGTTCTCCTTATGGGATCACTTGTTCTGGAATAACCTTTCCCTACTCCAAAAATGGAGGGTGTGTTCAGGGTTTGTTTGGAATTTTATCCATGTCAAAGTGGCATTTTACATTCATTACCCTCGCTGGTTACTGAGTGTGACTGTTTTCTAGGCTGGAGAGGTGGGCACAAGCAAGGGGTTTAACAAGAGCAAGTGTTAGGTCCTGCATCTGGGGTGAGGCAATACTAAGCACAGATACAGGCTGGGTAGGGACTGGCTGGAGAGTAGCCCTGAGGAGAGGGACTTGGGGGTGCTTGTGGACAAAAAGCTCAGCATGAGCCAGCAGACTGCACTTGCAGCCCAGAAGGCAAACTGGATCCTGGGCTGCATCAGAAGTGTGGCCAGCAGGTCGAGAGGGGGAGAATCACCTCCCTACTCCGCTCTGGTGAGACCCCACCTGGAGTGCTGTGTCCAGTTCTGAAGCCCTTATTCCAAGAAGGATGTGGACATGCTGGAGGAGTCCAGAGGAGGGCCATGAGGATGATCATATAGCTGGAGCACTTCTCCTATGAGGCCAGACTGAGAGAGTTGGGGCTGTTCAGTGTGGAGAAGAGGAGGGTCTGAGGTGACCTTATTGTGGCCTCCAGTATCTGGAGGGGGCTATAAAAAAGCTGGGGAAGGGCTTTTTAGGATCTCAGTTGGCAACAGGATTAGGGGGAAATGGAGCAAAGCTGGAGATGGGGAGATTTAGACTTGATGTGAGGATGAAGTTCTTCACCATGAGAGTGGTGAGAGCCTGGAATGGGTTGCCTAGGGAGGTGATTGGGGCCCTGTCCGTGGAGGTGTTTAAGGCCAGGCTGGATGAGGCTCTGGCCAGCCTGCTCCAGGGTGGGGTGTCCCTGCCCATGGCAGGGGGGTTGGAACTGGATGATCCTGTGATCCTTTCCAACCCTGACTGATTCTATAACTTCTTCCCAGGGAGGGAGATGGGGCGCTGCAGGGGGCTACCCCGGGGGGGTTGTAGAGTCTCCTTTCCTGGAGACATTTGAAACCTGCCTGGACCTGGTTAGGGTGTCCTGCTGTGGCAGGGAGATTGGACTAGATCTTTTGAGGTCTCTTCTAATCCCTTATGATTCTATGACTGGAGAAGGCCACTCATGCTCTCCAGAGTGACACCTACCATGCCCTGTAAGCTGGCAGTGTCCTACATTTGTGCAGGGGTTGTGGGTGCTTTTTTTGTGGGCAGATCTCTTTAGTCCTGAGTCCTAAAGTCTAATCCAGCCTTTTTCTAGTGGAGAGAGTGTGAAGTTAGGATGCTGGCAACAGCTCAGGTGGCAGCAGTGCCCTGTGTTCTGGTTGCTATCAGTTACCTTTGTTTACTACTGTCACAGAATCAGAGTATCTTTGATTGGAGAAGACCTTTAAGCTCATTGAGTCCAACCATTAACCCAGCTGTCACAAGGCCACCACTAAACCCTGTCCCTAAGCTCCAGATCTCCATGACTGTGTAACATGTCCAGTGATTGGTGATTCAGCCCCCTCCCTGGCAGCCTGTTCCAAGGCCTGAGGACCCTCTCCAGGAAGACTCTTTTATGATGCCAACTTCAGTATCAATGCACAGGCAGTTGGTACTCTGAGTGAGATGGGGAAGCTGTGTCCTTCAGTAACATTGAAGATACTTCTGCTGTTTACTTTTCAGGATGCATTACAGAAGTTAACTGAAATATTAAACTTAAGTGGAGCTGCTGCATGCCGGGACGCCTGTCACCCTGCCCGACACCGCAACACCACAGCAGTGCTGGGCTGCCTGGCAGAGAAGTTAGCAGGTAAAGCCGTGGGATTCTTCTGAGAGCTCATGTGTGGCTCCCTGCCTCCATGGCCACAGTGCAGACTAATGCAGGAATGCTTTCTTAGAACTGAGACTTTGTGTGTCAGAATCCCCTGCCTGATAAAAACATTGAACACTGCCTAAAAACATTGAACACTGCCTAGCTTGGGTCTGAATGAGCCATTCACAATCTCACATACTTAAAAGGATCACATCCTCCTGGTTTTTTGCTCTTTTTCTGAAAGCGAACAGCAAAAGGAGGGGAAAGCAATGGTTTGTATCAACTAGTGGCTATTAAAAAGATGATGTAGCTTTTTTGTCCAAAAAATTTAAAGAACAAGGGTAGGAAGTTTGTTTTTTGTACTCTGGTTATGCTAAGTCGAAGTGGGATCCTGTGTCTGCTCTTGTCTGGGTGGACACAGAGCTCATTGTGTCTGTTCAGGCAGTGAATCTGTTAAAGCTCTGTCAAAACCCTCTGCTATTTGTTAGCATTTGCAGATGCCAGAGTTGGATTCCCTTGCATCTCTCTTGATTAAGCTGACAGTATCTCAGGGCTGTTGTTTTTTTTAAAATTGGCTGCTTGCCATAGTGCTGCTGCAAATTGTCTAATTAACTACCAAGTGAACTGTATGAGATGCTCAATTGTGCTTATTTTGGGCTACTGATAAATGGAGCTGGCCTTTGTGTTTTGGCTCTGGAAGTAGAAGGAGGCCAGGACCTCTTCTGAAAGAAATGGGCAGGAAAATGCTAAGCAGAGGCTGTGGCGTCTCGCTTCAAATCTCAGAAGTGCAGTTGGAACTGCACCCGTTCACAGCAGGTAAACTGGATGTGTTTGGACTTTGCCAGTAACTGTGTAATTATTAAATGGACAGCAAATATCTGACTGGGAGCAATCATCATTGTTCAATATTACAGTTGTGCTTACATGTTCTTTAATTGGCTGCCTTGTGATTAAAAGGTCTGTATGATGATGAGATTATGGTGGTTCCCATGGATGAATTTATTCTGTTGTTACAGGTCCTGCGAGCATAGGCTTACTCAGCCCAGGCATCTTGGAGTATTTACTCCACAGCTTGGTAAGTCTCTTCAACCTTTCTTTATGTATCCATACACAGCAATTCTAATGCAATGTGGGCTTTATCATTGTGAAAAGATGAAGTTGTTTGGTAAATGCTGGTAACAGATGTTAGAGAAATCAGAGATTCTCTGGGAACCCTATTGGAGGATCACTGTAGGTCAAGAGGCCAAGGTGCTGAGTAGCCTGATGAAGCAGTTCTCCACAGGGGAGTGAACTTTGGAGGTTCTTTTTGCCTTAAAGCTTTCTGTGACTGACAGCTGCTCTTATCCATCTGTGCTGAATATTTATGTAATGATAACTTTTCTTACTGCCCATGTTTAGAACTTCCAGTCCCATCCAACAGTGATGCTTTTTGCACTAATAGCACTGGAGAAGTTTGCACAGACAAGTAAGTATTGGCCTGATACTGCTCTTACCAGTCACGTAATGGCTCCTTCTGCATGAGTATCTCTTGCTTCATCTGATAAACTTGAGTGTGAGAGAGTGGCTTGGTGGAAAATAAAAGCAGAAGAGAAATGCTTCTCCATTTAGAGATATTTATTGCTTTAGTGACACCGTTCTAGCCCTAAAACCCTCAAGATGGTATTCAGAGCAGTCCTTCAAGTCAGAAAGGCCTTTTGACATGAGGCCTTTATCACTGAAATGACTGCATTAGAGAACGAGATCAGCTATGACTGCTTGTTTGCAAGCAGGAAAAAACATTTATTGAGTTAGTGATGCCCCAGCCCACAGACCCTGAAGAGATTTGCCCCCATTCAACCCTCTTCAGCTTAGAAATTGCTTCATAGAGACTTGGGACAGAAGACCTCTGTTGCTTGAAGAAAAATAAAATCTGTATTAAAAGAGATGGAGAATAGCTGAGAGCTAACAGTCTTCTGCCAATGTGATGAGAGGTGATACATGTGAGTGTGAGGTTAATGTCACATCTGCTTGTCTAAGGGGGGGTGGGGTGGGTGGGTGACCTGCTCTTGTAGAAAGTTACTACTTCTAACTAACCTATACTTTACAGCTATTATTCTTCTTGCTTTTAAATTGCAGGTGAAAATAAAATGACAGTTTCTGCATCCTGCATTAGTGACCAGCTGGTCTTGCTTGAGAGATGGACGGATAATCCAGACTACTTAAAACGCCAGGTTGGATTCTGTGCCCAGTGGAGTTTAGACAATCTGTGTAGGTATAACAAAGGCACGGATTAATATTAAAGTGATTAATATTAATCACTTCTCCAAAGAGATAGAGTATGATTTTATTTTGTATAAGCAACTATTGTAAATATACTCAACTGCATTTGTAACTACCCACCTGTGGAGAGAAAGACCAGGCAAAGAAATCCAGTGCAATTGCCTGGAAAATGATCTGAAGTACAAAGTGCTTGACAAAGCCCTTCACTAGATCTTTTTACTTATGAATGACCAACACTCGTCAAACTTAATTCTTATGGTTTTGAGGGTGCAGCAGCTGAAAGGCCCTTGTTGTTCCTAATGCCTTGTAGATACTATGTGTAAAAAGGTCTTGTTGGGTATTATGGGGCTTCAGCTTGTGGCAGGACAATGTCATGTGTTTGGAACATCTGTTTAAGTGTTGGAGTGAGTGTGAGATATGTGAAGGGCCCTAAGATGAAATCTCTGATTTGTGGATTTGTGTGTGTGTGAAAAATTTGACATATGGTGAGATAAATGATCCTGTTCCTTCTCCAAAAAAGGGGATGTGGGGAAAAAGAGCTGCTTTGGCTTAGGTCAAGTTCATCACCTTTCTAAATGAGAGAGTAAAACCTTTTAAATCCTTGTTTCCTCTCCTTCCTCACCCAAAAATCATTTAAACTGTGCTGAATCAGAAAAACTCTTCTGAACGTACCAATAGTGTTAAATCCTGACACAGCAGGGTCTTGATACCAACGTATGTGCCTTACACTTGACTATACTGCTTTGAGAAAACTTAATTCTTCACAATGAGGGTTCTGAGACACTGGAACAGGTTGCCCAGGCAGGTTGTGGATGCCCTCTCCCTGGAAGTGTTCAAGGACAGATTGCAGGTGTCCCTGCTCATGGCAGGGGAGTTGGAACTAGATGATCCAACCTGAACCATTCTACGAATCAATGAATTAGGTTATAGGGGCTCTGCTTAGGGCAATAGGTTGTGCCCTCATGTTTAGAGGGTACTTTAGAGGATATTTAACACACAGTGTACTGGAAGTGAAGCTATTTTTGTGCAGGCAAATGTCAATAGTGTGTTCAGTTATGCCAACAGTTAACTGGATCCTAGAGAGATTTCTTGCTGCTGAGTGAGATGGCTTTGCTGCAGTAGTGATTAAAACCGGTTATATTTTCCAGTTTTAAAAGAAGGCAGGCAGTTTACCTATGAGAAGGTTGACTTGACCAATATTAGGGCTATGCTGAACAGCAATGACGTCAGCGAATACCTGAAGATCTCGCCTCACGGATTGGAGGTAGGTTCTCACATCATGATTTCAGCCTCACACAGGACTCTAAAGAAAAAGGTTCTTTTTGCACTTTCGATTTGCTGTTTGTTCCTGTGACTTCCTAGAATGAATTCACAGATCTGTGTTCTGTAACCTCAGAAAAGGGAGTTTGCTTTACAGCCAGCTGGCTTTTCTCTCAGTTGGAATAAAATTGTTCACAAAGTATAATTCCTATTGTTCATCCTGTCTAGTCTTGGAAATCCTGTAGCAGGATGAGTTACTTTTGCTAAAAACTTATTTGGCTAATTACACATGAATTTTTCACCCATTAACGCTAAGTCCCTCTGTCCGGCATACCAGGAGTCCAGTAACAGCCGGCTTAGTTCTTCCTGTCTTGATTGTCATGGTCTCTGAATCTTTAAATTGACTATGTCAGCTTCTACTTGTATTTTTCCCTGTGGCTCACCACCGGATAATTTTCTGTCTTGCCTAATCACTAGTTTGTGTGACAATTATGGCTATAAAAAGAGGTCACTTTATCTGAGGTGCCTCTAAGCTGACACTGGTGGATTCTTACATTCAAGAAACTCAGTCCAGGGTTGAAAGGGGGTTGTTGGAATGATCACTTTGCAGAAACTTAATTGTTGGTTTGGTTTCATCAGGCTCGCTGTGACGCCTCTTCCTTTGAAAGCGTTCGATGTACTTTCTGCGTTGATTCTGGAGTTTGGTACTACGAAGTCACAGTCATCACTTCGGGAGTAATGCAGATAGGATGGGCCACCAAAGACAGCAAGTTTCTCAATCATGTGAGTAGTGCAAGATCATCCTGCTGCTTATGTAACTTCTGTATTTTTCTGCTTGCAGCACCAATGAAAGTTGCTCTGGTTATTCTGTGGTAGGAACTGAGCACTGCGCGTTTCCTTCAGTTTTTGTGTTTGTGTGAAGCTGCTGTTGCAGCATTTTAGGGCACAAGAGAAGGCTGTATGACCCTTGCGAGAAGGGCACTGTTCACACAGGACACAGAGCTGCTAGCAGTGACAGCTTCTGATCGACAGGTTTGCAGGTTGGAAGGGACCTCGGGGATCATCTAGTCAAACCTCTTAAGGCAACATACAGTTTAAATGAGCTGTCCCAGAACCCTATCAAGCTGTGCCTTAACATTGTTTAAAGTTGAGCAATCCACCGCTTTGCTTGGAAGACCATTCTACTGTCTCACGCTGTCAGTGTGAAAAACTTTCCTCTTGATTCCAGTCAGAATATCTCCTGGAGCAAATTATAACCATTCTTCCTTGTCCTTTCTACAGGACTCCTTGTGAAAAGGGAGTCTCCATCCTCCTGGTAGCCACCCTTGATGGACTGGACCATTGCAGTGAAGTCCCCCTAAGCCTTCTCTTCTCAAGACTGAACAGAGACCTAGTTCTCTCAGCCTTTGTTCATATGGGAGGTGGTCTAGTCCCCTGATCATCATGTGATGTCTTACCAGTGCTGCCAGTGCTGAGTGGCAGGATAACACCTTTATCTCTGCTGCTGATGCCCTTGTTAATGCAGCCCAGCATCCTGTTGGCCCTGTTTGCTGCAGCAGCACTCTGTTAGCTCATGCTTAGCTTGCTGTTCACCAAGACCCCCAGGTTCCTCTCTATAGGGCTACTCTCCAGCAGGGTGGATCCCACTCTGAGCTGCATTTGAGTGTTGTGTGTTCCCAGGTGCAGGATCCTGCACTTGTCCTTACTGAACTTCATGGGGTTCCTGCTGTCCCACTCCATCAGCCTGTCCAGGTTCCCCTGGAGCGCAACTCTACCTTCAGGAGTGTGAATTTTCCCATTCAGTTTGGTATCATCAGCAAACTTCATTAGGGTACTCTTGATCCCAGCATCCAGATAATTTATGAAGATATTAAACAATGTTGGGCCCAACATTGATCCCTGGGGAACCCCACTAGTGGCTAGTAGCCAGTTTGAGAAGGATCTATTTATAACCACCTTCTGGGTATGACTTGTCACTGTCTGGAAGCTACAGCGGAATTATTTTATTCCTTGAGGTGTGATCTCTTTGGAAAATTCTTTAGATAACAGCAGTGGCTTTTGTCTATTGGTTTTGGAAGTAAACAATTGCTTACTAGTTGCTAGCAGATCACTTTCTGCCTTTACAGAGGTCACCACAGCCATTTGGCATACTTTCCCATTAAATTAACTTTGACGGGGAAATAGTTGCTTATCTTGTCTCTGGGTTAGCATGGCATCAGTGGATCTGCTGGTAGAAGCAATGTAGTACAGTTTGGGTATATGACAGCTGTTTACATTAAAAATCACTGAATTGGAGAACAGGTTGGTTGGGAGGGACCCTTGAAGTTCAGCCCCCTGCAGTGAGCAAGGACATCTTCAACCAGAGCAGGTTGCTCAGACCTCGAGGTCCAGCCTGACCTGGGATGGTTCCAGGGTTGGGGCTTCTCCTTCCTCTCTGGCAAATCCTGTAATAAAGATTACAAAAAAGTGAATCTCTTTACCTTCTTGCATTTATTCTGATAATACAGAATAAGTGCACTGACACACTTGATGGCTGGCTTTGCTGTCCCTCTCATCCAGAGAACTTGATATGTTATTCTCAATTGTAAGTACTGTTCTTGCTAGTTTACTTTTCAAATGTGGACTCAATAGCATCAAAGTGAAGTTGTGTCATGTGCACTTGAAGTCCAAAGCTAAAAAGTCCTTGCAGTCTTCCATTCAGGCTCTTTAAAATTCAAGCTGACCTGAATGAAAATTGAGCACTGGGGTTTTAAGTTAACCCTTTTACTAGCTGAACTTGAGTAAGAAATGTAACTGGAGCCCTTATTTTTATTGCAATTACATGACATTCTGTTCCTACTTGAACTTTAATGTAGGAAAACTGTAGCTATACACATACATAACCCTACATTTTATTTTTTATATATAAAGTAGTTAAAACTGCCCATTTCTAGTTATTATAGAAAGTCACTCTACAGCTGAGTCAAAAACAGAAGCTAATAGGAAGACAGGTGAAAAATCATACAAGTGAATAAATATTGATGCTAGGGAGTATGAGGAAAAACCTCAAGGAGATGAAACAAATACCAGTGGCAAGAAACCAAGTAACACTGGGAGAGCACCTTTCTCACTACTTAACTTGAGTCTTCCTGTGAGCTCAGCGGGTTTGCTCCATTTTTTCCTAATTATTACTGTAAATACATTTTTGTATTCAACTCTGTTGGTGTCTAATGTGCATATCTATCTCCACATGACATCCAAAGTTCACTTCCACATTTCTAGTGTGGAATTAGAACTATAATTTTAAAATCGCCAATACCTCAATAACTAAGTGATCCCTTCCCTATTCCAGCTGTCCTGGGCTCAGGCACTGCAGACTGAGAGAGATGAAAACTGTCTGAGTAAAGAGGCCATGTGTCTGGCTTCAGTTTAAGAGGCTTAAAAGCTTTTTCCCACTTTATTGCTAAGCAGCTTGGTGTCTGCATTTTTCTGTCTAGGCATCCTGTCCAAGGTATGAGACAGGAGGTGTCCCAGCTCTGGGCAGAGTGGCTTTTCTGTGGCCATAACTTAAATGCTACTGCTGCAGTCCATAGGTTGTCTGCCTCGAGTACCAGGGTATTGTCCTCTGGGTACGTCACAACCCTAGTCATCAGAGCAGCAATATGCTCTTTAACAAAAGGACTAGTCCTAAATGTGATGCTAAACGCTCATTAGCTGGGCTTAGCTTTAATGTGGGATGTGGCAGGCTTGTGCAACCAGGTACTATCCAGGACTTGCACTCCAGACAGCCCATGCTGAGGACCATGATATTTTCTTCCATGGCACTCTGGGGTTTCTCCTCTGGGCTCTTCTATGTGACAGATTCTATTTCCACTCTGAAGCTCTTAGTTTTGCACTTGTCATGGGCCTTGGAGCCATCACTTGAGAACCTTCTCACACACTGGGAGGCTGGCGCTGAGGAGGCACGATACACAACAAATGCAGGGAAGGGGCACTGGGTTTGTTCTCTTTGTGCGCACAGTGCACAAAGGGTATCTTGTGGGAGAAGGTATTGCAAGTGTGGTACTGGGACCTGAAGATAGAGTGGTTATGCATCTGTGTTGGCTTTTTACGTTGCAAAAGGTTGTTATTTAAATGCTTGAATAAGCAGGGGTGATTCACGCTCACAGAATGAAAAACACTTTAGAGACACTGTCTCCTTCTCTTTTCTCACCCCAACAAATTCCTTAAGAAGTGAAAACGATACTCAAGGCTCATTTAACAATTATCTTAATGGAGGTGGGATGAACTCTTCCCACCCCAGGATGAATGTCTTAATTGAATAAAAAATGGTGAGCTCTTCTGTGTGAGGAACAGCTGCAGACTGAGCTGTTTTACTCTCTCTCTCTCAAGGAAGGTTATGGTATTGGGGACGATGAATACTCCTGCGCATACGATGGCTGCCGGCAGCTGATCTGGTATAACGCCAGAAGTAAACCACATTCCCATCCCTGCTGGAAAGAAGGTATGCAGTGCAGCTTCTGCTCTTTAGCCCAGCCTGGTTTCTGTGCAGGATGCTCTTTCTATTCAGGGTTTTGATAGGTGTGAACAGTAGTTCACAACGCTGGTGATGCTAAAGGTTTCATAACCACTGGTCCATTAAAAGTGTTTGCAATGTACGGAGTAGGCACAACAGTCTGTGTAAAGAGGATCTCAGTGGTTAAGTGCTTTTCCCAGGCAGCAGAAACTTAACACTGATGGATAGTGAATCAGAAGACCTTTTCTTGTAAACAGGGTTGAAACATTTCTTTTTGGATTAAATATTGTTTGAGAGAAGTATTAAAAAAACTGTCTAATGTGGAGATATTAAGGGGGAGTTCCACTGTCTCACTTTAAATTCTTGATTTTGTTGGTGTTTTTTTTTTACTTGAGTTACATCTGCATCGATATTTATTCCCTTATCCTTATGCCAACAGTCCCTTTAAGTGAGATACCCACAGTAAGATAGGTGATGCTTAGTAACTGTTTCAGCTGCTGGTATTTATCTGAAATCTTCACATTATCTTTGTTTTGCATGCAAGGAGACACAATAGGATTTCTACTAGATTTGCAAGAAAAGCAAATGATCTTCTATTTAAATGGAAGCCAGCTTCCTGCTGAGAAACAGGTGTTTTCATCTGCTGTGTAAGTATGTGATTCTTTGGAAGGACTGTGACCTGTCTGGGTAATTCACTTAATTACACCAAGTGTTTCCCACTGGAAATGTAAATTCATATGTTCTTACCTAATGCTATCATTAAGCAGGTTTCCCCCATTAAAAACAGGGAGAAGGATATAATTTTACAGGTGGATTTCAGAGTTCAAAATGAATACTTTGGACCTTCCAACAGTAGGTTCAACTCCATGTTTTCTACTGCCAAACCATCAGATGAGTCTGTAGCGAAGAACAAATGTCTTGTATTGCTTGTGAGCTTTTTGTTAAGACCTTAAAGCCTCTGTCTAACAAGACTGTAGTTCAGTTTAAAGCATGGTAGAAGGTCTCATCTGTTTGGCTGGCAGTGCTCTGTTCTGTGTGGAGTGTCATTTATATACCCTACAAGTTCTGTTACTAGGTCAAAACTTGGGTTATTGATCAGCTTGGTTCCTTTTAGTAACTGAAACTGAAGGATGTGACAGTTGTGGGGTGTCTCATGGGGTTCATGAAGACAGGACAGCTGTCCTGAGGTAACCCTGCAAGAGCAAAGAGAACAGATGGGGGTTGTGCTGAGAGAGTTCAGACCTGCCCTTATCCTGCACGGGACCCACACCGTGAGAGCTGCTGCTTCCCTATGTTTGTGCCCACTCAAACAGAGCAGCAGGAGTGGGGACATAGGGGTGTCCCCTGCAGATCATCCTGCTTTTCAAAGCTTTGCTGAGCTGTGGTGGTTGGGAGAAAATTACTCATCTGGTGCTGAGAGAGGTTTCTGGGCTGAGTGGTGTAAAGAGGATCAGGCTGTGGGCTGTTCAGCTATATGTGTCTGCTGCTGCTGCTGTTTAAGTGTGACTAATCCTAGTTGTAGAGTAGGCAGCTGGTACTGGCTGACTCAAGAGTAAGTGCAGATAAACCTGGTAGTAAATGCAAAGTTGAGAACTAAATGAGGCAAGCATGTGCAGCTGAAACTGGAGGTGTTAGTGGGTTTTCTCCCACTTGGCTGTAGAATGCTCCTATTAAAGGAACTGGTCTGTTTCAGGAGATATTTTTGTCTGGGAGTAACAATGATGTGTCTGGAGAGGTCTGTTATTGTCTAAGTCATTCTGAAATGTCTGCTGTCTGTCACGTTGCAGATCTGGCTTTTTTGCTGCAGCTAGTTTCATGTCCTACCAACAATGTGAGTTCAACTTTGGGGCAAAACCTTTCAAGTACCCCCCGCCCATGAAGTTTAGTACCTTCAATGATTATGCCTTTCTGACCGCAGAAGAGAAAATCATTTTGCCCAGGTAAAATCCCCTCTCATTGTGGTTGCTTACAGAGAAACAAAATACTTCACCCCTGAGTGACAGACCCCTGAGTCTTAGCTGAGTTCTCTTTTATGAAGTCACACGTCTGTGGGTCCCTTCTGGAAAAGGGTTCCACCATTGGCTCCGGTACTACTTAACGAATTGAGCAGGAGATACACAACCAAATCCATCCCCTTACAGTAAATTCTGTAGTGCTAAGCCTAGCATTGCACAGCAGACTGTACCAGTGCCTCCTGCCCTCCAGGAACAATTAAGTTGGTTGCAGAGGTGTAGTCCTAATTAAACAGAGATGTCCTAATCAAAATTGGCCTAATCTGTGATGTTGGCAGTGTGAAGGTGCTGAATTATTGCCAGGCTTGAAGTTGTCCTCCTTTTCAGAGCTAAATGAAATCTTGCCCATTTGTGAATGAATTTTACTCTAGCTGATGGTTCCTACCTCAGAGGCTGACTTTGAGTTGCCCAGCTGTTTGATCAAATGGGTTTTGAAATACTTTGGGGTCTTGGTGTTCAAATAGAAAACAAACAAAAAAAAAAACCCACCTGATCATGGGGCTGAGTTGCTTTCTTTGCTCTTAACATTGTTTTTATCCAGGTATGCTTAAGTCCTGTGGGAGCTAGACCTGTAATCTAATGCTGTCTTTGTCCTTTCCTTACAGTCCAGGGTAGGGAGTCTAAGCCTTTAGAGCATCCCTAGGTGTGTTAAGTCTTTTTGTGGGAAGCTGTGATTGCAGTTTCTCAGCAGCAGTGCAGAGAAACACAGGCAGTGCTGCACTGGGCTTGATGTGATGCTCAGAACTGTTATGAGTCCATGATTTTGAGTCTAACAGAGTGGGGGGTGCGGGCATGTCTTTTTTCAGACACCGGCGCCTGGCTTTGTTGAAGCAAGTGAGTATCCGAGAGAACTGCTGCACGCTTTGCTGTGATGAGGTAGCAGACACCGAACTCAGGCCATGCGGACACAGGTAAAACCTTAAAAGCAACCCAAACCTAGGGAACAAGACAGTGTGTGTGTATGTGTGTGTGTGACATTCAGCTCAGGGAGACCAGATACACTCCCTGCCTGATTGACTGCCCGGTGTACATGTGACCACCTAATTCCCTCATCTCCAAGTTTCTAGTAAAGATAAGTTGTTTCACGTTGGTGTGGGGAAACTCAGGTTTTGTGAGGAGAGCAGAAAATTCCTTTAGTACTCAAATTCGTACTAGAAGTGGTCAGCAAACAGACTGTCTCAAGTGATAAAATGCCCCAAAAGCTGGAAGTGGTGTTTTTCATACATTAAATGGATGCTTTAACCAATATTCCTCTCCTCCAGTGACTTGTGCATGGAGTGTGCCTTGCAGCTGGAGACCTGCCCCTTGTGTCGACAGGAAATACAAACACGAGTCCGACAGATCTCTCACATCTCATGACATACGTGAAGAAATGCCACGGACTTGTTTTTAGCCAGCTCCCAACCCACACTGAAAGGGGAAAGCATCTCTTAGCAATTTGTATGCACATAGCCACAGCCAGGTTCCACGCTGAACTGCAATCTGTTTATCTTGCAAATGAAATCTTTAATAAGCTGCTGCAAGTGGCCAGCGATGGGCACTGGTTTCACGGTAAGGAGAGCTGGGAGGGCAGCGTGGTGTGGCTTACGGTTCCTTGAGCAGCACTGCGGTAGGAGAGTGGTACACTCCCTCCCCTTCTCGCCTGTCGCAAGTGCTGAAAAAATTTGTGCTTGGAAGTGCATGAACGATACATCTGAGAAAAGATCTCCTAAGCCAGGGCCGTTCTGTTGTGCTCCAAAGTGTCTATTTTTGGCAGAAGTCAGTACTAAAAAAAGAGTGCAGATGTTTTCCTGTTCAACGCAGCCTCCTGCTGGTCAGAGACTCTGTGTTTTCTGATACTAAACCGCTTGCAGACCCAGTCTGCGCACAGACTCATCTGCAAAGGCGGTGTAGAGACTGTGGAGAAACTCACATTGTTTCAATACCTTGGTGATTCCAAAGAATGTTCTGATTTGTTTTTAAACGTTAAAAGATGGGTGGTATTTTCCAGTACATAATGTTTCTGATGCTTTTCACTTCAGTACCCACATTTTTTTGTGCGGATATAATTTTCAGGAGGTATTCTTAAAATAATTGTAACGCTGGACTGGAATTAATTTGATATTCTGGGTATTTTTTAAGGTATCATAGAACATCTTTTTTAATCAGTGTCGTTTTTTGACAGTTTTGTTCACTTTAGAAATACTGAGCTATCTTAAAAGATTGAAGGAGAAATTCGGGCCAGTTTATTTAAAAAGAAAGTTACTTGGATAGCAAGTTTGGTCTTATTCTGTAGCTCTTTAAAAATGCACCTTGTTTGCCACGTGTCAGTCCTGCTCCGAGCAGGTTTGGGGCCACACTTCATATTTTTTGGTAGAGATCCTACAGCAGGAACCTCTGCTGCAGTTTAATCCCCTGTTTGTGACATTTGTATGTTAAGGATGTATCTCACAGGCAGCTTTTGACTGGTTTACTGGGTTTCTACAGGGAATCAGGGTTCACAGCTGGTGTCAGTGAAGTAGCACAAATATCGGTGCTGTTCTGCTCGTTTTGCAACAGCTGACGATGTGACTCAGTCTCTTCCTAGATTCATTCAGGTTGGCTTTTTTGAACTCTCTGGCTGTATAGTAGAACTTTACTAATTCACACACAATTACAGCAAAACCGTCCCACTTGGCAGTGAGTCAACAGCAGAAGCTGGTGTAGAGAATTCTCATGCTGCCACTTACCTTATTTTTAAAGAGGTTTGGTTTTATTGTACTACCGAGCATTAACAAAGCAGAGCTGAGGCTGCTGCTTCCTGCTGAGCGCTCTTGCTTCCCTCTGCCCTGAGCTGGAGCTGAGATCTCTGCATGGGTCCTGCCATTGAGCTCTCTACAACTTCTTTCACCTTCTGCCTTTGCTAACTCAAGGGTGCTGAATTTTATTGAGAGTTTAAAACAAGGAAAAAAGTGTCTCCATGGAACCTCTGGAGTACATAGTGTGAATTAGGAAGGTTCCATCCATCACTTCCAAATCCAGAGTGCAGGTTAGTATTTCTAACATGCGAGTTCTCTTCCATCTTGAAGTCCTGGCTTGCCTGAAGTCAGACTGGCAGCTCTGTGCCATGGGGTCATTGTTTCCTCACTGACCGACCTTTGCCATGTCTTGCTGCAATCCACATTGCCAGTCAGGGCCAATTCCCATCCTGCTCAGTGCTGAATGAGCAAACATGACCGTCACTGCCACGGGGGACCTTAGAATCACTTGAAATGAATTCTTAACTGCTTCCAATGCAATGGTGGGGTTTCATCCCTAAGGTGCAAAGATGCAAACCATGCTTTAGGGAAGAGGGTGAGACACAACCATTTTGAACTCTGCCTTAATAGATTTTAGTGACTTCAGGGCTTTGGTTCCCCTGGCCAGGAATAACTGAGGTGAAATTTTCAGAAGTGCCTGGGGAGTGTAGGTTAGATCAGCTGCTGGCTGAGGTCCAGGTCCACAGCGTCTTCTAGATGTCTGCTCCTCCCTTAGACTGGAGGAATGGAGGCAAGAAGAATCTCGGCCTTTGTGGACACAGAGCCACACACACGGTGAAAAAGTTGGGAACACTTTGGAAGATTTCACCCCAGACTGTCTTCCGTGCAGCTGGTGCTGGGCAGAGAGACAGCGGTGCCCAAGGAGGGAGCTGTGCTGCAGAGAGCTGGCCTGGCCGTTTCACACAGGAAGGACTGAAATCCTCCATGGGGGTTTGTGTCCTCCTCCTTCACCCCAGAGGTGCTGGGAGAGAGCACCACAGCCCTGCCAGCCCTCATGAGGGGACCAGAACTGTAGCGGAGTTGTCCATTGAACAATAAACAACATCCTGAAGGCCACGCGTTGTGCTCTAATTCTTCTTGCTCAGCGCACAGCCGAGTCGCGGCCGCCTGGGGCCCTGCCGTAATTCAGGGGCGCTACCTCTCTTTCCCGCCAGGGGTCGCCATGGAGTGGCCTTCCTGCGGGGCTCCTATTGGTCCTTCGGGGGGCTGGGTGGGCTCTCGGCGGGCGGCTCAGCTCTCTGATTGGCTGGCTGCGAGGAAGGAAGTGTTGCCCCGGAGACGGGCGGGG
>VZRI01012375.1:0-15181 GCA_013397515.1 Upupa epops
GTTTTTGGGAGGATCTGATCCATATAGCAATATGGATATAGCAATAGCATCTGGGCTTGTATCAGAAATGTATGGCCAGCAGAAGTAGGGAAGCGATTGGCCCCCTTTAGTCAGCACTAGTGAGGCCCCATCTCAAGTACTCTTTAATCTGAGAGGATGGGGGATCCCTGGAACAGGCTGCCTAGAGAGGTGTAGAGGCCCCACCCTTGGAGCCATTCAAGGTCAGGCTGGATGGGGCTCCGGGCAATCTGTTCTAGTTAGAGGTTCCCTGCTTGTTGTAGTGGGTATGGACTAGATGATCTTTGGAGGTCCCTTCCAACCCAGTATATCCTGGGAAGTGTAGCTGTAAGCTAGAGAAAGGTATTCACACAGAATATTATAACACTTTAAGGATAATAGAATTTTGATTTTAAAAGAAGCTTCATATATTAAAATAAAGGACAAAAAAACTCCCAAGGCAGGGAATCCTGAATGTCATTTTATTTCCTGTACCTTAGGGTAACGCTGAATATGAGGAAAGAAAGAATTATTAGGATATCAAAAAATTAGCCCACAGCTAAGTTAGGAGGAGGAAGGAATGACATGTGCAAAAATGAGACTGCTATTGAAGAACTATAGACAAAATTCATCAGCTTCAATACAAAAAGAAAATTAAAACCAGTGAAAAGAAAAAAAACAGCTAGAAAACATGAAAAGAAGAAGAAAACAATTGTGTCTGTCTGGAGCAAGGAGGAATTTAGCTGAAAAGATTAATAATGCAATGGTAAAGAGTGTCAAATACAAACTTTCTAGAGCAAGTGGTAATTCAGCAGCATTTGCTCTTTATCTTGGAACTCTCTGGCAGCAACTGCAAGGCACCTTTTTAAAAAAGCAACCTTTCTGCTATTTCTAGGTCCATTGAAAAAGCAATCAGTATATTAGTTTTGCTATCTCTGTCTCAGCAGGGGTTTTTGTTAAGGCAATTCTCAGTGAAGTGTCAGTGAGAATGAAAACTTTAGAATTGGTAAAAGATAAATGAATGTTAACGTGAGTTCTTTTTTCCCCATGTTTTCCTGTTTATCACGGGTGGTTTTGGCAGACTGCCTGGTAGTATTGCTCTACAACTCTTCCCAACCCCATAAGAAGTTCAAAAGCTATTTTACTATCTGCTAACTTGCTATTTTGCTTATTGAATTAAAATCTGATAATCAAATGAAATCACTGTATTTCAGTACAAATTTGGTTATTCTAAACTAAGAAAAAAAATATGTATAAAATCTTCTTCTCTATAAATATATATATTACTTTATTAACTTATTCTCTATATAAAATCTGAATAGTACATGGAAAAGCTTACTGGACACACTCAGACTTCCAGGCTGGATAAAAACAAGCCAGACCTCAAGCATAAATATATTTCCTCAAAAAATACAAATTCTAAAAAAACACTTATTCCATTTCAGTTAACTTTCTTCCCTTTTTGATTTGTTCTTCCTGATCTAATTAATTATTACACCTTCTAGAAGAAATCTAGGCCAATTAATGATCTCCTACAAATGCAAAAATAACCCAGAAAAAGGTCATTTCCTTAAAATCCAGACTCCACTAAACAGAGAATTGAAAAGAGGAAAACCTGAGGAATGTGTTACTGAAGACTACTGAGGTATGCTGAACACTGTCATATTTTATTTATCATAAAAAACATAAAGGGAAGCTCTCACTAGAAGCCTCAAAAGGTGGAGGACCATTAATAGTTGTCAGCCACTCTTGGAAACCAGTGCAGCCTCCACTTTGATGAATGTAGCAAGACTGACAAAAGAACTGCTTCTTGATATGTCCCAGACTCAAAAACATGATAAAAATAGCATATTAAAAAACCCAAAACCCCCAACTTTTCCATAAAATATATGATTTTAGATAAAATTAGCTTAATTTAGCATTAAGGAGTAAGGCAGCATTTAAATGTAGCTTAGGCTGTCCTACTGGCATCGCCAGTTAATGTTAAAACCACAAGTAAATACATGAGAGCAGAGTATCTTTTCCAGAATCCTGAAGGGAAGAGTTCTAAGAAGTTAGTGACAGGATGAGAGGGCAGAGCCTGAAGCTGCACCAGGGGAGGGTTAGGTTGAATGTTAGTAAGCCCTTACTCATGGAAAGGATGATCAGACACTGGAGTGGACTGACCAGGGTAGTGGTGGAGTCTCTATCCCTGGAAGTGTTTAAGAAAAGACTGCTGTGGCCCTTAGTGCCCTGGTCTGGCTGATGTGGTGATGTTAGGTCATGGACTGGGCTGGATGAGCTCAGAAGGCTTTTTCAGCCTCAATAATTCTGTGATTCTTCACACAGACTGAACGGAGAGCAGGATGTTCTAACAGCACCCAGTGATTAGAAAAGTTTCTTGACCTCTCCAAAACTTAAATAGAAAAGAAAAAATTATAGCAATTAAATCAACTGAACAATAAAAGCCCCACAAAATACCCTTCAACTACTTACCAGTTAGTGAAAGCATCAATAAGAGTTGGTGGAGGTACGACTTCTACCACTTCTACTAAACTAGCAGAACTTTTAAGAGTACTAAGAGTCTGAAACATTTGAAGAGTAGAAGTGATTTAGTAATAACAGGCTAGATTTCAAAAGGAAATAAAAATGTACTCAGACTACAGAAAAAAAATGTAGCATGCTGTAAAACAGCTATTTTATTAATTACTAATGATTAAAGAACTTCACAGTTATAACTTTTGTAGACTTTCTTTATTTCTCTTATACTGACCATGTATAATTTATTTCCTTTGTAATTATTTGATGTCTCCCTTATGTGGCAATAACATAAGGGACTCACAAACCTGACAGCTCATTTCATCTTTCGACTTCTCAGAAAAAATTAGAGTTGAGCATTTTATTTGCCATTTTTTCTAAGAAAATTACAGTGCTTTTCCAATCTGAACCAGAGTGGATGTATTTTAAAAGATCTGTCTTGAAATCCCTGAAATAATTTAGGATTCTGCTCCTATTTGGAAAATGTTCTTTGCTGTTAGAGAGTCAGGAATTGAGAGCGCACATTGCTGAGTGGCACTGAAACCCTATCAAAGAAGTTGGATTATATTTGATCACTGTGAATCTCTCAGACTAGCAAAACATAGTCTCTGCAGAAGAGCATTTGATGGGGAATACCAAGACCTTATCCTTCAGGATAAAGATAAGAAGTGGATAAAGATTATTAATAGATACTATTGAGAGAAAAAAGAGATTAGGATTAAAAATGTAACCAAATTGCATATGAAGGTCTGTCGTGGATGTTTCTATAAATTAGCATCAATTAAGCTGAAATTCTTTTTAAGATTCAGGTAAGAGAAGAGGTAAGTAAAGGCTTTCAGCACACCCCTTTCTTCATCTTGTGCCAGTCTTATCAATTATTTACTAATGCTTTATTATTAATACTCTTCCAGTATGATTTGTAATGGTTTAAGAAAAGTTCTTTCCTGTGGATTTATGCAACAGCCCTACTATGAGTTTCAGCAACAGATGAAGTTATATCTTTTCTTTTTCACTTCGTGAGAGTTTTATTCATTTCTTTGTTTACTTAATGAATATCTTGTTTCAGCCTGTCTTCTCTCATTGAAAATACACAGTGTAACCACCTATTTGTGCAGACTTTGTTTGATATGGTCCTGCCCTCTGCAGCACACTGCCTTGATTACAGTATCTCATGCAATGAAAATCCAAATTACTTAAAGACGAGGTAGAAAAGGTAGAGCAGGAATACAGAAACCACAGCACTATGTCCACAGCTCTAGTCTGTTAAATCCTTCCAGATTCAGTGCTAGTGACACGACTGACAGCACATTAAAAGAAGAGCAAGAGATTCAAGGTACTACAACCACAGCCCCATAAAATATCAAAACTAAAACTGCTGCAAATTTTGATGTTATTTTGATGAGGCCAGGAGTTAATTCTTCAGTAAGAGCCAGAAATTCACTGCCCAGGGAGATAGCTGAGACCCCATTCCTGGAGATTTTCAAGGTGAGGCTGGACAAGACTCTGGCAACCTGATCTAGTTGAGGCTGTCTGTTCATTGCAGATGCATTGGACTAGGTGAACTTTGAAGGTCCCTCCCAACCTGGGCCATTCTATGATTCTGTATTTAGTATTAAGCATTTATCTCAGTCACTGTAATAGTACAGAAGGATAGAAACAGGGGCATCTTCTATTTCATCAGGCTACAGTGATTTCAATGGAGTTTCTGAAAGCCTACACAGTTAGTCTTAGTCTACAGAGACTTTTCTCCAGTCCTCTTCCAAATACAGGCAGCTGCTGCCAGAGGATTCAGCTGCTTTACTCAAGACATTTGCTTTACTCAAGGTTTTATATCTGTGGTTATTTTTTGTTAGGCATTAAGACACAAGTTTCATATAGCTTGGTGAGCTTCTGCACGTTGTACACAAGCATTCCTTAGAATTTATTGTATTGCTTAGGCCTCCTTTAATAACCTTCTGATCTTTCTCAAAGGACCAGATTCACAAAAGAATGCAGCCAACTGATCATTTGAAGTGGTACCACTTAATGTTTCTTTTCCCAGTTCCTGGCAAACAAGTCCCCTTGTAGGAAAATGCTTTAGGAATGTCCCACTCAGCTAGCTGAAGAATCACAGCTGAACACTGCAAAGCCTTCCTGACTAATTTTTGCGTTCAGCACCGTTACCTTTAACTCATGTATTTTTTATAGATTAAAACATCTTTACAATTAGTAAAACCAACCATGCTGCAGAGGAAAACAGCTCTTGGCAATGCCAATTCAAAGTAGAAATTGTAGTAGCTGACATAAGAGGTACTAGCATGATTCAGAGGTACCTCAGCATGATTCACTGAGACCAGAGACAGAAGAAATATTTGGTTACTCCCTACTTAATATTGTTTCAAATGATATAATAAATAGGAGAGCAGGAAAGGAGCAGAGCTGTGTCCAAACAGGGAAGGGTGGGAGACCTGGTGATTTTATCGCTGTCCTGCTGTTTCAGTTGGTGAATTGGCATTGGTTTGGTTTAAATTTTCACACCAAATTCAGCCTGTCTTTTCCCCATTACCATAAATTGTGACCGAGTCTTTCCATTCCTTTGCTCAACTCTTGAGCTTAGGCTTGTATTTTCTCCTCCCACTGAAGGCTGACAGATGTGAATGAACATCTGTGCCTGCTTTGTTGCCAGCGGGGTGGGCTCAAACAATGACACTTGTGTAGATACAGATTTATTCCATTACCTACCTCCCATCCTAAGCACTTAGGTTGCTTTTTTGTGACTACCTGCTGTAATTTTGCAGTTCTGGTAGGTAGACTGGGGAAGCTACAGCCATTCAGAGACCAGCAGACTGTAGGAACTAGCGGTGCCAAAGTCTAGATTCTGAACATGGTGCTATTTCTCACACAAACACATAGCAGAGTACATCATTCAAACAGAACACCTTTGGTAGGTACAAGGTGCCAGTCACTGTATTTGAAGAGTTTCCCAACAAGAGAAGCCATTACAGAGTTTTGGAAGGGTGTTTGTGTGGGTTTTTTTAAGCTACATTGTGCATTAGGAAATCTAAGTGGTAGTGGCCAACACATTTATTAATAACCAGAGACATGCTGAGAGTGCTTTCCTCTCCTGTAGCAGAGAAGGAAACACATTTTACTGTCACAGGAGGGTATAAAACTGTCTGCAAGCCAAGCATCACAAAAAATCATAAAAGTTATGTATCTTGCTTATGACTAACTTAACTTTCTACTGTGATTGACTGCTCAGTTCCTTCTAAAAACATTCTCACTGCTAAAACTTCCCCTTGCCTTCCCTCTTCTAATGGTAAGTCAGACTTCTGATCTTTTCTTTCAATTTCTTTCTAATCGTGGTCTCCTGGCTCTCTCTCATCACATTTAGGAAATCTTCTCCTGTGTGCTTCTCATGCTAAATAGATTGATGTTCTAGGGTGTTTATGCAGCAACTGGTGCTCTTACTGGTATTGTTGTACTGGCTCTAGTCTTTCAGCAGTCAAAGCTGTTTGCAATTTGGTTCATTCCACAAAGCTCACATGACATCAGAGATCAAAATATGTTCAGAGAAGTGTAAGAGATCCCTGGTAGGATGGCCAGAGTATACATGTAGTATACATGGACTCAATCTGCCAGACCTATTCCTGAGGAAGGGTCTTTCTCAGTGTACATGGCAGGGATTTTGTCTTTTCTCAGAAAAGTGGTGCCAGTGGTACTTTGGCTGCTACATCATTTTCATGTGTTTGCTCAGAGTTTATGAAAGCAGATTTCCAGTTTTGTGAAAGGAAAATAACCTCAGAAACCTGAGATTCACGCTCAGAACTTGAGAGGAGAAAACATTAGTGAGGAATTCAATGTTAACTGGTGTGTGCTGAGCAGTGAATGCAAAACAGGCAGCACCCAAGGGAGCAGAGGAAGAGGGGTCATTACTTTCCTGCAGTGTGATGAGGACTAGCCATGCTCCACAGCAGTGCTGAGTGATGCCAAGTCCCTGGTACAAAAGGAAACCTGCTAGAGGCTTTTGAGCAAACTGAAAAAGAAAAGGGCTGAGAAGTGGACCAGTCAGGAAGAACTTACTCTGAAATACTTCTAAGGATGATCAGACACCAAGTTGGGGTGGATTGTTGATCTGCTGGAGGGTAGGAAAATGTTGCAGATAGATCTGTACAGGCTGGGCCAAGGGGCAGGAGCCAAAGGGATGAGGTTTAACAGGGCCAAATGCAGAGTCCTACATTGTGGCCATAATATCACCATGCAGCTACAGACTGGGGAATGAGTGGCTGCAGGGCAGCCTGGCAGAGAGGGATCTGGGAGTACTGGTTGACAACTAACTGAATATGAGCCAGCAGTGTGCCCAGGTGGCATGAAAGGCCAATGGCATCTTGGCTTGTATCAGGAATAATGTGGCCAGCAGGACTAGAGGTGTAATTCTCCCCCTGTAGTGGTCACTGGTGAGGCCTCCCCTCAAATCCTAGGGGCAGTTCTGGGCCCTTCACTTCAAAAGAGAGATTGAGGGAGTGAGAGACTGATGGAGCTGGGAGTGTTTAGCCTGGANGAGGTGGATTCCTCATCCCTGAAGGTGTTTAAGAAAAGGCTGGACATGGGACTAAATGCCATGATCTAGCTGATGTGGTGATCTCAGGTCATAGGCTGGACTTGATGAGCTCAGAGGTCTTTTCCAGCCTCAATAATTCTGTGATTCTGTGACTAATGCATGATTGGAGGCCACGCTCAAAAAAACTCAACCTCACAACAGAGCTGCAATTTACTATGTCCCTGCTATCTTCTAGGCTACATAGATTTTAACATGAGCTGTACTTCTACCTTTTTTAAAGGCAGAAAGGCTACCATTCCCTTCTCCAGCTTCAAAAAGTGCAACTTGTCTTGTGGATTGGATGTTTTCTTCTAGAAGTTTCATTTGGAAGGACTGGAAGATGGGGAGGAGGCAAAACCATGATGTCTAGTTTTATCTTTCAGAGCAGTCAGTTATTCTCGTAGTTTGATATCCTGTATAAAGATTGATATGTACCAAAACCAGCACCCATAAGGACTCTGCCTTTCTTTTCCTTCTGTGAACTCAGATATAAATCCCACTCTTCGTGGGACATTTGTTTTGCTGAAAGCAAATAATCACATGGCTGTGTTCATTAGGCTTCTCCTAATGAAGATATGTCAATAATGAGAAGAGTATTGAAAATAAGAGGAAGACTTGAAAAATGTGATGATAAACAGCAAGATCCTTGGCATGAAACAGCTGCTAAACTTACTTCCATAGTGAATAATTTATACAGTGCAATAAAAATCATCCAGAGAAAAGAATAAACACTTGCACTTCAGTGTGTTTTAAAATCAGATGTCCACTGTGACTCTTCAACCTTTCAGCTAAAAGCAGAAATAACTATCTCAAACCACAGAGCTGCATTTCCCCCTTTAGCTTTAGCAGGTCATGATGGCTTAAAGTTCCTGAGCTGAAGCTTGTTAAACCAATTGAACTGGAAATAATGTAGAAGGGTTTTGCAATATTAACTTACAGAGCAGTAAAACAGTAAATGGAAGTCAATGCTGATAAGAGTGAAGTGGTGTTGGACACTAACACAGAGACAAGGAAACAGTAAAGACCTCGGTAGGCACACATACTGGTGGTGTCCATGTACTGTGAATACTGAACCTATCCCATAGATTGTCAAATAGAACTGGAGAAATAACAAAGGGATTTTGTTGTTTTCCTAAACAGAGTAGGAAAAAAGGAAGCAAGGTGTAGAAATCAGTGGGTGACATGCAAGAGGTTAAAGAGGAATTCACTACTTGCCAACACAAAGATAAGAGACATTATCTTACATCTATATTGGCTGAACAAGGCAAATGAGCAGCAAATGCACTGCTTTCTTATCATTTCCACATCTTTACCTGTATTGGTTTGCTTTCCTAGGATTCATCACAGCAAATATTAAAAATAGAAGATGGAAAAGAAACAATAATTTCAGTAAGGAAACAAAATGAGGGTTTGGAAGGAAAGTCTGATGAGAAGAGGCTGAGGAGCTGTGGGTGTTCAGACTGGAGAACAGGAGACTCTGCATCTACCTGAAGGGAGGCTGTAGTCAGATGGGGATCAGGCTCTTCTCCCAGGCAACCAGCATCAGGACAAGAGGGTAGGGTGTGAAGCTGCCAGGGGATAATTAGGTTGGATGTTAGGAAGCCCTTCCTCAGGGAAAAGGTGATCAGGCATTGGAATGGATGGAAGTAGTGGAAGGGAAGTAGTGGAATCCGCATCCCTGGAGGTGTTTAAGGACAGACGGGCTGTGGCCCTTAGAGCCCTGGTCTAGCTGATTACGGTGATGTTAGGTCATAGGCTGGGCTTGATGATCTCAAATGTCTTTACCAGCTTCAACAGTTGTGTGATTCTGTGATTTAGCAGTGCTTTGTGCTTAATTAAGTACCTCAGGCCTATCAAATTAAAGTATATTTGAATTATTTTTTTACAAACCTATGCTCACAACTCCTACCTTGAAGCAATGGCACAGATTAAATAAATAATTAACAAATCAACCTATTTTCCTCACTCGTGCAGTTAGTAAGTCATAGTCACTGGTCTCTGAAAGCAATACTGCAGTGTATTGCAGAATTGTTCTTGAAATAGTAGCTGTGTAGTCTTCAGGCTGACACAGTTCTGTCACATAACTACCACTGCACTCAGAAGTCACAGTTCTAAAGGGTGGGGAAAAGAAATACTTAAGAAGCACTTGGAATCTCTGAAACAGGCAGACTCCAGTACATAATGTACATACCTGGAAGATTTACCTCCACGTCTGCAGACTTAGCGCATACCCAGTGAGCATCTCTGCTGTCGCACCCTTCTCTGGTGCATAAGTTTTATCTTGATAGCTGTGCATTTTTCATCAGAACTTGCTCAATATCCCTATAGCTGTTCATACTTAGGGAGGTACTAGCATTGTTTGGACACAATTTTGTCATGAATAGGTTCTGCACGCTAATAGGTTAAGCTTAGCAAACACGTTTTACTTAGCTCCTTAATGTAAACCCAAATATACCGCCAACAGTTAGGAAAACAGGGAAAGAGGAGGTGGTTTGCATACCACTGGCATTTCCTTCTCAAGAGGACCCACTATAATGACATCATCAGGGTTTTCAGGAGCATGGCCATGAGACTAACAGCTCCAGAACAAGGGAAACATATTTCTAGGACCATGCCTGTGCACACCACTGGCTCATGTTCAGCTGCTGTCAATCAAAACCTCGAGTGCCTGAACTGGTGCTGGTTTTGACTTCCACAACTCTGTTCCAAATGCCTTCCAGCTGCTCAAGCTAACCATTCTGGGAAACACAGCCAGCCCCATTTACGCAGCCCTGGCTCCCTCCATAACTTCACACAATTTTTAGCAAAACCCCCTCAACTTCAACTTTTAATTTCAAATTACTTGTATGGTTAGGAGTTCACTTCTCACAACTTGATCCCCTTTTCCAAGAACAAGTCTTTCCAGAGATCTCTCTTCTTATGAAACATTCCTGGAACTGTAAGAACTTGATTTTGGAATTCACATATGATGCAGACTGGTTCCACTATTTATAACACACTGGGGTCTTTTGAGCTGTAACCAGAGTTGTTAACAATCATGTTTTCTGCTCTGGCTACACATAATGCGCTCACCTCACTTACAAAACCTGCAGAGCTTAGCAGCCCGTTCCAGTATGGTTTATGCCAGTCTTGTGCATCATAACCCACAGATGCTTAGACAATTTATCCTCTGGGATGGGTGTCACATTAGCTGACTAGTTAAATCCCGAATCAATACTTGGTGTCAGAACAATGTTCTCTCGGCCACAGGAGAGGAGCAGAGGGAGCCTTAAATATCTGTATAGGCAGCTCTGTTTCTACTGTGTAGAATAAAAACCCTTTCAAAGTGCCTTGTAGAAAAAGACAAGTCCTTGCAAATCCATGCTCTTTTAAACAGGATTTCCCTATGTTTGTGAAACTATATATTGTCAGCTGAGACTGACATCCTCTGAACTCTTACTTACACTACACTGCAGCCCAGGAATTTGACAGACAGATAACTACACCTTTGGAAACATGAAAACAACCGAAACACAAAATGAAAACAAGAAGCCTTGCATCACTTGCTGGTCAGTGTGAAATAGGTACTGGTGACTGGTTTGCTGGCCATTTTCATTCTCTGTTCAAACTGAGCATTGTACAAGGAGCACTCTCAAAGCATTACTGAAAAATGAATTGAATTTTTAATAGCTCTGTTCAGGAGCAGTCACTCTATATTTTTTCAATTAAAAACAACCTATATGGATATTTTCTGATCAAGTTATACCCCTGTATCCTTGGTCATTCTCATAGCAAGTGATGTTCCCTAGGAGGCAGTACTGGGCTAAGTTCCATTAACATATTCATCAGTGACCTGCCCTTCATATATTGATCAGCACTGATAAAATCCCCTCTCAAGACTTCTCCTGTCAGTCTTTTCTCAAGAGAGATGCTTCAGTCCTCTAATCATCTCTGTAGTCCTCTTTCCAGTGTTTCCTGAAATACAGCACACAGAACTGGACATAGTGTTCCAGAAGGGGAGAAAAGCCTCCCTTGACCTGCCAGTCACACTCTTCTGAATGCACTCCAGGATACCACGGTGTTTCTTGGTCAGGGTCAGCTTGTTGTCCACCAGGACTCCCAAAGCCCTTCTCTGCAGAGCTGCTTTCGAACAGGTAAGCCCCTAAACTGTAAAGGTGCAGGATTCTAGATCCTTGTTGAACTTCATTAGGTTCCTCTCGAACTCTCCATGTCTCACTGAATTAGTGTCTCACATATTAGCTTGCCCCTTAATTCATACCCATAAGCTTGTGACTTGCTCTTCACCCCACCCATGCCCAAGGCAGAGTTCAGTACATTCCAGGTGCTCTCTCACATAAGGAACAACTCCAGCACCTTGCCTTGCTGGCCTGTTTTTCCTAAAACACGTAGTTAAAAGAACTCTGATGTTAAAATGATGATGTTAAAAAGCCATTTCAGTCATCTCATGAAGGATTGCTTATTCATTTGCAACTGAAGCATGTTTCATCAGTATCGTAATGACAGGATTTTGAGAAACATACTGTGAATAAACAGATGAACTTTCCATCAAACAATTGTAGAAGATGATAAAATTATTCAGTTGAAAAAATAAGGAGAAAAGGAAGGGATAGAAACACTAAGTACATCAGTAAGAAAAGGATTCTATGAAGCCCAGCCAACTTCTCCTTCCCTGTTAATTTATCGCCACTATATCTGACCCACAAACCCACACATTCATTACATCTCATTAATAAATGTGAGCTGATGAAGCACTCAGTACTTCTCACTGACTGCAGCAAACTGAAGACAGCCTCTTAAGAAAAACATATTGGTCCAACTCACAGTTTATTCTAAGTCAAAACGTAAATACCTAAATTCTTATAATTTTCACTCTGTAAGATCCCTTGATTACTTTCAGTTCTAGGTCTAGTATTTTTGCAGTCTTTCCCCCAGTGGCTGCTTACATGAATATCACTTCATTCAGGTCAGTGAACTTTTATCATATTTCCCTGACATTCACTTTCTCTCCTCTTCCCTTTCCACCTCCAAAGCAGTTTAATCAGTTTACGATGCTCAAGAACAGAAACATTGGAATGCTGTGATTAACTTAGTGATGACAGAGACTTTATCTCTTTGTGTTCACAATTTCCTTTATAAGGAAGAGTCTCAGCTGTAAAGAGGAAATACCCATTTCCTTTTTTTTTTGCCTGGCAACTGGTGAAGCAGCAGTAACACTGGGAGCTGAGGAAGAAGGACAATTGTCCTCTCTCAAAAGTGCCCTTATTCCATTGAGATAAACAGAGTGGGAGGTACTACCAGCAAGGATTTTGTAGCAATAACAGAGAATAAGAGGTATCTGAGAAAAGCAGGGAGCAAGGGCATAGTTGTATTTTAGAGGTGACAGGCAGATTCTTTTCCCCACAGGACCCAGTAAAGACTATACAGATTTTTGCTGTCAAACATAGGTTCCAGTTTTAAACTACATAAGCCTTACAGAATGTAAAAATTCATAGCCCTGACATAATTATAAAACTCAGTTCCTGAGAGACATCATAAGACCAAGTATTATAAAACTATTCTTTCAAATAGTCTGTCCTTCATTTGTCCAGTCATAATTCTACGTCACTTAAAGAGATAACCAATTCCTGTTCCAGTGTTAAAGCAGCAGCATCTCTAAATTTACAGTGCCCTAATTTTGCCTCATGATGTGACAGAAGTCTCTTTTCCCCAGACTGTAAAAATAAAAGCACTCTCTACCTTCTCTCCTACAATGAAATTCTGTCCTCATCCTCATCCTCTTGCTCGGCCTCTCATTATTAACAGCAGAATAGAACTTCTTTTTCCTCTTGGCAAAACAATAGAAGCATTAACAGATTCACTCAGAAAATGTGTCATGGAAAAAATGTTCTATTTACTTTTACAGAGAAGACCTACTTATTGTTCTGAAGTACCAGTAAACAACAACGGACAGTCTATTTTTGAAGAAAATTTATGGAAAGGGTCTAAACAGGGATATAAATAGATTGTACAACCTCACAAATAATATTACTCCTTGAACTTGCAAGTCATACTAGACACAGAGCAAGAAAGATCACATAAGTTTGAAGTTATTTTTAGAGTAGTTATTTTTGAAGTAGTCTTTCATAAGTAGCACTTTTCATGGTAAAACAATGCCTTCTGAAAAGAAAAGAACTATTGCTGAAGGATTTCTTAAGGTTATGGAAGCAATTTCATGTTTTATGCTAAGATACTCCTAGTTTTCCCCCAAAGCTCTAGTTTACATGTAAAATATTTTTCCATTAATAAAACTAAACAAAAGCCCCTCCTTTACAAAAAGAAGAGGTATTAAAAATGTAAGCATTCATTAAACATTAACAATATGAGAAATACACAAAGCTGTATTGTATACAAACCCAGAGGTCCTTACAAAGCTCTCAAATATCCATAGCAAAAAAAAAAGGAGAATTTCTTCTTCAAATATGTCTATATAGCAGGTATTCCACGCCTATAAAGGCTCACATTTTCAAAGCCTAGGCCAACATTTCTATGTTGTATGAAACAATCCATTTTACTTAAGGTGTTATTTTAATGTAACATTTAAATTAAGTCAAATTCAGAATCATGAATTCATAGAATCACAGACTGGATCAGGTTGGAAGGGACCTCAGAGATTATCTACTCCAACCTCCCAGCCATGGGCAGTGACACCTCTCAACCAGACTTAGTTATCAAGGCTTCGTCCAACCTGGCCTTGTATACCTCCAAGGAGGGGGCAGCCATAGACTCTTGGGGCAATCAGTTCCAGAGTCTCTCCACCCTAGTACCGAAGAACTTCTTCCTGAGATATAGTCTAAACCTACTCTCCTTTTGTTTCAAACCATGTCCCCTTTGGCCTATCACTAAATCTCCTTGGGAAAAGTCCCTCTCCAGCCTTCCTGTAGGTTTCCTTCAGGTACTGGAAGGCAGCTATAAGGTCCCCCAGAGTCTTCTCTTCCCTGGTCTGAACAACCTCAGCTTCCTTAGCCTGTCCCCTTAGCAAAGGTGCTCCAGCCCGAACTAGCACTGCCAATTTCCATGAGGCCCAACTGCTTCATCAGCCCTTGACCTTAGTTAAGGCTGCATAGTCCCCTTTCGATAGGCAAACCTATGTTATAGGATTTTCTGCAGAGAAAGACAATGTGAGATGAACTGCATTNAGCAAATCTCCTGGAACACTTGTTCTAAGTTCTGGCAAAACATTCTTCTAGCTTGGCAACTTCTGCTACAGGGGTTGATAGCAGAAATCATCTTGTGGGAGAAAGAAGCTCTATGTCTTTCTGTGCAAACATCCTTGTTTCAGAAATTGTGCCTAGGAGTAGGATTCAAGATATTTTACAGCTTCTCTGCAGTACACATGGAGAAAAATAATGCCAGGGGAGGCATGGAGAACGATTATATAACCAAGTGTTCACAGGAGTGTTGCAAGAATCTTAAAGGAAGTGACTAAGTACCAGAAATAAAGATTAACAGCCTGAAAGTTTTCTTTAATGCAGAAGAAAAACTATTTAAAGAAAAATTATTTCACAGTGAAAGGGCCAGACTGTGTTGGCTTTCAAAGCAAAATAAATCAACTACTGAATTGCACTAAGTGAGCAAAAAGTGGTTTAGTTTGGGAGTTTTTTTGGTTTGTCATTATTTTATGACAGCCAATCCAGAATTCTTTCAGAATGAGTGCCTTGGTGTTATGGTTTTGCAGAAAGATTCTTCCATACACATTCCTTTCTGCCCTATTGGATAAGACATGTCTTTCAAAGGTGGGATGATTCCCCTTATGAGCTCTGCCTGGCTGGAAATCCTGCCAGACACCCAGACTACCACCAATTTATACTTAATTATTGGATAAGCTGATGAACGGGAAGGTCTTCTGAAAGGTTATAAATAGTCATGATTTTAGCTGATGTGAGCAGTAGCCACCATTCATAACAAGGAGTAGCTCCCCTTACTGCCAGCTCTGTCCCCCAGCCTCGGGGAAGACCTGGGAGAAGAGATTTAGGGAGCAGAGGCAGAAGTTGAAGAGAGACTCTGCATGCATTGAAACTCAGTGTACTGTAACCTGCATTGCATCTGACA
>VZRI01012375.1:15302-54884 GCA_013397515.1 Upupa epops
ACAGTGTAATAAGACCCTTTCTTCTACCGTTCTTCACCTGACGTTTGATTTCACCAGTGAACTGTTTTTCATTGCACTTATTTTTTCATTCTCAGAGCACTAAGAACTCACTGGCTTGTAGAATTCCACTACTTTTCTGTAGCTGCAATAAACCTTTGCTCTTTTACTATTTTTTTCCCTTTAGCCACTCAGTTTCCTGCAAAGTTTGTTTTATTGGACTCAGCATCAGACTGGGAAATGATGAAAGTTTCTACCAGTCCCTTATCTACACGACAGCTAATTTCTTCAAGGCTTCCAATGGCTTTTAAGGTGTAAATTCTTTCTAATAAACCTAAACATGTTGACTGTTCTTAACTAGGTCATATTTAACCACATATTCACTGATTCTTCTCTTAGATATTAGTTCTATTACTTTGAAACAGCAGAACATCAGTCTATCGGTTTGCAGTTTCCTGGAGCTCTCCTAAAACCTATTGGATAAAAGTTAATGTCTTGCTTATAACTGGCTTGGCATTAAAGAAAGCAAAAGTTGTAATGCTCATATTCCCAGTTTATGTAACTGGCCTTGATGCACTTTCCAAAAGGATCTTCTGAAATCTCACGTTCAAAGAAAGGATCAAGCTTCTATGCTTCTTCATTTTCATGTAAGTGAGGGCAGAATAAAGTGCAAAGATGTAAAGACTGATTTCAGTTGCTCTCTAATGTCCCAAATTTCTCCATTACTCCTTTTTGTAGCTCTATCAATTGACCTCCTGAACCTGCCCACTGACATCATGCCCTTGTAATAGAGAAGAAAAATATGTCATTAAATTAGACACATTTCTCTGGTTGTTCTTCAAAGCCTTTTTGACCTGTCTTACGTTTTTATATTTAGCCTGCAGGACGTTCAGAAAGTATAATCTTTAATTTTCTTCTTTAGACAATTTTTAGCCATTCTAGTTTCTTCTAGTAGGTCTTCATAGAATGGCTCAGGATGCAAGGGACTTGCAAAGGTCATCTAGTCCAACCCCCCTGCAGTGAGCAGGGACAGCCTCAACTAGATAGGTTGCCCAGAGCCTTGTCCACCCTCACCTTGAAGATCTCCAAGGGTGAGGCCTCAGCTCCCTTTCCGGGCAACCTGTTCCAGTGTTAACCACTGTCCTCCTAAAGAACTTTCTAACATCCCATTTCAATCTGCCTTTCTTTACCGTGAAAACATTGCCCCTCATCCTATCATTCCAGGACTTGTAAACAGTCCTTCTGCAGCCTTCTTGTAGCCTGCTTCATATACTGGAAGGTCACAAGAAAATTCTGTCCCTGTATTATCAATGGATTTTAAATGCTACAGAGTTAAAGAACAGGTCCAAGTGAGCTGTAGCTGATGAGGGTTTACTCTCCTCCCTTCCCTGGTATTTTCCAGTGTGTTATCCTGAATAGGAAATGCTAAGTGTTTGTGTTCTTTTAGGTGCAAATTTGTATCTCGGGAGTCTGTGATACATGATACCTGCTCAATATAAGGTGACAGGAGATCAAATCATCATCATGAGGCACCAAGGTTGGTCTGCTCTATAAACAACAAAACACCCATCAGACTGCAATAAATTTGGAGTCTGGGCTTTGATCACATCGAAGAGCAGGTTACATGTAGTGTGACAAGTTACAAAGCTGGCAGTACAAAGAAGTCTTCTCATTAACTCACTTGCTTTGCAAACATTTGGAAGTTAGGTGGGTGTTTGCCTTGTTTTAATTTCATATTCCACTGCCTTGCTCACAGCATTCAATAAATACACCTTATACTACAAAATGCACCTTATACTCTTAAACCATAAATTTTTCTGTATTAGAGAACAGAAAATATACAAAACAGAAAGCTATCCTTGTGACAGACTTAGCTTTCCAGGAACTGCCATTATCTTTGCAGAAGCCCTTGCAAGCTTGTACTTTCCAAAGTCAGGTATTTTACACACTTATTTCCAAACATTTTTGGCCTTCATAAGAACTGAGGAACTACGGGAAGACGTTCTGTCTTTCATCACACAGGCAGTGCTTGTGAACCATGTATTTGCTGTTAGCTCATTGAGCAACTGAGAAAACCTACGAGCTGCTACTGCTTTCTTTTCTTTCTGCTAAATTTAAAAACATTGGAACATGAAGGAAGAGAAATAAGTTCAGCAGTGAGGGCTGCTGTCTTGCCCATGACCAAACAAATTGTTGGTACTTCTCATCAGGATATTCTTCCTCTTCGTAAATAAGCTCAAAAATACTAAAACCTCATTGACTCATTGATACTTCACAAACAACTCCTCAGGTTAGAATATTCTTTTAAACTACATGCATGTAGTTCTACTAAATATATAAAGTCATTTTACTGCAGTAGGTGTTGCTACTGAATTACTTATATTTGACATTAGTAAAGAGCAAGGACTAACTATCCATTACAAATGCAGAGGATTAAGCTTTAATGGCTCCAAAAAACACAGAGCAATGTTTATAATGTTTGTATTGCCAAAGTTCAGTGGCATTGGGTGGTCTAACAATTTTTGAAATTCAAGTTCAGGAACATCTGCACCATTTGTGTGACCCACGCTTACTTAACCTGCAAACAGGGCATGAAACTTTGCATAGTTACTACAGCAATTTACTTTTTAATGGGAAAAAGATGTGGCTTCAGAGTGGGTTGGGTTTTTTATCTAATTAAAAGGAATTAATTTTGATAAAAACAACTTTAGATTTAACATGCTGTTAATGTGAATAACTTTTAAAGATGAATCATGGTAGGCTTAATGCCCCAGGCATTAAAACAAATGGAAGACAGTAAGGATGATTTTTTTAACCAAGCTAGGTTTACATTCTTATTTACTCGAGCTACTTAGGTACATCACCTAGACTACTAACAACATAGAGGTGTCAGTTCCAAGGTTGTGCCAAGTCCTTGCATAACATATTACACAATTCTTGAAGCTACTGCCTTTAAGTAACGATAAATAGCAGAGTTTAATAATTCTTTATTTGGTCTTGAGGTGGTCTATTCAATGCAGAAAAAAATACAGAGAATAGAGTGAAAAAATCTCACAAAACAAGGCGTCTTGAAGAAATCAGAGTTAAAGAACTTGGCTCTATACTTCAGTCTTCAACAGGAAACTATTTTTCAACATGATAGCTTCTCCAGCAATCTTAAATAAAAAATTAACAGGTCCACACTTGAGAGGTGGCCAAGATTATTACTCAGCACCATGGTACCGCTGATTGGCACTCTATTTCCTGTGCAGACTTGTGGTTAAGAAAAAAGGAGGAATAAAAAAGTCAAACAATTGCTAGAAGAAAAAATGTAGAAGAACTAACTGAAGGAATAGGTCCAATAATAGATACATGCACACCATAAAACCCCCTTCTGAACCTAATAACAAAGTGATTAATTTCTCTTATTTGACTTTTAATTTCACAAAACATTTAGCAAAAATAGATGAGTTATGGTCCAAAAGACCTCTGTTATAATCACATGCACAGAAAACAAGTCAGTACATGAAGCTCATTTACTAGATGCCATATGGACACAGCTGAGGTGGCTAAACTTGCACTGATTCTTCCTTGTCTGGACATTGTGTGGACCATGCAGAGATAGGTGGGCGAATCAGACTCACCTGGGGACATTTACAACACACAGAGACTGAATATCTTTCAGATTTGATAGTTGTGAATTTTCTACAAAGTTCTGAAATATAATCTCCTTATATGAAAAAGGCTCATGGAAGCCCCAAACTCCAGAACTCAAAAACCTGGTTCGGAGATAAATTTTCAAAGGAATCACTAAAGCATCACATAATACAAAGTTAGATCCCCTAGATCCAGTCACACAGGAAGATGTCCAGGCAGGTTTTACAGATCTCCTAGAAAAGGAGACTCCACAACTCCTGTGGGCAGCTCATTCCAGTGCTCTGTCACCTTCACCATGAAGAAGTTTCTTGTCCTATCTATGTGGAACCCCTGCTATTCCAGCTTACATCTGTTGCCCCTTGTCCCATCACTGGATGACACTGAGCAGAGTCTGGCTGCTTCCTCCTGACACCTGCCCTTTCCATATTTATAAACATTCATGAGGTCACCTCTCAGTCTGCTTTTTTCCAAGCTAAAGAGACCCAGCTCCCTCAGCCTTTCCTCATCAGGAAGATAATCCACTTCATTAATCCCCTTTGTGGCTCTGTGATGGACTCTCTCAAGCAGTTCTGTGTCCTTATGGAACTGAGGGGCCCAGAATTGGACAGATCTTCCAGATGTGGCCTCACTAAGACACAGTAGAGGGGGAGGAGAATCTCTCTTGATCACCTAACCACAGTTCTTCTAATCCACCCCAGGATGCCACTGGCCTTCTCAGCCTTAAGGGCCCATTGCTGGCTCGGGGTCATCCTGCTGTCCACCAGGACCTCCATGTCCTTTTCTCCTACACTGCTGAACATCTGTCTGTTCCAAAACCAGATGTGATATATGCATGATATTGGAGGGAAAAGTATCCATACTTCAAAATCCTAGGTGAAATACAACTTTTTCCCAGTATTCCTGTCCTTATGGAAATACAAAGTAGAGGTGTGCGAGCAAAAATTAAGGTTACCTAGGAAACTGTCTCTAAAGTGATTAAAGAAAGGAGGTAACTGAAGGGTTCTGTACAGAGAAAGAACTAAAAAAGAAATACCTTTTACTGCTCCATGTCCTACTGTTTATAAGACGTGCCCTTTAAAACCAGGTCCACTTAAGATAATGTATATAATCAGTGTTTGAAGTTTTTCTTTAAGCTGTTATTCCATCCCACTGATCTCACTGAATAAGTAGTCTTAGTATAAATCAAATATGCTGTTAACCATGCTGTTGCACTGCACAAATGTATCTCTACTTTTTAGCTAAGATATATTTTTCTGATATACATAATACATACTATTTACCTAATATATAAACATTATATTTTTTTTAATATATAGGAAATCATTTAGAAGATTGAATAAAACTGACATCTGTAGGGACATTGTTCTAGGAAAATGCAGTAGTCTCCAACAGTTAAGGGGAAATGTTAGATGCTAGGATTTTTTGTCAGTACTTGCTGAATCCTCCAAATTAGGGTTAAAACCAACAAATCAGCATTTGAACATACAGATTGAAAATACAAAACCAGGAGAAACTGAGAATATTTGGTCTAAAAAGTTGAAACTTAAGAAACAGCTGCTGCTTTGTATAAAGAAAAATATTCAGAAGGAAGACCAAGAAATCCTGACTCAGTTTACAGAGACAGAGTAGGGAGCAGTATTTGGAATGACCTCATCAATGTTTATAAATATGGAAAGGGCAGGGATCAGTTGGATGAAACCAGGCTCTGCTGAGTGGCATCTAATGACAGGACAAGGGGCAACAGTTGTAAGCTGGAACATATCTGGTTCCACATAAATATGAGAAGAAACTTCTTCATGGTGAAGGTGACAGAGCACTGGAAGGGGCTGCCCACAAAGGTTGTGGACTCTCCATCTCTGGAGACATTTAAAACCCACCTGGACATGTTCCGTGCAACTTGATCTAGGGGATACTGCTCTGGCAGGGGGATTGGACTGGAAAATCTTTCAAGGTCTCTTCCAATTCCTAACGTTCTGTGATTTTCATTTCTACTTCTATTACAAAAGACAGTTTAAACTTAGAACTCATGTTTCTAAAGTGAACATGTTTGGTACATTTTATCCCCTCCAAAATTTCCTGACTCTTTTCTGGTGACACAATACATTCTGAACACTGGATTGTTCCAGACACAGCTACTTTCATTACTTTTTTTAGAGCTACTAGTATAAAATTTCTTGTACTGCACACAACAACTGTATTTCTGTATGATTAAATGTTTGTGGCACCTTACAATGCAGAGTATCTGGAATATATGACAGTTTGCTACAGTGCAAATAATGAAGTAAATAAGAATGAAGAGCCTTGCACCTGCTCAGCATGGAAAAAAACCTCTACAATAAATTACACCAAGACATCCTAAATCACTAACCACCCCCCCAGTATAGAAAATAGTGCTCAAAAACCTGTAGATGAACACCTTAGCTGGGGAGCAGCTATTTCTGGACAATGGGAAGAGTAAAATGATAAGACAAGAGGAAATGGCCTCAAATTGTGTCAGAAGAGGTTTAGATTGGATCTCAGGAAGAAGTTTTTTAATTGAGAGAGTGGTTGGGCACTGGAACAGGCTGGCCAGTGAGGTAGTGGAGTCACCATCTCTGGAAGCTTTTAAAAAACCAGTAGCTAGAGCACTTGAGGTGTGATCTAGGGATTAGGGACTTGTTGGCATGACAATTGGACTTGACAATCGTAGATATCCTTTGCAGTCATGCTGATTCTATGATTCAGGTACACAGGAAAGACATAGCTCCAGTGCCTCTTCAGCTATCTTACTTCTCATTTAGTAGTAACAGGCACTCATCCTCAACTCTTTATTTATACAAAGACTAGAAGTGTTAGGCAGGAGGTATATAGAAGTATTAAAAGTGCCTCTAACTTCTGAAGTAGAGCTGAACACTCAAGAGAATTTGATCTGGCTGCACACTGCATAATAGTGGAAACTGTGTTGCATCTTGCTTTTCAAGAAGAAAATAAAATAGAATAGCTGTACATGACAAATTGCTGGCCAGGCCAGGTCAAGACACTGGGCAGCCTACTATTCACAAGGCATAATTATCTCAAGAGTATTGAGTAATCAGTTCAGTCTTTCTGACAAAGAGACCCATGTGACACCAACGTGAAAAATAGCATCGGCTTGTGAAGTCATTTCCCATCTACTGTAACTGGGCAGAAAGATTTACTAGCTACTTCAGACAAGACAACTGCCCTGGTCAAAGGTCAGAGGTTCATAGTTCACTCCTGCTCACAACCCTACAAGTTTGTTAAGGTTAGAGGTACAGAAACAGTAAACCCATGAACCTAACTCAAAACATAGCAGGACTACTGCTTTACTTATGAGTAAAGCAGTCTTTATGGCCTTTGCAGATAAGTAGTTAAGCTAAGCAGAGTGAAGCAGTACTTATGGCTTTTTGTTCCATCAGGGTAAATACAAACACTGCCAGGATCAGTACACTGGCACACTGAATTGAATCAGGGAAGCATACAGACACTCTCACCACCTTCACAACCAACAACCTCTAGTATGACTTTAGGTTTTCTTCCTAAACACATCATGCTGAATGCTATCATGGTATTGATCACATGTACTCACCGTGTACCCACTTCTGCTTGTCCTGCCCTGACCCTACTAAGTCCCCCATCTGTGTACCTCACAGATTTCCTTCCTTTTCACTCTTCCCATCCTAACATTCCTTCACTTGCAAACGGATATCACTTTTGAAGATGGTTTTAAATTCTCTGGCTTTCACAAGCACGCTGCCCTCTTTACTCCTGTCCAGATATAGAACCATTGAATCATTCAGATTGGAAAAGATGCTTGGGCTCAGTGTGTTCAACCATATGAGTGATCTGAAAACAAAACTGACATTTAGTATTCAGCCTACAGTTTCTCCACCTTACTTCCTTATTTACATTCTTATTGTACTGTCCATACAAGCACAGATGGCAAACAAAGGATGAAAGTTTCTGAGGTGCACCAAATCAAGATTTCTTTTCCCTTACTACCTTTTCATAGGAAGAATATACACTATTCAAACTTAAATACATGTAATGTTTGTTCAAAGTTACTCAGAAATAATATGGTATTTGCTAGGACAATCATACTCCACCTATCCTCAAGGTTTTTTTTACCTCCAGTCTTGGGTGGGTGGTAGCTGTCATACTTTGTATTCATTATGCAATAGAATTTAAATACAGATGCCTGTTTTTGAATGATGTTTGTCAAGCACAGGACTAGAGATCTTGTACTAGAGTCCAACAACACATTCTTCCTGTTGTACTCCTTGCTTCAGGCCAACAACTTATCAGAATTTATCATTGCTGGAGAACTGTTACTTGCTTGAGGGAATCATAGAGAAAAGACTTTATTTCCTCCACTAAGCTGAAGCAACAGCTAAAGTGGCAGAGTTTATGCCTTCTGAATACTGCTAAACCATCCCCCAGGAATACTTAACTCTAGGGCATTCAACAGCATCTTTGAAGAGCAATCTGTGCATTTGGTATGCACCTCATATTGTACCATTTGACTGGTTTTTCAAATAACAGGAGAGTCTCAGCAGCAGGTTCTTATGACTCTAAAAAATTTGTTATAGTAATTTACAGAAGATCATGATCTCTGTTTTGAATATGTTCAGCACATGCATTTAAGAGTAAAGCATTAGTAAACTCAATAATTGCACTAAATGTTCTAAAATATAAACAGAGAACGCCAGCTGCACAGAATTCCTGACATCGTTCATTTGCTGTTCTTCAAAGAAAATCAAATCTCTTCGTTTAATGCTCCTCAGAATCTACAGCATAAATGACATTTTAAGATATCAAAGCAGCAGTCTTTCCTACACCGCTGAAAGCAACATATACACAACCTCAATACAGAAAGCTACTATTATTAACACAAGCTGAAATCTCTTGTGAGGTACTGGGGAAACAATAGCTTCCCTAACCTAGAAATACTTGTTCTACTCAGCTTCTATTAGACTGTTCTGTGTTTAGAGAATCATAGAATGATAGTGGCTGGAGAGGACCTCCAGGAAAATCAAGTCCAGCCTTCATACCAACAGTTCCCTAAACTCTAGACCATGGCCTCAAGTGCTCTAGCTACTTGGGTTTTAAACACCTCCAGGGATGGCGACTACACCACCTCCCCGGGCAGACTGTTCCAGTGCCCAACCACTCTTTCAGTAAGGAACTTCCTCCTAATATCCAGTCTAAACCTCCCCTGTTGCAGCTTGAGGCCATTTCCCCTCATCCCATCGTTAGTAACATGGAATAAGAGAGTAGCATCAGCCTCACTAAAATCTCTTTTTAGGTAGCTGTAGACAACAATAAGGTCTCCTCTCAGGTTCCTTTTCTCTAGACTAAATATCCTCAGCTGCTTCTCATAGGGCCTGTTTTCCAGACCTCTCACCAGCCTCTGCCCTTCTCTGGACCTTCTCCAGCACCTCAATGTCCTTTTACTGTGGCACCCAAAACTGGACCCAGTGCTCAAGGTGCAGAGTATGCACTTATGTTATTAATTTTTTTTATCTTGGTTCTTGAAATAGAAGATGCTCATTATCCCAATGGCTTTGAAAACTCTGAATGACTGGAGATACTGACCATCACAGATACTGTTGTTAGGGTGGATTTTACACACCTGACACTCAAAATCTGTTATCATTGACATTTAAGCCATGAGTTTTATTCCTGGTAACACAATTCTTTCTCCTGTAAGGTAACAGCCCTGCAAATATCCAGCACTGAGCACTCTCTCAGTAAGTCTGCTGATGACACTATGCTGTGTGGGATGGGGATACCAAGCTGGAGGGAAGGGAGGCCATCCAGAGGGATGTTGACAGCCTTGACAACTGGACCTGTGCAAACTGCATGAGGTTCAACAAGGCCAAGTGCAGGGTCTACATCTGAGTGGGGGTAATCATAAGAACACGTACTTGCTGGGTGGTGAATAGATTAAGAACAGTCCCAGGGAGAAGGACTTGGGGCTGTTGGTAGGCAAGAAGCTCAACATGAGCTGGCCATGTGTGAAGGCAGTCCAGAAGGCAAGCTGTCTTCTAGGCTGGATCAAGAGTGTCACCAGCAGGTGAAGGGAGGCAATTCTCCCCCTCTACTCTGTGCCTGTAAGACCTCATTTGGTGTCCCCAGTACAAAAAAGAATGGAACTGTAGGACCAAGTCCAGAGGACAGGCATGAGGATGATAGGAGGTAGATTTAGATTAGATGTTTGGAAGAAATTTTCACTATGAGGGTGCAAGGCACTGAAACAGGTTGTCTGGATAGGTTGTGGATGACCCTCCCTGGAAGTGTTCAAAGCCAGGCTGGATGGGACTCTGAGCAATCAGTTCTAGTGTAAAGTGTCCCTGCCTGTGTCAAGGGGTTGCAATTACATGTTTTCTGAGGTCCCTTCCAACCTAAACCAGTCTATGATTCTATAAGGACTGCTTGCAAAATAGCTCTGGAAAGCTACCAGGTTCAGACTTCTAGCAGTTACAAATACAGTGCAAATACTGGATCAGGACTGAATGCATTCAGCTGCCATGAAATTCCACGCTAACCTACATAGGAAGCATCTTAACTATGTTAGAAGTATTTTCTTCCTTGATATAGCACATATAACAAGATGTGTTTAAAATCAGCATGTGATTACGCCTATTGAGAACAGAGAATCTAAAATGAGCTGAATAATAAGGATATGTCTGTCAGAAGAGATGAAAGAGGAAGCTTAAAGGTATTCTGAGAGCAATGACAGGCCTCGTGAATGTAACAGACACAAATCAATATGATAAAACAGAATTAGAAGGCAAAGATGTCACCTAAGCTCCCTATTTTTCAGGTATCTTGTCACACATTTTCATATAATCAAATAAAACTTAATTAAGGAGAAAGATGAGAAAGAGTTACAGTATTACAGAAAACAGAGTAAAAAAAACATGAAAACCCCCATGAAAGAGTTTTCCTTCCTTTCTCCTAGGATTCTTTAATTAAAAACAACTGAATGTGTGCAAAATGTAAATATAATTTTTAATTTTTCAACACAAACATATTTTTAAGCAAGAAAAACAAATTTTGCAACAAAACAATACTGCATATGAGGAGCTTTGGCATCAGCAAATCTGCATGCACAAGAGTTGCTGTGGAAAAAAAACATGCAACAGCTCATTAAGACCTGATAATCTGACCTCAGCATTCTTCCAGGCAGAGGTTGATCTTGGAGTAAGGTCTGGCTCTTTGTGAGGCTGAAGAAGGCAGCAAGTTTTCTAGGAAATATAGCAGGAAAGGTGCTGGTTTTGGTTTTAGTAGCTGCTGACAGAGTGAGTGGTGTTTTGACGAGTCTCACTCACACAGTTAACGTAACTACAGGTAAGTATCAGTACGATCCCACCTAATTTGGAGGATGAATGCAAAACACCAGCACACTCCAGTGATAGCTCAGGTTCTGCTCTCACTCTTCCCTTTCTGAGAAGGGCTGCCTTATTTGCCCAGTTCTGGGCTCTCCAGTTCAAGGAGGACAGAGATCTGACAGAATTGAACCGAGGACTTCTCAGCTCGGAGAGGAGAAGGTTTCAAGGGGACTTAATCACTGTAAATCACTATAAATACATGAGTGCTGGATGTTGAGAAGAAAGAGACAAACTCTTTTCACTTGTGCCCTGTGATAGGACAAGGGACAACTGGTGTCAGTTGGAGAACAGGAAGTTCCACCTCAACATGAGAACCCCTGCTGGAGCAGGGGGTTTGGACTTGATGACTCCTGGAGGTCCCTTCCAAGCCCTAGTGATCTGTGTGTACCTGTGTATAAGATTTGCAAACATGTCTGAGCGTTCACCCGGAAAATTAAGTTTGCATTTGCCAAGACAATTTTTGTTTGTAGAAGCTCTAGCTATCTCAGTTGATGACTTTATCACCAGCAATCTAAAAGAATCTGTATGTGCTTCACCTAAATAAACTATGATATTCATGCACCCAACTGTCTCATAGTGAAAGCCACTGGACCTACAGCAAAGTCTGTTCTTGCATCTAGTGCCAGTCTTATAGTCACATAATTTGACTGGACTACACCCTACTCTACTAAGTCCACTATCAGACACCACTAAATTGTGTTCCCTAACACCACATCTATGTGGCTTTCAAATGAGTACAGGGATGGTGACTCAATCACCTCACTGGGCAGCCTGTCCCAAGGCCTGACAACCCTTTGAGTGAAAAATTGTTCCTATTATCCAGTCTAACTCTCTCCTGGTGCAGCTTGATGCCATTCCCTCTTGTTCTGTCATCAATTACTTGTGAGAAGAGACTAGTGCCTGCCTTTCTAAAACATTCTTTCTTTATCATTTTGAAATGAGAAGCGAGAAATTAATCATACATTAAAATGATTCTTTCAAGAGATAAAAATACTTATTTTTCATTAAAAACTGTTAATAAATTTATTCATATAGTGTAACCATAGCAATGCCTCCTGAATTTATATGCACCACAAAGTCTGAAAACTGTAGTGAAGTGAAATGGTTCAATTGCTGATCGACTGCCAGCGGCAGAGCAGCCTCCAACTTGCTTCTGTATTGATCCAGTAGCCTATGTGGCAGGGCGTGAAGAATAAAAATCTGTGTCAGGCACGGTTGAGGGGCTGTAGCCATTGAACAAGCTGCTGTCTCATTACAATAAATCTCTTTTAATCACCTGGTGATCTTACAGGCACTTTTATCTTTTTATAAAAACACCCCACCTCAACAAGACGTCTACATAGACGTGAGAAACTCAACAGGTAACATCAGCTGATAAAGGCCAGAAACTCAATCCACTGCAAATACACTCCGAAGTCTAGGTGAGACAGTGCTCAGACTCACAAGGAATATGTGCAGCACGACTTTCTGCTCCTCTAAAGTTTCATTACTATATTGCTAGCAGCTTTTTAAGGCAGAACATAAAGTAGGTTAGCAGGTAGGTAAATACAACTGCTTTGTCAGGAACATTTCACAAATTTCTGTTGGCGTGGATGAGGTTGGTGCAGACAAAACCAAGTGAGATGATTTGTCACTAAAAGATTCAACTAATGACAACTTTTCAGGGTGCCCATCAGTAAGTCTTGATCTGAAATTCTTGTAGGCAGAAGATATAAATCAAGAAAACTCAACCAAACTGCATTCAAAACTCTTTCAGGTTTCTCACCTGTGTTTACCAGTAGATGATACTCAGGACTACTATTTATTATGTGGGTTAAAAGTAGTTCTGGAAATAGACTACACAGATGAATGTTTAATACGTTATCCTGGCTTAGAGAATGATAGATCTCCATACGTGGATTATGCAGTTCTGACTCCAGGGATTGATTAATTTCCTCCTTTCCAGCCATTTAATAGTAGTTAATAATTTTCTTGGTCTGTATCTCTTTAAAGGACATAAGTAATGAAAACTACGATTACAAAGAGATGGTCTTTGGTGGCAAAAAGGTTAGAAAATACGCATTTCTAAAACATCAAACCCGACTACCCAATTCTTGTGAAGAAAAAGGCAGAACAGACAGTTCTCTCCATCAGAGATGTATTTCCTTAGTGGAATGCAAGGATGACAGTTCCATGAACTCCACTGCTGATGTTATTTTGCTAAATGTACAAAATAAATATCCAGAAAGGATAGCAGTAGCTTCCATTATTAAGTGCCAGCTGGTTGATACCACTGAGTTAATCCAAAACATTTCATAAAATGCGGACTGTTTGCTACATGGAGCCTGCTCTGAGAACTCATCAGTTTTATTCCAGTCACAGAACATGTTGCACATCTTTGGTTTAACTCACTTAAAAAATCAGCAGCCTGTGATTTGACATTAGCAAGTCTCTGGCTGATGGATGAAGCAGTAATAGCCAGATATTCACTAGGAAGAGATATTTGCATTGGAGTTTCCTGACTCACTGTTAAACTAAGGAATAATACCTGTTTTTAAAAATATATAGGTCTATGTGGCTCAGGAGGGGAATGAAAAAATATTGAAACACTTTGTAATCTCCATTGCTCTTCTGATGCTGAAAAGACACCTGACAGTCCTTCAGGACCCCTTTAAGACAACCTAGACAGAACTGAAGCTGCACTCATAGAATCAGTTATAAATTGTGATCCACAAGAGCATAATGGCTCACTACCTCATTCTGATTCAGCCCCTGGTATGATACTAACTACTGAACTCATGACTGTGGCAGGTACCAGCAACAGTCTTGTGCAGCTCTAACAATCAAACTGGTGCAGTGTCATTAAATAACTAGATATAAACAAATGAGATTGTTTCATAATTCTTATGGGGGAGTTGATTTTAACTTTAAATCCAAGGAAAGAGCAGAAACCATACATGATACAGCTATGATACTAGGCTTCATTTTTACTGAGACATAACAACAGAATTAAAAGAGTGTGAAGAAAGAACATCTGTTAGAAGCTGCTATCCTGAATACTACTGAAGATAGAATCAGAGTTATTTAGGCTGAAAAAGACCTGAGGGATCATCAAGCCCAGTCTATGACCTGACATCACCACGTCAGCTAGATCATGGCTCTAAGTGCCATTTCCAATCTTAAATGTCTCTCTGGACGGACAGGCAGTCCATTCATTCCATTGTATAACCGCTCTTTCCATGAGGAAAGGCTTCCTAATGTTCAACCTAACCCTCCCCTGGTGCAGCCTCAGGCCCTGCCCTATAGTCCTGGCACTAGTTGCCTGGGAGAAGAGCCTGACCCCTGCCTGACTACAACTTCCCTTCAGGTAGTTATAGAGAGGGAGAAGGTTCCCTTGAGTCTCCTCTTCTCCAGGGTAAACAATCCCAGCTCTCTCAGCCTCTTCTCATCAGACTTTCCATCAGTCCCTTCACCAGCCTCCTTGCTCTCCTCTGGACCCACTCCAGACCCATAATCTCTTTCTTGATGTGAGGTGCCCAGATCGCAGTACTCAAGGTAAGGCCTCACCAGTGCCCTATACAGGGGGAGAATTATGTCCCTAATTCTGCTGGCCACACTATTCCTGATACAAGCCAGGATGCCATTGGCCTTTCATGCCATCTGAGCACAGAGATGGCTCATATTCAGCTGGTTGTCAGCCAGTACTGCCAGTTCCCTTTCTGCAACCACTCATCCCCCAGTCTGTAGCTCTGCTGAGGGTTACTGTGGCCAAAATATAGGACCCTGCACTTGACTTTGTTGAACCTCATTCTGTTGGCCTCTGCCCATTGACCTAGTCTGTTCAAATCTCTCTGCAGCATCCTTCTCCCTCCTAACTTGGTGTCATCTGTGAATTTACTAAGACATTCCAGTGATAATCAGCTCTACTATTCTGTAGCTCAGTTTAGCAAAATTTATGGTCAGAAGTATCCCACAGATGAAAATACCTGTGTTTTTCAGACACTTCAGGATAAAAACCTCATGAACAAACCAACCAAAAAACCCCAGATGAACCCCAGCACAATCCCTGCAACAAGAAAATTAAAAATTAACAACTTTCACTCTCAACTGGGTCTTCTGCAACATCTCACACAGGCTTTACAAAGAATTATATCAGACAAACAGAACTGTAAATCATATTCTTAATAAAAGCATAAAATCAGTTCTAGTAAATGGAAGACTTCTCATATTCACTATGAGGGTCAGCATCAGAAGCACTAAATTTTCCAGATCAAACTGCTACTGTGAATCAATACCTAATGAATGAGTCTTACCCATGGAGAACAACAGCAAAACTAGCTGACATCACATCTGGGAAGAAATGTAGACGTAACTGCATTTACTAACTGGATTGCACTCAGCATTGTTACTTACACCAAGAAATAGCATTAACAATTAAGAATACAACAAAAGCTTAGATATATCTCCAAAAGAGTAGTTTTCATTGAAATAAAATTCTTGGTAAAACTCATGTTTTAAATTACAGATCAGGACTCCTGGTTATTCCTTACTCAAGTAGTTCATCTGAAAGAGTAGATAAGTTAAAAACTGAAAATATCTGTGAAGAGGATGCCTTACAGACAGTATCTGCTTAATATTTGGTCTAATAAAATGAAGAGGCCACGATGAAGGTGTAATATTCAAAACAAGACACAGCACTTGTGTTAGCATTGGCCTTTCATCATATATTTTAAAAAAATGACAGAATGTGCAATTTCTGTGGCTTTTCAAAATCATGGAATCAGAATTCTCATGGCTGGAAAGGACTCCAGGATTCAGCCCTCATCCCAACATCTTCCTAATCCTAGACCATGGCCTCAAATCTTCTAGCTACTCACCTTTTGAACACCTCCAGGGATGGCAACTCCACCACCTCCCTGGGCAGCCTGTTCTGGTGCTCAGCTACTCTCTCAGGAAAGAACTTCTTCCTAATGTCCAATCTAAGCCTCCCCTGACACAGCTTGAGGCCATTTCCCCTCATCCTATCATTAGTAATTTGGGAGAAGAGACCACCACCAGCCTCGCTACAACGTCCTTTTAGGTAGCTATAGAGAGCTAAATTCCCTTAGCTGCTCTTCATAGGACCTGTCTTCCAGACCTCTCATCAGCATTGCTGCCCTTCTCTGGACCCCTGATGTCACCTCTGGAGGTGTCATCACCTCAATGTCCTTCTTATACTGTGCACCCAAAATTGGACACAGTATTCAAGATGCGGTTGCACAAGTGCAGAGTAGAGGGGCACCATTCCCTCCCTACTCCTGGGGTGTTACACCATTCCTGATCCAGACCAGGATGCCATTGGCCTTCTTGGCCACCTGGGCACAGTGCTAGCTTCTGTTCAGCTGGCTGTCAACCAACACCCTCAGGTCCTTTTCCACCAGGCAGCTCTCCAGCCACACTTCTCTCAGCCTGTAGCACTGCTGGGGGTTGTGATAGAAGTGCATGACCTATACTTGGCTTTGTTAAACCTCATCCTGTCAGCCTCAGCCTATCCAAATCCCTCTGCAGAGCCTTCCTACTCTCAAGCAGATCGAGACTCCCGCTTAATTTTGTGTCATCTGCAAATTTACTGAGAGTGCATTCAATCCCCTTATCCAGGTCATTAATAAAGATGCTAAACAAGACTGGTCCCAAATCTGAGTCCTGAGGGACCCTGCTTGTGACTGATCACCAACTCGATTATAAACAGATTGGCAGAGATGCTGAGAGATTTCTCCAGATAATTTTGGTGTCAAAACATTAGGTGTACGTAAAGGAAAGCACTCAGGAAACATGTGAACTGAGAAAAGAAAAGCAAAGTCCCCATGAAGTAAGGCAAATTCTCTTTCTGTTGCCAACTAGCCAAGGAAGAAGGGGAGCCTGGCATGAGGGTCAGAATGAGTAGAATGTAATATGGGGCACCTGAAATCATTCACTCCAGCAAAACAAACTGAACACCGCTCTAGGAGGAGAAAGTACAGCTTTCCTTACTATGTAAGATGCTGGGAAGAACTAATTGGAGATAAAAGAGTAATTTTCCAGTTACAATTAAGAAAGGATGGTGGATTAGATCAGAAGAATGGAAGGTAGTAAAGGAAGTCTAACCCAACACTGTTAAGAAAATACATTAATATATTTTTAATATTCTTTCCATTTAAAAAGCACTGATTAACAAGTTTGAAACATCCATTAATTATTTTTCTACTTACCTTGAGACATTTCAGCTGTATGAAGACCAGGAGGAACATGTGTAGACCAATGTTGCATAGACACAGCCAGGGCTGATGGAAGGTCAGTGCCTAAAATCTCAGCAGGAAGCACTTTGGTGACAGTTTCCTTGCTTTGGGGGATAGTAGGTAAACAGGTGATATTGTTTATTCCATCGACACAAAGAAACCCAGCAGAGCAGGACTGTATAAGGCAATCATTGTAATTAAGCTCACAGCTTCGCCCCTGAAAGAGAATTTTTGAAAAGCCATTTTTGAAGGCAATTTGCATTTCATACCCATTAGTTCCAATTATTTATTTCTTTTTATTCTAAAATGTTATTTGCTTATATTAAGCTGTCAAATCTAATAATGTGGAAAATATTGCTTAACTGCTTCGATAGTAGAGTTTTATATTTTAAATTTTACCTAAATGACAACTTGACTCTAAATATTACAAATGATCGCTAAAAATAATTCCCCTGCAGATTTGTAATTTCAAAGTATTGAAGACAGTGTTGTCACCACTGATAAACAATTGGTCAAAATAATAATCTTCAGTTTGGACGCAGATATCATCTTGAGTTGCAGATGACACCAAGATGAGTGGGTGTGTTGATGCAGGGGAGGGCATGGAGGCTCTACAGAGGGATCTAGACAGGATGGATTGATGGGCCAAGGTTAATTGTATGAGGTTCCAGAAGGTCAAGTGCTGGGTCCATCATTTGGGTCACTGCAACCCCATGTGTCATGGGTTTTATATCCCCAGATGAAATTAACCAATTAATTTAGTTAATGTGCTAATGGGCCAAAACAAAACCAAAAGAGAGTTAGAAAAGCCAGTTATAAACCCCTTCCCAGGACATGATGCACACTTTCTCCATAAGATACTTGATAATCTTTCTTTTCTACCTGGCCAGATATCCACACAGACTTATGTTTTCTGAAATCTCTATCAACTCTACTAAATGAGTTTGTTATACTAAGAAAGAGTAGGGTGTACAAGAGAGATAGAGGCAGAAACACAGCTATAGAAGCTGAAACAATTTTTCTCATGTAGACTGATTCATTAATGCCTATAATGGAAGAGATTAAACTGAGGTTTTTAAAAATTATTTAGATACATTCATGTTTATTTCAACCATGTTCTTAATTTGTTTTGTTAAGCAGATGAACTATCTGGTAAATTCATGGCATCAAGTAAAATCACTCACTCTGCCATCAATCCGAAGCATAAAGGATCAGCAGGTCAACTTGTACATCAGATTTCCACACAACCATAAAATAACATCTTTTGTCTTTGCTTTCTTATTCCACACATAGCACAAATGATTGGTTTGAATGATTTTTGTCTTTGCTTTCTTCTTATTCCACACATAGCACGAATGATTGGTTTGAATGAGAATGCTGCCTAATAATCTTTCTTAATCTTATAGAATTTATGCTTCGGTCTGATTTTCCCTAGAAGAAATTACTGCAACAGTGAAGTGTTTGATTACAACTTTATGACTCATAGAAACAAGGCTGATGTGGATAACCTCTACTGTGCATGAAGGGTATATTAAATAGCCATTGATAAATTTGATAGCCTCAAACATGATTTAAGGGTTTTCATGCAGGCAGATGGGTTTAGGTTTGGGTCTGTAGAAGTTTCCATTTCAAAAGTAAACGTTTACTCCATATACCACTGATGATACTTTTCTTCAGACAGCATTAGATACATAATCTACACACGATTTACTTAACACACACTATGGCTAGAGTTTCTTAAGAGCTTAATTCTTTCATTCCACTGTTTCTATCCTATGCTCATTTATGTTATGAAACCAGAACCCATTAGGTGCCTATTTGTTAGCAGCAAGAAACCTACAAAGCTCAAAGTTGCTGGTAAATACTCAAGGGGTGGAGCAAAGGTGAAGGCCAGGTGGTCTGTGTTATGCAAAAAGCCTGGTGAGAGGGGCCTGAAAGCCTGTGCTCTTAGGCAAAAGCTTCGTGGTTAAAAAGGGAACTGGAGATCCTGCCTTGAAGGTTGTGTGGGCTCATTCTTCTGCTTATTGCCAAGAATGCAGCAGGGGATGCTTTGATTTCTGGGAATTACAGCCCAAAATGTTTTGGTAACTGCTGATGGGGTTGTGGATATGCCAAATGCACTTGCTGCCATTTGGACTGACATTAAGAGGCTGAAGAAGTGTGGTAATGTGAACCTCAGTAAAGGGAAATGGAAAATCTTGATCCTGGGACAGAGTAACACTGTGCTCTAGTATGTGCTCAGAGCTGACACATTAGAAAGCAGCTTTGCAGAGAAGGATCTTGGGGTGCTGGTGATGACAAATGGCACAAGCCAGCAATGTCCAATTGTAGCAAATAATACTAACACAATCCTTGGCTGCATTAGGAAACTCATTTTCATGGCCAGGTTGGATGGGGCCTTGAGCAACCTACTGGGAGATGTTCTTGCCTGTGGCAGCAGGGTTGGAAGCAGATGATCTTTAAGGTCCCTTCCAGCCCAAACCATCCTGTCATTCTGTGAACAGGTTGCAAAACATGATCCTTGACATCTGCTGAGCACTGAAGAGGCCACACCTGGAATAATGCGTCCAGTTCTGGGCATTTCAGTACAAAAGAGATATGAATCCACTAATACATTGAAACTTTGTCCTTTCTCTATTATTCCTCTGAGAAATGTGAAAAAAATCATTTTAGACAAAATCTCTGCCTCCACATGATCCTTCATGTGTCAATTTCTATAGGGACATCTCACACAAATAAAGCATTTATGGGTCCCAGAATGGTGATTCTGCACTGTAAGGAAATAGGGGAGGAGAAATGGAGAAGTTGGTGGAAATGGTAGTCTCTCAATCTAGAAATACTCCACTTTTTATAATTTAAAGGAATAGGTAGAGTGAATTGTAATCAAAACCAAAACAAACCCAGCGATGACTTCCTAAATGTGGCCTCAGCTGTAACGAGTTTTTTTTATTAAGTCTAGGGAAGACTTACTGAGGTTAATGAGGTCACATTTGGTATTGTGGCAAATACTCCTGCAGACGGAGAGAACTCATCTCTTATTCTGGAACTTCCTGAAAATGTGGCAGTTCCAGCAACCCACAAAGATAACCTATAAAGGCTTTTATTATTTCGTGCCCTGTCTGTCCTACAAAATAAGACAGTCTTTTCTGCATTTGCTGCTAATGATGGGCCATTCGGCATGAAGTTTGGTTAGAAACGGGAGTTCCACTCCCAGTGTTTAGAGACATATGTGTGAAGAAGGACTTAATGTAAGACCTATGATAAAAGCATTAGCACAAGTTCTGTGACATTACAGATGGACATATCAGGCTCATTGTTTTCTGCAGTACATCACTGCAACCTCTTCTTTAACACTTGCAAAGTTAGGGTTTTGTACTCAAGGTCAGCTCTGATGTGGATCAGCTGGTGAAAATACTTCACCTCTGTTTGACCTGTGCTGAAAAGAATTAAGCTGTAAGAAAGATGTGTGGGATTTCTCTGCTAGGGCCTTTACACCTCAGTTTAGGAGCTGCATTTAAGCTCAGGCCCCTGGCCTTGGTCCTTGACTGAGCTCATAGTAAGCTGGAGTCTGCTATGGTAAGCCCAGTACTGACCTCACTGTGCAACCTTGTCTTCAACTGAGACCTGCTTTGTGATTATGGACTTGCCTGGAATTATCTGGACTTCTGGATGAACTTTTTGAATAGTTACTGCATCATTGTTTGCTTTGCTATCCTTCTGTAGGTACTGTGAGACTTCACCCCTTGTCTGCAAGGTCATTGCCTCTGCCTGCCTTACTATAACCCTTGGCTCCTGTACTGCTTTTCTGGGGATCAGCCTACTTAATAGTTGTGCTCTTTGATGTATGCTGGTATGTACTGGGGATTTACTTGTAAGAATGGGCATGGGACAGAGATTAATATGGTGTCTGAGAAGAACTGACGACAGGTTTTTTTGCTTCTTTCCATTGCTTTGTTAGTTTTTCCCTCACTGAAGGTAAAAGAGAATCTTCTGCTGTAGAAAGCAGCCCTGAACTGCCTATTGTCTGAGAAGCTGCTTATTTCTTCATTGCCTTGGCTGCAGAGAATCTATGATTCTCGCTTGAAATAACTTCCTTTTATTTAGCAGGTGTAAATACACCAAATAAATCGTGCACAGCTATTAAAATAAGCACCACTGCTCCAATTTATAAAGAAAAGGTATTGAAAGAACATTTTCAAGCCTGGAATTGTAGAGATAACAATTACTGAAGTAAATAAAAATAAAAGAAATTAAAAATCATATATTGAGCCTCCTTAGAGCTAATCCCAAGCTAGTACGTTAAACCTGAAGAGTAACAAGGTAAGCAGAAGCTCAAATTGTAGGTACCAACTGCATGCCTTCAACTGCAAAAACAAATGGCATTTAAAGAGTGCTTTCAGCATGGAAATTTCACCCTTAGGTTAATGCAGTAGTGGCATCAGCCACCCTTTGATCTGATAAACAGAGAGAATAAAACACAGGTCCGAAGCCCACAGAGTCAAGCATTTGAAGAATTAGTGTGGTTTACTTTCAGGAAACTTGTTTTCAAAATATCCCCTTCTGCAGTAGTTTCACATATGAGTTAGCTCAGTGTGTAAAACCCCTAATTGCTATGCAAAATCAAACTATTGATTGGTAGGTAAAAATATTAATTAATTAGTTTTAACAAGTCTTAATGTACTCTGAAGATTGAAACTTCTTCAGTTTTTGTGGATATTAGGCAACTATTTCTATGGAATAAAATTGATCCTGTTAGTAAAACAAACAAACAAAACAACAAAGAAGAGTTGCTAAAATAATGTGTTTTTTCACAAAGGCTGGGTTTTGTCTGAGTGAGGGTGCACTCAGTAGGGTTTCTGTGCAATACTTAATGTGCAGCATTGAACAAGCAGGTTAAGGAAAGAAGAAGAAAGAATCTCAGTATCTCACCACAAATCCTGGTTTGCAAAAACACGAGTACCCAAAACCGGGGTCTTTCTGAACACAAATGCCATGTATGCAGGGGTTGGATATGCACTCATCAATATCCAACTCACAATGGAGGCCTTCCCATCCTGTCAGGAAAGAAACACAAACCCAAGATCCCATTACAGTCTAAATCCATTTATTGTCAAGCAAAAAAGCTATGGGTACCCATAACTAATTGTCACACCTACGTAAATATTCTAGAAGGGGATGGGTATGAACTATTTTGGGCTGTGATTTCTCAAAGTAAAAAAAGAAAGTGTAGGTACTTTACAGTGATAATCCTATAAATACCTCTTAGGGAAATTATTGCTTGCTGACTTCAATTTCAATAGAGATATAAGTAAGCAAGCAAGAGTAAAATGTGAATATATTATTGCATTACTGAACTGATTAGAGAGGTTGTCCTTCATGTACAGGATTAGCTGCATTGTTACCTCTCTCGTGGCTAAGAATTACCGAAGGTGAAACTCCCTGAAACTTCTTACTCTGTATCTGCACAGTGCAACAAAAGCCTTATTTCCCCCAAATTTAAACGGAAAGAATTTGGAGTTACCTATCTTAACTTTTGACCTTTCTATACTGTTCATTACATTCGTGCATTATCGCCACACTGGAGAAGTAACACTGGAGGTTGAGGTAAATTAAAGCAATTAACTATACAAAATGAAACAAAGGGAAAAGTTCAAAAGACAAATTCAGTGATACATTACGAGATCAATGAGGAAGACAATTGCTGGGCAAATGCAGGTTTCTGTTTCAATGCCATCAGAATACCAAAGTCTTATACTTTGATAGTCTGGAATTCTGGATAGACTGGAATATACAAATATGTTTTTCTTATAAAATCTACTTTACTATTAAATGGAATGGAATCCAAAAAGTTATCTGAATTATCTGAAATTATCTTTTATATCACGTAATTTGAATCTGAGGCTAAGCTGAACAGGAAGCACCAGTTCCACCAGGGCAGCTAAAGCAGGATGCAATGTAGGTGCAGTCACCCAAGCTGAATAATTCAGCTGTGAAGCAGCTATTAGTTCCAATGGCTGCTGTTGCTGCTTTTGCTCTGTCTGAAATGCTGTTAGAATACAGTTTACATCTCTCTGTTCTGCTTCTGCACCTGAGCAGCCTGCAGCTGCAGCTACAGATCCTGAGCATGCATCTATTATCCTAAGGGTATGGGGCCTGATATTTGGATCCATTACAGTGCTAAATCAATTCCCTTTTCTGCTATCACATGCTGTCACCACAGGCTTCATTTTGTTCTCTGGAGATTTTTGGAAGGCTGCAATCATCTGCCTTGTTCCCACTTCTCTCTTGCCATTATACCTTTTCCATTTCATTAAATTACAGCTGTGGATCTGTTGCTCGATAGCTCAGACTTAATGTCTTGTGTAATGTTCTTTCCCATAGTTGCCATTACAGATTAAAAAATAATTGCATCTTCATGTGTTTCTATAGGTGAAGCTTACTTAGCAGGGAACTCCAAGACCCAGCGCATCTGAACAGTAGTAGTCTGAAACAAAAGCTGGTTTATTCCAAGTGCTTTTACTTCCATCTCTGGAAAGATGATTGTGACTTTTGGCCTTATAGTTTCAAAAATAACAAGACCTGTTCAAATTGATCTATCTCAGCATAAGAAATGAGCTCTCGCTATTCAGAAAATGCCTGTTTTCATTTTAATTAGAAATGTTACAAAGCAGATCTAATCGGGGTGTGTTGGATGACACCACCATTAACCACAATAATAACATTTACTGTTAAAAATATTGTTAAAAATAACATTTATTAGTTAAAAAGTTCTGATACTCTTTTCAGTCAATCTTATTCTGCAGCTAGTTAAGTTGCCTGGTCACTATACAGTGCCTCCTTGACATCTTGGTCAGTCAGCTGCTTTAGTAAATATTATACATAATAAACCCAGCTCAAGGTAATTCTTCAGACTTCTTCAGTTAATTCTCTTTAGATTTCATTCAGAATGCTTCTCAAAGAGATAATACTTTTATACCTTATAGGTTTTATACAACTAATGAGCCTGATATAATTTACCAATTTGATCAGTATTAGCGCTAATAATTTGAAGCTCTTATTGTATAAGATTGCTCTGTCAGACATCAGTTACCTTGCTGACATGTACATGTGTATCCATTGATATGATCTTCACACGTTGAGCCATGTAGACAAGGAGATGAATTACACTCATTAACTTCTATTTCACAAAACTGCCCCGAAAATCCAGCAAGACACCTGAAGAAAACAGCATTCCAAAGAGTTATACTATGCATAACCATCTTATAAAATACAGTATGTGCACTAACAAGAGAAGAGCTCATATATTCCCTTCTGGTTGAAGGAACTTTTTAGCCGAAGTCTTCCAAGTTTCCCATGAGAATACGTGGTGATTGTGGGAGGGGAGAAAAAGCCATCCCAAAATTTCACACTGGATCATAATGAAGCATAAGAGTTTCAATTAACAGTTTACAAGGTGAGTACAATCTTTTCCAAGTATACTCATGGGAGAGTAAAATAAAGTCTGTTGAAAGAGTTCATTTAGCTGAGCAACAGCAGCCTGTGTTTAGCAAACTGCTTGTTAAGAAATGCTGCATCATTAAACGTAACTACAGCATAACAGCTAACCTTTGGGGACCATGCTTTTCTTATCGTTCTTGTTAATAACCTGATTGTAAATCACAGTCAGAGAATCATTAAGGTAGGAAGACACAAGATTATCCAGTCTAACCACCAACCCAACCCCACTCTGCCCACTAAACCCTATTCCCCAGGGCCACACCTGCTCATTTTTTGAACCCCTCCAGGGATGGTGACTCCACCTCCTCCCTGGGCAGCCTGTTCCAACTCCTGACCACTGTCAGTGAAGAAATGTTTCCCGATGTCTAATTTAATCTTCCCCTGGCACAATCTGAGACCATTTCCTCTTGTTCTATTGCCAGTGACCTTAGAGAAGGGACAGACCACCACCTCTCTGCACCCTCCTTTTAGGTAGTGGTAGAGAGTAATAAGGTCTCCTCAAATCATCTATGCTTATTAGTACCAAAATAGTTCCAGATGACTTCAACATACATCACAGACCCAAACAGACTCACGAGACCTCTGAGGAAGCTCAGGAACCTTATTATTCTCTTTGAGATGTATCCTTCCATACATAAACATATCTTTACAGATACACTGAAATATATTCTGCAAAGTATTATTCACAAAATTTACACTGGAGATGTGCTGTACACAGATATATTTCATATAGAATTGTAGAAACATCATGGCTGGAGAGGACCTCCGGGAATATCAAGTCCAGTCCTCCTCCCAGATCTCCCTAACCACTAGACCACAGCCTCAAGTGGTCTAGCTACTCACCTTTTAAACACCTCCAGGGATGATGACTCCATCACCTTCCTGGACAGCCTGTTCTGGTGCCCAACCACTCTCTCTGTAAGGAATTTCTTCCTCATGCCCAACCTAAACCTTCCCTGACACAGCTTGAGGTCATTTCCTCTCATCCTATCATTAGTAATTTGGGAGAAGCGATCAGCACCAGCTTTGCTACAACCTCCTTTGACATAGTTGTAGAGAGTATAGGCTCTCCTCTCAGCTTCCTCTTCTCTAGACTAAACAACCCCAGTTCCCTCAGCCATTGCCTGTAGGGCCTGTTGTCTAGACTTTGCTGCCCTTCTTTGAACCCACTCCAGCACCACATAACAGCACATTCATACGTGGTGTGTATACCTACTCTGGGGTAACCAGTAAAGGCCAGAGCATTTTACAGTGGTGCTGTGGTCATAATTAGCTGGAGCAAGAATGGAGTAGGTTCATGTAACACCAATGCAGACAATGGAAAGATGATTTAGCTTCAAAATTCAAGTGGAAAACGTAAGCTCATGGAAGCCCTTGACTAGTTTGTCCAATCCCACATACATGAATTTTCATGTTCCTCTTTTCCCAAGTAGACAATAATTCAGGTTAAAAAATACTTGGTAATATTACAAGTATTTAACTCACTGATGTGTCTTATCCTTTCTAAACACTGCAATATCACATCTATTCACTTTCTGTTCAGGGAGTACGTTGGGTTCAGATACTTGGTGATTGCAGACAGGCACACTACTGACTAAACAATTCTCAGTAATTATGAAACAACTAGCAGTAAGCAAGTTACTAGTGTTTTTGAATCAGAAATCAACAACTTCCACAAATTTCCCAAGGTAGCAATAGATTCTATCCTTTATTGAGTGTTAATGTAGTTAATACTTCTAAGGGTATGACTAACACTTCAAAAAATTCTTCCTTCATCCTTGTTTTGTAAAATCAAATTGCTCTTTTGCCTATCTACCTTCTTACCTTTCTGTCATTTCTTTAGAAGGAGGAAAAAAATAGAGTTTAAATACTGAGAACGGGAAGTGGAAGTAGATATGGAAAACTGCTCGTATGCTATAAATGGAAAACTGCTTTTATGCCATAAATGGCTTTAAACCTCACTCACATACTGCAGAACCTATTTGCATGTGGTGCTTGGGATATGACCACTGCGCAAGTGAAAACCAGGAGCCTTTGTATAGCTTTCACATCAAGGTGTGACCATTGCAAATGTTGTATACCATTAGCATTTAATAGAGAACAATTTATGCCTGTATATGTAAACGCATATCTAAGTTGAGCAGCAAACAACTCCTATAGCTTTAGCAGCAAATAACTCTTAGAGCTTAGGTAATAAAGAAAACTAATTCACTGGGATGGCTAAGCATTTAAACTTACAAAGGCATCAATACAAGATCAATAGTTTAGCACTGTAAAGCAGCAAAAAAATGCTGCTCACTTGCTCTAAGAACAATTCATTGACAATGTAATTATCATCAGTTTATAGGGATGATGGTGAAGATCCTTCTATTTTCTACTGTTTTGTACAGCTTTTTTCTCTCGGATAAAATGCTGACAACAAAGTGGTGCAAATGCAGTCCCTTCTCCATGGTAGCTTTATATCAATCATGGTCAGGAGTGGTCATTTTGATTTGGCCAGTGCAGTAGCTGAACAAACCACTGAAAAGATTCTGTTGAATTGGATGGATTTGAAACAGAAGAAGGGAAACTTTCCACTGCAGTGAAGAACAGACATGGGAATAAGCACTTCAGCAAAATACTTAGCTGAGGATTAGTGTGGTGTGGAAGATGACAGTTCATTGCCTTCTTACAGAAGAGCATGGCCAGCTAGTTACCATTAAATCTCTATGTATCTGTCAGAGACAGTTCATTTCAGTTTTCAACCTGCATCTGATATTAACTGCAAATTGCAATGAAATTATACTTTCAGACTTCCAGTATTACAATCTTTCCTCCTAGCTGGAAAGGAAACTCTTCTATAATGAATGAACAAGTTTATTAAGGTGACCTTTCAAGTTCTGTATGAAATTAATGGTTATTTGCCCTGGTTATGACAAACATTTTTCACTAGCACCTATACTGTTACAATGAAGAACACAGGTGAAAGGAGGAGACATACAGAGTCTAAACTGCCTTGTAAATACATAGGCAGGATTAGAATCAGTGGCAAGTTTCACCACCCATCTGCTAAGTCCTATTGTACATCAAAATTAATCCCAACCCATCTAGGAAATCTATGAGTCAAAGTCCTGTAGTGTAACGATAGTATCTAAGGAACTTCTAAGCCAAAATTCCTAAATCAGGAGCCACGTGCATTAATCATTTTAAAGGTCCTTCCTCTTTATGCTTACTATCTGAGCTGATATGAATGCAGAAACGATAGATAATGAGTAAGAGATGACTTTGCTCATCGATAATTATTTTACTGAATACGTAAACATCTTGAGAGTCCTTTGTTGGGACATTTGAGAGAGAACACAAACACTAACAGAACAAGATGCTTTGAACACTCTGAGTAGGGAAATCCAGGTTGAGCAGACACCTAAACACCACTGGTCTTAGGACACAAGAGATGTGCCACTGCCCATGACAGGGAGGTTGAAGTAGTGACACCTAATGTAGTTTCCAATCTGAGCCATTGATTCTATGATCAAAGGAAGACAAAAGAGAAGGAAAGAGTCAAAGTAAGTCCTCAGCCCACTGAGGTTGGGGCACAGGGAAGGAAGGAGTGAGTGTGCAGCCACAGGGTTCTTAGCTTGTCTACTAAGACTAACCTTGCTGGACCTTAAACCATGATACAAGTCTAATCATTGCAACAGTATTGGGGTTGCTAAAATATTTGTATTTTTTTGGACATATTTCCTTATAAAGAGTGAGTAAATTGACAAGAAACTTCAGCTTGTAGTTGAAGTTTTAAGCCCAAGATGTTCTGTGTGAAATCGCCGTAGAAAACTGTTGTCAAAGCTCTACTGTAAGCTTTATTTTGCTTTGCATTCTAAGGGCTGTTGGCATACACACAGCACCACCACATCACACACTACATTTAAAACAAAGGGACAAATTATTTATGAAGAGAATTAAGTGAAGGATACCGATCTTTGACAATTAGAGCTGCAGTTACACTACAACTTCTCCCATGTGAGTAAATTTCAGCCTTGGAGAAATCTGTAAGAAAGCAAATGTCAGCCAAATTCCTCTCTACAAGTCTAATTCATATCCTGTTGTATCTCATCACTCTTTGAGTCTGTCATGTAACTCATTTTAAGTCTATTTTTTGTCTGTACCCTTTTCCTCATCTCTCCCTCTCTTTCTTCATCTGCCTTGTGACCTTTCAGAGCTTATGAATAATTTGTATATCTGTGACATATACGGTTGAGAAAAAACATGGTTTCCTCAATACAGAAGTTTATTAGGTTTATCTGAGAGCAATGATTAACAGCAATTGTACTTAGAATGGAGCATTTATCCCGTAACCTTTACCTGCCTATGTGATTCATTTGACCTGCTAAAATCAATGAACTTTATGGGTGAGTAGACACTTTGAAATTTGTATGGGACTTCAATTTTTCCTTGAGACTGTTAGCCTTAATGAGAGGAGTAATGTTTTGCTAATACCTTTTGGTTAGGTAATTAGGACTTTGGCAGAATAATAGATCAATGTGAAAAGCACCTCTCCTTAGCAACTGTCTTGGCTAAAATAGTCTTGTAAATACGTGATCTCTTCTGACAGTAGTCATAAGGATTTTTTTTAATTCAAATCTGCATTTTCTGTCCAAAATAAATCTACTTAACTGCTTTACTTTAACAGGCCAGCTCTGTCATTGCAAAGTTACGCTGGGATTGCTATACATTATTAAGAAGCAATGAAAAGTCACTGGCTAAATGTCATGGAAGTTGAGATATAGCAGCACCTCGGGATTCATATAGCAAACAGTTTAGTTTTAATCATCTCGGACCACAAGGTGCCTTGACATTTGCAAGACAACTTTTTCCTTTTTAACTTCCACTGGAATCAGACCTCTATTACCTCCCAACCATAACTCTTAACTTCAAGTGCGATAGAAAGTTTTACCTTCTAAATTAAAAAAGTAAAAAATCGATCAAACATGGACCTTATCATTCATTTAATCAACATTCATATACCAGCTTGGAAGGAAGAAAGGAGGACAAGGAAAACTAGATAATTCAGCCACCTTCACGATTATTAGAGATGCTTTCTGTGAAATATGACCCTTTCCTTACTGCTACTGAGGCATGATCTTCCTGAGCAGTACTGAAGCAGAATCTTTGTAATTTCAAAGAAAAACACTATGAAGAGCCCTGATTCATTTTAAATATGTATAGTGCAATGTGATTTCTGAAAACTCCATAGATTCATTGGCAAAATTCTTCTGTGGTGCCTTGTGGTCAAGAGCGCCAATGGCATCCTGGGGTGGATTAGAAGGGGGTGGTTAGTAGATCAAGAGAGGTTCCCCTTCCCCTCTGCTCTGCCCTGGTGAGACCACATCTGGAGTATTGCATCCAGTTCTGGGCCCCTCAGTTCCAGAAGGACACAGAACTGCTTTTGAGAGAGTCCAGCACAGAGCCGCATAGGTGATGAAGGGAGTGGAGCATCTCCCTGATGAGGAAAGGCTGAGGGAGCTGGGTCTCTTTAACTTGGAAAAAAAGGAGACTGAGGAGTGACCACATTAATGTTTATAAATATAGAAAGAGTGGATGTCAGGAAGAAGGAACCAGGCTCTGCTCAGTGTCATCCAATGATAAGACAAGTGGCGATGCTTGTCAGCTGGAACACAGAAGGTTCCACATAAATGTGAGAAGAAACTTCTTCATAGTGAGGGTGACAGAGCACTGGAAGAGGCTGCCCAGGGAGGCTGTGGAGTCTCCTTCTCTGAAGACTCTTTACCATCTTACTTGCTCCCTCTATCCTGTTAAGAGAAGAGCATCTTGAAACAACCATAAATTTTCTGTAGAATCTTATACAGAATTATCATTTCACTTATTAACTTACTGAAATCTTTGATATATTTATTTTCTGAAAGTGAGATTTTTAGTGATGTCATTGTGAACCTGATAGAGAATTCTGAGAGGAAGGTTTACTATTCTCTAAAAATGACTGAGCATCTCTTTGCTTAGAAGTACTTTCCATAGGCAAATTGCTTCAGCTGAGAAACTTTTATTCCAGAAATTTCACTATTTCAAGCTTTACACCGTGTATTTCAAAACACTTTCTTCGTGAGCTCTACCAAGGTCTTCAAGTAACACAGGAATGGTAGTTATTGGACAGAGAACATAATGAGCTCATCCTGGTGAAAATTATCTCATGGATTTTTCACCAGCTTCACATTTTGAACTAGTATCACATCTAGCCCTGCTGCAGTAGCTCCCTATGGAAAACTGGAAAATAAACAGATTGCATCAAAGTGAATCTGCCCTCTGATATGAAGATTATGGATGATGATGATGATGCAGATGACCCAAGCAATGTATAAGGTATAAACAAAAATAAAATGTAAGTGTTCTATTGCTTTTAGATTCTGAAAAATTTATAAGGGAGAAAAAAAAACATTGACTTTTGTGAGCATTTTTGTGTGAACTTTTAGTGATTCCTGGGATCTGATACTGGATCAGCATAAGTCTTTGTCGTTACTGTAGTTTATCTAGTAGGTGAATGTGATTGTGTCCATCAGCCCAGTGACTCTAAGTTCAGAGCAATATTAGTCAGCTGCTTTGTCACTAATTCTACTGAAAATTGCTCCTCCTGATGTGCTTTGAAACATGTTTCTACAGAGAGAATCTGAGGACACAGTCAGGAGGGAACTTAGAGAAGTCTCACAAGAGAGTATTTCTTAGATTAGTTTCTTTAAAACCCTTCCCAAGGGTAATGTTGTGATTGTTAATTATAGATCATTGACAATGCAGGTTTCCACGAAGTACAGGTCTGGTATATAATGGCATGTCTTAATTTCCCTCCTGTCTTCTCAATTTTCCTGCAGGTATTGTCAAGAATGAAGCAAATTTATTTATTTCTGAAGTAAAATTTTCCTTAGAATGAAATAAAAATAAACTAGTTTTCCTAGGTAGTCAGGAAATTTTAGTTCTATTTTAAAGAATAATGAATGTGAACAAAAAAGTAATAACACTTGAATATATATTTGATTTTAGAGGGCTTTCTTGCATTTATTCATCTACACTTATGTTTCTGTAATGTTAGCATCAGAATCCTTCCTAGTGATTTATATCCTGAAGTAACAAGTCATCTTTTTCCTTTCTTCCTTCCTTCTTAGTTTAGAAAAGTCATTCAATGATTAAAGTATTTTAGAGTTTTACAGAAAATCTCCATTAGAGACAAATTAAGTTGAAAACAGGAGGCACAGACAGCCCAAGAGATTTATGTTCAGCTCTTGTGGATGTTCTGATTGTTATAATCAGGAACTTCTCTACATTGGTCATCAGTTTCTACAGCATGTGGCTTTGCAAAGGTGAAATGCATTTGAAAATGGTAATTAATAGTGTCATTCCCAAAATCTGATTTTCTACTACTCAGGACACACAAAACTATTTGGGACATGGTCTACATTTTTATTTACAAAAGTGTCTGGCCAATAAGTGTCTTAATCCTCACAGAATGTCTCCAGACCACCACAACATGGACTAATAATTTGCTAACAAAAGGTTATGTTCTTTCTAAGGTCATTCTCATTATAGGAGACCTTAAACTTTCTCAGTTCACTTGGATACAGCCTTTATTATCCCTAAGAGAGAAAGCAGATTTAACTGCCAGTAAAATCTCCTACTGTGGTTAACATGGACATTCTTATTAAGTGATAAATTACATACTTGCTAAATCACAGTTGGTGGGGCGATAGTGCTATAAGAAAGGTTAATCTGTGGAAGATCAGTCTAGAATGAATACAGTAAAATAACTAGAACAACTTAGTGCTGATGAAAGTACATTAGAATTAACACCCTCTTTTCTTTATTACTATAGCAAATTGGAAAATAGATGCATTTCATCACACACTAGTAGTGTTGGCAGGAACTGATATCATAGAACTACAGAGTCATAGAATCATCAAGGTTGGAAAAGATCATCACGATCATCAAGTCTGCCCTACAGTTCCTAACCACTAATGCATCCCCTGAAACACCATGTCTACCCATTTTTTTTAACACCTCCAGGGACTGTGCCTCCCTGGACAACCTGTTCCAAGGCCTCACCACTCTGTCAGTGAAGAATTTTTTCCTAATATCCAGTCTAAACCTCCCCTGGTGCAGCTTGATTCCATTTCCTCTTGTCCTGTCACTAGTCACTAGGGAGAAGAGGTCAATACCTATCTCACTACAAGCTCCCTTCTGGTACTTTTAGAGAGCAATGAGGACTCCCCTCAGACTCCTCTTCTCAGTCTCCAACACCTTGAACAACTCCAACTCCTTTAGCCTCCTCTTCTTCAGCCTGAACAGCCCCAACTCCATCGACCTCTCCTCATCAGACCCCTAATCAGCCCAGTTGTCCTCTGCCTCTTCTCCAGCACCTGAATGTCCTTCATATGCTGTGGTATGATATACATGTGTGCATGCCTGTGTCCTTGCAGGTCTAATGAAAAGCCACCACTCAGCTGTTTCATAGAATAATCCAGATACACACTCAGATTTCATGTATCGAAAAGCTGTCATTATTTGGCCAGTCCCTGCTCAAAGAGACATCTCTCTGAGCTTTTTACTAATAGCTCCTGTACATGAATGAACACATTAAGATGAGTTCTTTTAGTTCAATTTAACGTACCCTTTTAACGCTGAATGAATACAAAGTGTTTGTCAGTTTTATCTATTAAAATACTGCGCCAGTTTGGCCTGGGGTAGCTCTTCACAGTAGCTACTGTGGGGCTACATTTTGGATTGTGTTGATAACAGTGAGCTGTTTTTGTTATTGCTGAGCAGGGCTTGTACAGAGTCAAGCCCTTTTCTGCTCCTCACCCCACCTGTGAGAAGGCTGGGGGTGCACAAGAACCTGGAAGTGGACACACATAACCAAAGACACATCCCATATCTTATGGCATCACACTTAGTAATAAATGCTGGAGGAAGAACGGATGTTTGGAGTGGTGGTGTTTGCTTTCCCAAACAACGCTATGCCCTGCTGTCCTGGAGATGGGTGAACACCTGCCTGTCAGTGGGAAGACCTGAAGCAATTCCTTATTCTGCTCTGCTTGTACCCACAGCTTTTGTTTTACCACTTAAATCAACTTTATCTCAACTCTTGAGTGTTCCCACTTTTAGCCTTTGATTTTCTTCCTCTTCTGTCCCCAGAGTGAGTCAGAGAGCAACTATGTGGTGCTTAGCTGCCAGCTGAAGTTAAAACACAACAACTCTAATTACTGTGACTGAACTGCAATAATTAGGCAACTTTCAAGCAGACTTAGTACTTTTGTACCTGGACCAATAATACTACTTTCTTGGCAAGACTGTTAAGATTCCAATTAAACTTCCAGTAAGTTTCTGCCTTTGCATATAAAGTATGTCTCCTGTGCAGTGGGGACACTAAAGGTTTAATGTGACTTACCTGGAGAAGCAGCCAGTCTTAAACCTCAGTTGAACATATTTTCCCCAGCTTTTTTCTCAAACCAGCTGCAGGCTCTGCTGGGTACTTGTAGTGCTAAGCACTATGAAATTAGGAAAAAATCTGTCTAAAAGCAATTTCTTCCAACACCAGACTGACTTATGAAAGTGAAGTCATAGTGTCACCTGGAAAAAGATGCAATTTGTTCACACGTAGCCACTGCTGCAGCTTCTCTGGGTGAAGACAGATAGGCTAGCAGTTTTCCCATGGTGGTGATCAGGGGACAAGACTGATGAACTAGAACAGCAAGGAGAAGCTGCGATGTATAAAAAATACCCCAAATGGTTAGGGACAACTGATTTAAAATCAAAACTGTTGCCTTAGATTCCCCAGAAGCATGACCAGGTAATACTGCAACCTGTCCAGACCGCCAGCCTCCATAGCAATTTCTGCACAGCAGGTATTTTAGGAAAGCATACAGCTCCACTTAATAGCAGTAAAGAAGAACACTCTCATGTCAGTTTGTTTATCAAAGGACATATTTTTCAGTGCCAACAACGCAGTTAAAGCACTTAAAACCAGCATTCCCATGGGAAAAGTCAGAACACCTCTTTGAAAGGCTGGACAAAGATACGGTAATTTTTGGAGAGCTGAAAGTGATTTTGACACAATAAAACAGTGGGGAAAGAGAGCGGTGAAGTTGTGAAGTACCACTTGAGCATAAACACAGCACTTACTGTGCTATTTTAACGTGTATTTATTGCAACCTATGCATTCTTTATAGAATAATGTCAAAGACCACTAGATGCCATCTTCTTGGAAAGACTGCCTGGGTGTCAGTGGAGATGAAACACAAAGCAATTTTTCAATAAGAGCTGCTCACACTATCTAGAAGAATCACTGATTTTCTTCTTACATTTACCCTGTATAGAAATAACCTCAATGCTGTTACTGATACACACCTCCCATCACCACATCCTTGGTAAGAGCAAAAACCTGAAAGACATAATCATGGTAAACAAGAACATTTACAGAAATCTCACTACATGGCAATGAATGCAAAAGGTAACCTTTTGTTTTTCTCCATGAGTGAACATTTTCCTTTTCCCTAGCACAGAATATTTTGCTTTGGGGGCGAATGTACCCGCTGCATATGAGAAGCAAAAATATATGCCTTCCTTATATTGTCTAGGGTCTCACAAATACCGATGAGTGTCTGCACTAAGCTACCAATGCTGCTGCTAATAGATGATCTCTAGATCCTGATTTAAGCTAAGATGTGCATACCTCTCCCCAGTCACACTCTCCCACTCTAAAATGGGTGGGATGAGTACTAGCATAAACACCTTGGTAGGTAGTGCACAGTCCCAAACTCTACCTGCAAAATTCAGTAGTGGAAATCTTATCTATCTCAGCCTGTCACTTTTCAGCACCTTTGGGGAGTAGGTCCTGAGGAACAACAAGGCTGGGGAAGGGACTGGAGGGAAAGTCTGATAAGGAGAGGCTGAGGGAGCTGGGGTTGTTTAGCCTGGAGATGACACTCAGGGTTCAGGTTCTCCCTCTCTACAACTACCTGAAGGGAGGTTGTAGTCAGGTGGGGTTTGGGCTCTTCTCCTAGTCAACTAATGACAGGAAGAGAGGGCAGGGGCTGAAGCTGCTAGGGGAGAGTTAGGTTGGATGTTAGGAAGCCCTTCATCATGGAAAGGGCCATTTTAGCTTGACAAAAAGGAGACCGAGCAGTGATCTCGTTAACATTTACAAATAAGGGTGGGTGTCAGGAGAATAAACTTTTTCATGTTGAGGGTGACAGCACTGGAATGGGCTGCCTAGGGGCGTTGTGGACTCTCCTTCTCTGGAGACGTTTAAAACCATGTTCCTGTGCAACTTGATCTAGGGGATCCTGCTCTGGCAAAGGGACTGGACTGGATGATCTTTTGAGTTCCTTTACAATTCTTAACATTCATCTTGGCTACAAGGGCACATTGCTCACTTATGGTCATCCTGCTGGCCACCACAACCCCCAGGTTGCTTTCTCCTATGCCGCTCTCCAGCAGGTCAGTCCCCAATCCCAATCTGGGATTGTTCTTGCCCAGATGTCAGGCTCTACACTGCCCTTGTTGAATTTCATTCAATTGCTCTCTGCTCAACTCTTCAGCCTGTCTAGGTCCCACTGAATGTCAGCAGTCTTCTAGTGTGTCAGCCACTCCTCCCAGCTTTGTGTCATGGGCAAACTTTCTGGTAGTGCACTCTAATCTCTCATCCTATTCTTTGAATAATATATTTAATAGTGGTGGTCACATCCAGCAGCAAGGGAAATGATCAATCTGCTTTAGAAGAGGAGATACATTTGTAGAGATTCCTGCTTTTTGAAATCTTTAGTTCTGTTTTCAAATGTATTTAGATGAAACCACATTTAACATTCAACTGATTCAGAACCACATTTAATTTATTAAGCTGTGTAATCAATTCAGATGTTTACAATGTTTGATGATCTCAAGGGTCTTTTCCAACCTGATTCTATGATTCATTGACAATTTTTCTCATTCTATTTAATAGGAAAAATGGGAAGCATCTCCTGCTTTTTCAGCCTGCCTTTCTTAAAAGTACATTCTGCACATGGCAGTTTTGACTAGTGCTGTACAGTAATGATTTATAAAAGTTGCAGAGATGCTTTTGAACACCAGTTAATATTTAAAGCCTGTTTTTAGTGGCAGCAGGAACTGATCCATCAATGTCAATAGCAGAAAATAGAAGCAACAAGTTTCCTTGGGAGGTATGCTCTTTGGAACACCAGGCAGTTAACACATCTTGTACAGAATTGTTCAGCAGATATCCTGCCTGCACACTGTGGAGTCCTCTTTTATTTAGATTCTATTTACCGCACTTCAAATTTTCCATAGCCCTTAATTCAATTTTATGGTTGCTGACGTGTATGAAAGTTTGCTCTCTCCTACTCCTCAGGAAGTAATACCAGTAGCTACTCTATCTACCACTTGTATTTGCAGACCTGCTCACAAGAATAATGTTGAAAGTAGCTTTGGTCTTAAATTAGTTTAAATACAGAGTGTATGAGCTATGATACTGGATCAAGGAAAAAACAGAAGGAGGATGTAGCTTGTTGAACATCTCTGCAATCATTGGTTTATGTCTTGGGCTCTTTTATACCATGCAGTGTCTTGGTTACAGAAGACACAAAATTAATTTATCTAAAGACAGGTAGAGTTCTGCATTACTAAATCTAGAACAACAGACAACAGTGCTCATAATACAAGGGCAGAGTTTTCTTGCAAACTTCCAGTACCTGAAGGGGGATACAAGAAGGCTGCAGAGGGACTATTTACAAAGGCCTGGAGTGATAGGATGGGATGGGGGGCAACGGCTTCACAGTGGAGAAGGATGTTAGGAAGAAGTTCTTTAGCAGGAGTGGAGCTGAACACTGGAACAGGTTGCTCAGGAAGGGAGTTGAGGTCCCATCCCTGGAGATCTTCAAGGCGAGGCTAGACAAGGCTCTGGGCAACCTAATCTGGTTGAGGCTGTCCCTGCTTACTGCAAGGGGTTTGGACTAGATGGCTTTTGGAGGTTCCTTCCATCCCAGGCCATTCTATGATTCTATGTGATGCAGTCTTTAAGGAGCCATCACATCTTTTTCTAAAACATATGCAGAATCTCTCTATATTTGTGCACATTATCGATTAATTTTGAAATAAGTATATACATTTCTATCCATTTAAACACCTTTGACCTCTGTGCATATTTAAACCACCTCTGTAGAAGAAACCTGATTTGCTGTTGCAGAATTTAACCTGTGAAAATCTCTATTAGAATTTTAGCATTGTCAAAAGAAGGGCATCTGGAAGAGCTTGCTTTCTGATCCTAGTGTTGACTTCTAAATGAAGCAGAGTTTACATTCAATCTATATGCTACAGAAAAAGGCTAAGAAAACACCCCCAACATTTTAATACTTGGACATATCCAAACATTAAATCACGTGAATTCATAAACCCCACTTCCAGGGCAGATACTTGATTTGGGCATGCAGATGTTTGCAAGTTCAAAAGTACATGACCATGTTTGAGCACGTGTGTTTCTGCTGTGAGCAGATGTTCTGATGTAAATTGAATGCTGGGTGTTTGTTTGCTTGTGAATTAAGAAGTTGCAGAGAGCCAGGCAGCAGCTATTTGAGAAGGATGTGCCAAATGCAGCTGAGATGTAAATAGGCAGAGCTATCCATCTCAAGGACCTTGGCATACACAGTGACACTACTGTGGTCCGATGAAGAAAATGTTCTCCATAGGCAGTTGTGTTAAATCTAGCAGCTGTCAATTGTAAAGCTGCAGATGTTTCGAAACCTGATTAGGGTTGATGGAGTCCTTTTGGGTTTGGGCCATCGATTTCAAGTATGCTCAGAGATTTGCTAGAAGGCACAGTTTGCAAATCTACATAAATAAGAGTTGTGGCCAGTTGCCAGGGTATTACATCAAATATTGTAATTCTGCAGATGTTTGCTCTGCAATAACAAACCTCTTGATTTGGTTTCTTCAAGTTTTCTACTAGTCAGTGCCTGTTCTAAACCATAAATAGGGAGAACTCTTCTTTTAGTCGATGGATGATTAAAACACACACACTTTTTATCACCAAAAAACATTATTCCAGTGTTAGACTGTGCAAGAACTACAATTTTATGACTAGCTAGAGAACAATGATGAGAGTGGGTTTAAAACATGCATGTCAGACTTACAAAAAGAAAAAGGTATGGTTTCACTCAGTAATTCTCCTAACAATTTCAATTTTTCCAGCACTGCTATCACAGTATATTTTGTTAATAGACACCACTATAGGAAGAATCTCCAGTTACAGCTCTTTGATAGCAAAGCTGCTTCCAGGTGTCTTTTGTTAAAAGGGAAGGGAAAAAGTATTATTTGGTCCTACAAGAGTAGTGAACATGCATATAAGAGAACCCAGTAAATCCAGAACCACGATCCAAGGAAGAAAGTCAGCTTAGTATTCAATATAAATACTTTGCCCTGTTAGAAACATTAAAGAAGTCATGACTTGTCATTGTTTAGCCTGGAGAAGAGAAGATTAAGACCTGATCTACAGCTATAAGTATCTGCAGGGTGGCTGTAGGGAGGATGGTGTCAGACTGTTTCCAGTGGTGCCCAGTGACAGGACAAGGAGCACTGGGCACAAGCTGGAACACAAGAAGTTCCAGTTAGAAATAAGGACAATATTCTTTCCAGTGCAAGTCCCAAAGCCTTGGCACAGGCTGTCCAGAGAGGCTGTTGTGTCTCTTGGTCTGGAGATACTCAAACCCATGGCAGGGTGGTTGGAACTGGGTGATCCTGTGGTCCCTTCCAACCCTTCTTCCCAGGGAGAGTAATAGGGCATTGGAGGGGGCTGCCTGGGG